>BSBK01005261.1:747500-1080000 GCA_027943335.1 Chamaecyparis obtusa | reverse complement strand
AGAGACCTTTCTTTTTTGTCCCTCTCTTTTCTCTCTCCTCCTTCTTTCTCTTTCCTCCTTTTATAGACTTCTAGATCTGCAATCACCTATCTTTCATTTCTTCTTGCTCTCTAACATCCTGATGATGGATCATGTAGTATGATCTGAAACATTGATGGCAAAAAACTTTACACAATCAAATCTAGAAACTAATACATGTATATTTCAAAATCAATCAAAGATTCAAATTCAATCAAGTTTGCAACACCAGGGGTATGCCAGTTTTCTTCAATCAAGTTGAAACTGTTGGGTAATTAACTTCAGATCAAGTTTATTATATGTGCCTAAATCAAATATTTCTGACATTGATCAGTTTCATCGCTTCAAATCAAATTGGTTGTTTATCATCATCACAGTCTTTCATATTCAATTTCAACGCACCAAATCAAACTGGTTATCTTGATTAACTTCTATCGATCTTTGTTCGATCAAGCTCAGATTCGGTATGGTCAATTTTGACATAGTCAAGTTTAGAATCAATAACTTTCCAATCACGTGGAATTTCATTTGATCAAGCTCAGAGTTCTCAAAATTTAGAGTAGTTCCTACTACTCTCTAAATCCTTCAAATTTAGAGTAGTTTCTACTTCTCTCTAAATCTCTCAAATTCAGAGTAGTTCTTACTGCTCTCTAAATCCTTTAAATTCATAGTGGTTCCCATTGCTCTCTAAATCTCCTTGAATCTATTAGTTTCAACCAAATCGTTCTCTAAATCAATTTTCTTTGAATCACTGTGTTGTTCGCAAAGTAATTCGAAGAGGGGAAAATGTAATCACTCAAAATTGGGCTAGTAGAACTAATGACCTTATTTGCCCTAATTTGGAGTAATCTCCTGATAATGCTAATTTGATTGTTGATTATTAACATAATTTGATAAAATCAAGAAAATTCTTAAATCAAGCATTTAAACATCATCAATTAATCAAGAAATCACATTAGTTACCTATAGCCTAATTAATTAAATCAAATCCCACCTAAATGCATGGCTAAAGTAATTAATTAAAACAAATTAATAAAATGACTCAAATTACATGTCACCTCTTAAGGGACAACAAGGACAAAATTAGCCAAAATGAGGTTAGTCACATGGATCGAAGGAGGATACATCTCAACCGTTGAATTCAATAAAGTTCTATAAAAGAGCAATTTTAAACTCACAAATCATATAGTTAATTACATTCATACTTACATGTTGTCATTTTGATTTCATAGCTAATTAACTGACATCTCATTTAAAAGATTAATTGGTACTGAATTAATGACATGTTTGATTTCTCAATTTCTTAGTTAGCTTGCATTGAATCTCTCATTCTAGTAGTGAATTTTCATTGTTTAGAGTCTAAATCTGAGAGCAAATTAGACTTCAAATATACTCTCGCTAGTTAGAGAGAAATAGGATAAATTCTTTAAGTTTCTTTGATTTCCTATTTGATTAAGAAACTAACAATATAATGTCTTATTGAAGTGTTGTGTTGCAGGATAACATGTACCATAAAATACACACACAACATGAAAGATTAGTGACTTTACTACTCCAAAATGGAAGATTTCAAATGCAATGCAAAGCTAAAAATGAAACTAGAATGCAAGATTAAAAATGCTAGAATGAAAGAAAACTAGATTAACAAAACAATATTACACTAAGAATGAACTAAGCTAAACAATGCAAGGAGAACTATGAGCATGTGTTGAAAGCAACTAAGAACTAAGAACTAAGAACTGAAAATAGCAAGATTACTCTAGAATGCAAGAATGCCAATCGCCAAGATGATCAAGATGGAACCCTTGAGCCAAGGAAGAGCTTTCTTTTAAAGGATCTCCCTCAAGAATGGAGGGTGGATATTAAGAGGCAAAAGATGTCAGGTATAGATGAGTGGTGAAAAAGATCAATCCATCTGAAAGGATTCAAGAATTTTGATTGGCCAGGCTTGAGGGGAGAATAAGACAAAATATCAAATCCCCTTTTAATTGTCAATTAATCAAGATTAAGTTTAAACAAAGTGCTCTTTTTAATAAAAGTGCTAGGACTTTATATTAAAGGAAGTTTTGACAATTAAATGATTTTTCAAGTTTTAATATTAGAAATGATTTAATTTAATTATGTAAGGGGGATTATTCAGGTTGCTTACATAATTATGCCTAGTAAATTATGCCTTTGATATTTAGAATTTTTCTTGAGGTTGTCCTAATTGAAATTAGGGGCTTAGGTTATACTAGACAAATTTTAGGTGATTACATTTTCCCCTCTTTGAATCGATGTGTGAACAACACATTTATTCAAAGAATAGATTGAAGCTAGATCAGAGAACAACCTAGCATGAAGCGATGAGACTATTTCTGATAAGGAGAAACAAACTCTGAACTTGATTGAACTTGATCGATTGGAGATCAAAGATATCAGCTCCAGACTTGATTGAGTGAAGACTGATGAGAGAGACCAAAGTATGTAGCCTGCTATGATGCGATGAGACTGAATATCCATCTAAATAGATTTGAGATAACTGGTTTGACAAGGATTCAGAAGAATCCAATCACCTGATTGAGAGAAAATATCATATTGATATGAGTCCTAATGAACCTGATATGCCCTGAGAATGATGTCAAATTGATATGGATCCTTATAATGAACCTGACATGCCCCAAGAGAACAAATAGATGTTTGTCCAAGTGACTTGATATGAAGTGATGAGATCACTCTTTCAAGAGATGCAAAGAATCCTCAACTTGATATGGTTCTTGATGAAGTTGAGATGCCCCAAGCCATGAAGCTTGAATTGATTTGTTGATTAGGGTTGATTTATAGGAGAAGATTTTTCTATATTGTCATGCCCCCTTGGGATCAAAATTGAAATGAGGCAGCAAGATTGAACTGATGAAGTGCATTGATTACAATTAGATCATCATCAGATTCAAAATGGATTAGAGTGTATTTTGAGTTGTTTTGAGGTCATGTTGACCAAATTTGATTGAAGTTTGACCAAGTTTGACCAAGTTAAAACTACTTAGATTTGATAAATTTTCTTGAGATTGACCTTAGAGGTTCGAGAAATGAAGACGGAAGTGAGCAAGAAGCTATAGCGTTAGCGATCAATTGCATTTGACCAAAAGGGGTTGACTTTGTAATTTGTCTAGATAAATGATCTTGGATTTCAATTTTGATCCTGAAAATGGATTCAAGACTTTGAAATTATCTAGGAGTGCAATTTTCATGGGATTCTGAGCACGTTGAATTTTAGGTCAAAATCTATAAAAGGGCCCAGAGGGGTCATTTTCAATTCATTTGCTATAGTTGACTTTAAGAGCTTAGAGACCTCCAAAGAGCCAAAAATGTCAATTCCAGTTTGAAATCATCAATTTGAACTCCGGAGATGCCACAACCGGCTCCGGGCATATGGTACACTAGTAAGTAATCGATCATATCTATTGATTATGTAGATTTTAGTTGTTTGTTGATGTTTTTTCACATTTTAGGGTTTTCAAACTGGGTTGTCATACAATAAAAGAGTTTTATCGCACAGCCCTTTGGGGTTCATCGTATGATAAATTGGTTTGAAAAAGTGTATCATATGGCTTTATGAGTTGTGTCGTACAATAGGTACTTGTGTATCGTACAATACCGATAACTTCATCATACTAAAAAATCGTATCGCACCATTAAGAGAGTTTTATCATATGATAAATACGAGTCATTTGTTTCATGATATGAGTCAAAATTCACTTTTTATCCTATGTATAAAATGTTTTAACTTTCTTAGTAGCTTTGTAGCTTTTCATAGAAGCTTTGTGTTTGATTTATGATATCTAGATTAATCAATTTGGACTGATTATTGATGCATTTCCTTGTGTTTTGTGTTGCAAATTCAACTTCATGATCCCATATTTTGATGTGCCTACCTACACACTTATATTAGCATGCCATTTGGTACCAGAGGACCTAGCTATACTTGATTAGTGTGGGCTAGGGAAGCTCCTTACCATGTCTGATATTCATGTGAATCACAGATTACTCACAGTCCTGATAGAGAGGTTCCATTTAGAGCACAATACATTTCATCTACCTACTAGTGAGATCATTATCACACCGAAGGATGTATATCAAATTCTCCGCCTTCCGATAGTTGGGGACTTATTTTTCTATGATTAGGATCTAGCAGAGGGGATTGCAGTGTTAAGGCACATTTTTGTTGATGACACCATCATGGATAGATATATCACCAGGGAGTACATACTTAGGCAGTATGTCTAGGACTACCCTCTACCATGTGTTCTTGTTGGATTGATTGGATGTGTATCTGCTCTTGACCGTAGCCAACAGGTCTTTTAGTGCGGATAGGGTCACATCTTGTACAAGATGTTGAGCAGGTCACATAGATTTAGTTAGGGAGCCTACCTACTATGTCACATGTATAAGGAGCTCTATGATATTTTGTATTGACAAGGGCATAGCATGGAAAAATGTGTCATAATTTTGGAGATCTAGGCATGGGAGCACATTCACATTGCTCAGTCGATTACACAGGTAGCCCAAGGAGAGGGCATGTCCTATATAGTTAGATATACTAGGTATATTCATCAACCCAATTTGGGTAAGACTGCATTTTGGCATCAATAGTTAGATGATCTGACAATGGTGGTGTGGTGACCATACCTTAGTTATGAGAGATGGACATGCGCCTCATGAGAGTACTCATTCATGTTCACTAGTATGCCACTGATTGGTGGGTAAGATCTTGTGATTTTTAAAATATTGTCATTATTGCATTTATATATTGATATATCCTTGTACTCTAAGTTCTGATGTATATCATTTTGTTTTATAAGAGCACTCCTATAGCAGAGCAATTTTGCATTAGCTAGGTCTGGCACCAGTTTGGGCAGCTTAAGGATACACCCATAGAGTTCGCAACTTATGTCCATTATGCAGACAAGGAGGTCAACTGGGAGCCACAACCTATGTATGTCATCCTTGTTTAGGATTTGAGGGACTTGGTCAGGGTAGAATGAGATTATTTGTCTATGATTACTGATGTTGGAATGACTCTGGCCTATAGGCAACATAGGATAGATCACCCCTTTCCACAATTTACAAATCCTATCAAGTTGGTACCTAGGTTAGATGAGGAGGACCTGAAAAATGAGCCATAAAGGGTTAGAGCCACTAGGGGACAGGGAGGTAGAGCATGGGGGCATCCAGGGGATAGCACTAGTTGAGCATAGGTATCAGGGAAACATAGACCATAGGGAGAGAGGGTCTTTTTAGGTGCAGTGGGGGTAGCAGTGGTAGTAGAGGAGGAGTTGTTAGAGGAGGAGGAGGAGAGATTGGTGACGAGGAAGGTGGATAGGGACACCTCCTCAAGTGAGATTGACAAGGGAGACTACTGGGAGAGGGGGAAAATACCATGGAGGAGGAGATAACTACCCAAGCACCACCAACCAAGGCACCCAGAGCAGTACAAGTTCCATATGATAGAGATTAGCACATTACACAACTATAGATAAAGCTTACAACATCGAGGATATGAGAGGCAGTATTGGAGTCACAACTGGCGGAAAGGGTTAGGTAGGTACAAGAGCTATAGAGGGCATGAGATTTGAGCTAGAAGATGACCACCTATCAGGATTCTAGAGCCATGTATTATTATTCTTTGTATATTGCAGCAGTACTTGCCATTGCCAGGGTAGCATCATATACTTAGTTTTCTTCCCAGTCAGAGGGAGTCATGCCAACACATACACCTATGAGAGCAGATGATCCTCCTCCTCCACCTTAAGATTAGGTAGAGGGAGGGAGTAAATATTTATATCCCCCTTCTTATCTTATCTCATTCTCATAGATTTTGATGGACTGATTGTTATATTTGCATCGAGGATCCACCATTTTTGTACTCGAGAAATTTTTGAGATATATATATGATATATTTTTTTGGTTACAATAGTTGCCTCTTCTCTATATGTGTTCTACTTTTGATATACAGGCTTACATATGTTTTTGTTAATATATCTCATGCCATGTTTATGTTGATGCATGTCTTTACTTTATGTTCTTATCACTGATGCTGCATAGTGTAGATATGAATAGTACTTATGCTTTCTGCTTTGATATCATGGACATGCTAATATGTATTGCTTGTATTATGTTATTTTTTTCCATGTTCTAGTATATATATGATAATGAAAACTTAGCACTCTAGGCCCATTTTATGATGATACTAACCTTGCAAGTATTAATTAAATGTCAATGAGATATTTCACAGTTGATCACTTTAGCAGAGAGAGAGGAAGGATGACTCAAGAGAACCAAAAATGCACAACTAAATACAACCCTCGAATGAAATGCAGCCTAAGACATGAGCCAAGTCACTGATCATGTAGTCATTGGTTTATCATCACTTAAGCATTAAGGGACATCGGAGGTTAGTACAACCTTCATTGGTGTGAGAGAGACCACAAAGATATGAATATGACCTTATCAGATAAGATGTAGAAAGCACATGTAATCATCAACGCATAACCGCTGAGATGACCTGAACATGGTTTCTAGTTTGATATTGTAATATCCCACTTGTATTGAGGTATAAAATACCAAGATAACCATGAGTGGCATCTTACAGAGCACACACAAGAAAAAAATAAGGAGATGGTTCCAACCTCACCTAAGTGTCTAGATAAAGTAGGTCAAGGTATGTGCAGTGTGCCAATCACAATGGAGGATCTTATCACAAACATCCAATTCATTAGATAGATTAGGATCATTGAAACCACACCACAATCATAAATCAAAGAACAAATCTTGTATGCCCCCAGTCATGAGCCTCTAGTCATGTTGACATCGTCGAGCAACCTTAGAAGACATAACAAGAAAAAATCAATGATAACATACAACACACAAGAAAATAGTTCAACATATCTCAGTCATTTTCAATTTTCTAAGTTTCATGTTTGTGTTAGGTGTTAACGAACACCTTTGCACTTGTGTCAAAGTGCATGTGTGTAGTAGAGAGTGCATGATCCAATATGCATTGAGAAACATAGTGACGTCTAGATTAATAGTGTTAAGAAACACTGTAGGATTGGGGTATTGAGAAACACCAAGTAGTGCCAGTGAAAAATTGTCCTTTTGGGAATGATTGATATAATGACTTAGGTTAAGCTCAAGAGATCCACCAAGTGGTAAAGAATTGAAAGCTCATATAGGTAGCATATGATTTCCCCCAAGTGACAGATGAGAACTGAGGACAAAACTAAGACTAACTCCAGTCCATGATGACACAAAGGAGACATGAAGTGAGAGATGGAAGCAAATTGGGCTGATGAAAGTACAAGAGCTCAGCCACACATTGATAGATGGAGCGCTAATTACAAGTGATGCCTGTTTGCCAAGTTTTCACCACTTGCGATTATTTTATTATTTTTCTACCAAGGCATCTATTTCTAGGTTTTCACCAAGGCACTTTTTATTTTCTAATTTTTTTGTTCTTTTTCCAAAAAAAAAATTATTTTTTGTATTTTTTTAACTTTTTGGGGATACATCAAGGTGCTTGTTTCCAAGTTTTCACTAGGATGATCATTTTTTCATGACTTTATATGCTTTTTTGGATTTTTTCAGGACTTTATATGCTTTTTAGATTTTTTTTAGAATCATAAGTTTCTATATAGGATGTAGAATGTCTAGTTGTAGCACCATTTCAGGTGGAGAACATTGATAGACTCTTTGAGAACATAGCTTTCTGGAGTAGCTAGCTAATAAGCTCTAGAACCAAATATTGTTGTGATGAAAAAAGGACCTAGCTAGTTAGGTTCAAATTTTCCCTTTTGTTCTCTATTGTATTGATTTTTTGGGTTCTCTCTTAGAATGAGATCATTGACCTAAAATTCACGATGATGAACCTTTTTGTTGTATCCTTTAGACATTCTCTTTTGATAGACCCTCAGATGTTCAAATGATACTTTTCTATGTTCATCAAGTAGTTCTAGCTCTTGAAGTTGAGAGATTCTATAATCTTCATTTGTGATGAGTCCATGTAGTGATAACCTAAGTGAAGGTATTTCAACTTCAAGTGGTAAGACTTCCTTAGAATCGTAAACCAAAGAGAATGGCGTAGCCCCTATAGGTATTCTGATGCTTATTTGATAAGTCCACAAAGATGGATTCAATTGTAAGTGCCAATCCTTTCATGATTTCTTAACTGTTCTATATAGGATCTTAAGATTTGTCTTATTAGAAGCCTTTGCTTGTCCATTCCCCTAGGGATAGTAAATAGAGGAGGAATGATGTGTGATGTGGAACTTAGCACAAAACTCATCAATGTCACTATTTTTAAACTATCCTTCATTGTCTATGATAATCAAGGAGGGGATTCCATACCTACAAATTAGGTAGTTGAATATGAACATAGTCACTTGTTTTCCTGTTGACTTGATGAGAGGTACAACCTCAACCCATTTAGTGAAATATTTAGTAGCTGTAATAATGAACTTATTCCCTTTGGAATATGAGGGATAGATCTAACCCACAAGATCAAAATCTCATTGCTGAAATGGCTAGTGAGTAATAAAGGCAACAAATATATGGTAGGAGCATGAATAAGGTTTTCGTGAAGCTAACATTTCTAACAAGTTTTAGTAAACTGAACAACATATTTTTCCATGGTAGGCTAGTAGTAGCTTATTCTAAGAATCTTTTTCACCAAGGATAGACCATTTGAGTGTGACCCATAGACACCCTCATGAACTTCCCCAAGTGTTCACTCAGACTCCTTACTCTCTAAACACCTAAGAAGTGTACCATCAAGACTTCTCCTAAACAATTCATTTGCAATGATGAGATATCAAGAGGTGTTCTGAATGAGATTCCATTTTTCATTCTAGGAAGAGTGTTAGGGATGATGTGGTTTTTGAGGTAGGCATAAATTTGTCTATAACAGGAAGTATCAAGAGAAATGATGGTGTAGATGATCTGGGATTCAAGTATGTCATAAGAAAGGAAATGTAGTTCTTCCACTAGGAAGTCATAGAAAAATTGGTGCTCTTTCAATTGTAGCAATGAGGTTAAAGTAGCCATAGTATCTTATACTTTTTTCTCTACACATGGTAGCTATTGGAAGGTGATAAACACAAAGTACTTCTTTATATCATCAACTAGGCACTTGTATGACAAGAGCTTCTCATCTTTAGTTTGGTATTCATTATTGATTTGATTGATAACAAGCTAAGAGTCCCCATAGACATGAAGTTCTTCGATCTTCCATTCAATGACCAATTTGAGTATGTTAGCCAACCCTTCATATTCTACCACTTTGTTGGTACATGGGAATATCATCTTATAAGCCTTGGGAATTTTTATCCTTGAGGAGAAATGAACAAAAATCCAACACCTGCACCTTGTTGCATGAATGAACCATCAAAGTACATTGTCTAGGGATGCTATGTTAAGTGTAGAATGGATTCATCAAGAAAATTCACCACAATCAGTTGTGTGTCTTGCAATGGTGCCTCTGTTAGTTGATCTACCAATACTTGTCCTTTAATTGTTTTTCGATCAGTATAAGTGATGTCAAACTCACTGAGGATCATCACCCATTTAGCCAATCATCCAATTAATGTCGGCTTGCTTAGTAAGTACTTGAGAGGATCATTTTTTTCTATTAACTATATAGAGTAAGCCAACATATAGTGTCTAAACTTTTGAGAAGAAAACACTACCGCCAGACAAGCCTTTTCAATGACTATGTAGTTTAGCTCATATGATACTAGAGTTCTATTGATATAATAAATTTCTCATTCGCGTCCTTGATCATCATGTTGTGCAAGCAATGCTCCCAAGGAAGAAGTGGTAGTTGATATGTAGAGAAATAAAGGTTTTTCAGGAATCTGATCCATGAGCACAAGATGATTGGCCAGATATTCTTTAATCTATTGAAAGTTCTTCTCACAATCCTTGTTCCATTTGAATGTCACAACCTTATGCAGAGTCTTAGTGAAGGGTTGTGCCTTATCAACTAGTTGTGAGATGAATCTCCTTATTAATTGTAGCTTTCATTGCAACATCCTCATTTGAATGATATTTCATGGTGGTTGCATCTCTATATTGCTTTCACCTTAGCTGGATTTACCTTAATTCCTCATGCTAAGAAAATGTATCCAAGAAGTTTTCCAGAGGTAACCCTAAAAGTGCACTTCTTTGGATTGAGCCTTAACTTGAATTGTTCCATTCTTTTGAAGATCTTATCCAAATCAATGAGGTGCATATCTCTAGTAGAAGATTTTTCTAATGTGTCATCCACATACTCTTCCATGTTCTTGTGCATCATATCATAAAAAATGGTCGTCATTGTGTGTTGATACGTTGCACTAGCATTTTTCAGGCTAAAGGGCATGACATTCCAATAGAAAGTTCCACAATCATGTCTATGTTGGGTAGTGGGAAGTTATCTTTTCCTAGTCTTTAGGTGCAATGCAAATGTTATTATATCCTAAGAATCCATCCATCAAGGAATACATTTGGAATCCAAAAGTAAGATCCACAATCATGTCTACGTTGGGTAGTGAGAACTCATCTTTAGGACAAGCTTTGTTCAATTCTCTGAAATATGTGTATATGCACATTGATTTGTCATCCTTTGAAATAGGTACAATATTGGAAATCTAGTAAGCATAGTCTATTGCTTGTATAAATGTAGCCTTGAGTAGCTTCTCAAGCTCTACCTTAACCAGTAATGTGATATGAGGATGCATTTTCTCAAATTTTGTTTCACTGGTTTTATGCATGGTGCAATAGACAAGTGGTGCATAATGATATTCATATCGAAGCCTGGCATATCATAATAATACAATGCAAAATTAATCTTCTTCACTATAAATAATTGAATAAGTGTTTCTTCTCATCTTTAGACAAATATTGTGCAAGATGTATGATTTGTGGATTTTTAGTTGTACCCAAGTTCACCTATCGTGTGGGCTCTATAGACACTAACGATCATTCCTGAAAATGTTTAGGGAGGATATCAAGTATCTCATCTGTAGGTACCTCAGAGAGGTTTTCACCATTGGATACATCATTTATTTTTACTATTTTGGATCTGATACTGCCACAAAGTGGTTTTCACCATCATATCACTTTTTCTTTTTACTTTTGCTTTTGTGACTAAGATACTTGATATATTTCACTAACATGTTTCCACTCATTGCACTAGTGGAAGAGGGAAGAGGTTCAATGGAATTAAGATAACATGATAGGGTATGATAATTAGAAAAGGACAATAGGTTTATGTACTCAGAGGTATTCCAGTCAATCATCTCAGGGTAAACAAGAGGTAAGGAACCCATGGGCTCAAGGGAAGAGAATTTGGTATCATCATCATCATTCATGGTTGCTAAAGATAGGTGAAGAAAGTTATCTTCCCTAGAGTTGTCATGAGCGTGAATTGTTGAAGGATTGCTAGAGAAGTTACGAGAGGTGTTCTATGAACCTACCCATCTAGGCCCAAAATGATGATCGAGGTCTCATTCCACCTCCTCACTTTGATGTAGGAATCTATATAAAGGAACCACCATAGTCCTAGATCATGAACCAAAGTTCCAGTTGATATTTTGAGGAATAACTATAGGAGGACTATTAGGAGGAGACTCTTCTTATTTAGAGAAAACTTGAATAGGAGGCACCACAACATGTTCAATAATTGGGTGGTCTTGATTAGTCTCTAAATTATGCCGCATGTTAGAACTTTCACCAGCCTCAAAAGTGGAAATATAAGCATATTTTTGGATTACATAGACCTTGATATCAATTGTAGCATCATATAGTTAGTACCATTTGTACTTGTGGGAATCAATTTGACTACTGGTACATCACCCCACATATTGAGCTATGGTCATAGGAGCTTCTTCAACATGACTTTCATGATTTGCAGCACACCTCTTGATTTTTTCTAGATTGAGACCCGTCATGTTAGATCTGTTGTCTTGAGTGTTAGCTACTTGAGAGCAATCCCCATAATCCAACATAGGTAAGAATGACAACCTAAGATATCTGGACTCTCTAGATGAGTCAATGAATTGAGGTAAATTGAGGATGTGTGTGATGCTAAAAAGTTTCCCCTAGTTAGCATGTCTTTCCTCCATAGAACATTCTTGGTTCAGTTCAACTTCTGGTGATGTATTTTCCTCATGTCGACTAATTTGTCTTTCAAGTACAACCTTTTGATCTATAGGACTATGTAACAAACTTTCATAAGTTCTGGAGATGACATCTTCATCTTCATCATTGGTATCGCCAATTTTATCAAACACAGGACCACTTGTAGATGATGGTGCACACCTTTGTTCATGATATCCTTGTTGGAAAAATGGCTAGTGCTCCCCTCAGGATTCATGACATGGTTTAATCACCTCCTATGTCTTCTATAAGTCTAGTGGTTGTATTAGACATTAACATGTCAATCTTTTGGTGCAACGACAACCACTACTTGTAACAAGTGGTATTAGAGCTTGGTCACAAGTTTGATTCCCCTCAAGTAACGCTGAGTAGGAGATTGTTGGAAAAATGGTTAGTGCTCCCCTCAAGATTCATGACATGGCTTAACCCCATCCTGTGTCTTCTATAAGTCTAATGGTTGTATCAGACATTAACAGGTTGATCTTTTGGTGCAACGACAACCACTACTTGTAACAATCCTACCCCAATTTTGTCTCTCAAATTACATAATTTTGCATGTAGGGGTTCAAGAAGGCCTTTTCATTTTCCAAGAGGACCTTTTCCATCATATCCCATTTTATGCATGAGTTGGTAGCCTACGCCATACTTCTTAGGATAAATTTCAGCATATTTGACCTCTTGTTTAGCTTCTTCTCCTTTGTATAGCCATTGTAAAATAGCTTTCTCCTCATTTTATTGTTCAAGAGGGAATTTCTCTTTGACCATTCTTGTTCCTTTGTGAATCATTAGAGCAGAGGTGCTAGTAAGTCAGAATGATGAAGAAGGTTTCCTGTAGGATCTCAATGAGATGGGTAGGTTGACCATCGAGCATGAAGCATCTAGCATATATTCCCCCATTCTGTGTTCTTTTATACTCAACTTCTTCTGAAGGGCATCTAGTCTCGCGTGTTTAGAGATTTCAGTTTCTTGGTTCCTTAGGGCTTCCTTGTTGTGTGGAACCATGATTTTAGCTTGTTTCACATTATTGCAAGTGTAAGCCAAGTCTATAGGAATTGTAACCTCAATTCCATTATGAGGGAATTTAATGCATTTATTATATGTTGAAGGTACTGCATACATTTCATGAATCCAAGGGCAACCAAGAAGTATGTTTTATGCAAGTGGGAGGTCTAGGACTTACAAATAACACTTGCTGCATAGGACCCACTCAGATAGGCAAGACCACCATGCCTTTAGAAGAACCTTCCTCTTCATCATATGCCTTGATTGCATTTTTTTTCCTAGGATCAATAGAATGCTCTGAGAAACTAAGGGATTTCACTAAGTTAAACATGTAGATATTCAAACCTATGCCTCCATCTATCAAAACATATTTTACCCTATGCTTATGTTTGAGGACTTCAATATGGAGAGGCTCGTTGTGAGGGTGACTGACATATTTATCATCTTCTTTAGAAAAGGTTAAATAATGTGGGGAATCAAGATAAATGACCATGGATTGGAACTTGTCTACGTCTAGGTACTTAGGAACATTAGCTACTAAGAGGGCTTGATCAATAATCTCTCGATGTGCAAGGGAGATTTTAAGCAGTTCAAGGATTGATATCTAAGCTGACATGCACTGAAGTTGATCAACTAGGTTACAGTCATGTGCTATAGACTTCACCTTGTCAAGGGATTTAAAAATCCTTCTGAGATTTCACCTTGTTAGAGGATTTATACTTCATATCCTATTAAATATCTTTCTCGCTCTGTTAGAAGTGGCCTTGTTAAAGGATTTAGCTTGCCAATTTGTTAGAATCAACAAGTAAAGAGTGATATGATGTTTTCACTTAATGCATGATAGATCTAATGTATTCCTGATTAATTTTGTTGCTCTAAACACTTTACTACCTCTCTACTATCTTTAACAATCTCTGTCAGTCACCACAGACCATCACAATAACATACTTAACAATTTTCTTAACCATTTATACACTTGTTCTAGGTCGGTGCTAGAACCCTAAAACATTTCACAAGTTGGTCGTCAAATCCAACATAATATATGAGCGAGTGTGTTGAAATGAAAATTCAACGTCCTTGATGTCATCTCAAAATATAAAATCTCAAAAACATGTTAGCCAACCACTTAGATTTGATCGCAACACCGATCTAACCAACTGTATTAACCGTTACTCTGTTCTACCTGTCAGTGTCGCTTCAATCCTCAATAAATCAGTCAAATATTCAAACTAACTAATGCAATCATAGAAATTGTCAAATATACCTCTATGGATAATGTCTATATGATCATAGACCTTAACTTGATCTCCAACTCCAAATTTGGTTGCCTGAATCTTGCATACTATTTTCTTACTGATTGACTGAACACTTAGTTGCTTCTCCATTTGATCCTTCAACACCATTGATAAATTTGATCTCTTAACATCAAAATAAAATGTTTCCAGTAATGAAAATACCACAATACAATCATGTGATCAAAACATATATCACCTACATCAAAATTCCAACAATCTCCCCCTTTGGTGTTGATGGAAACATGTAGAAAAATTTTCTGCTAAGTGCCAATAATATACCAATACATATCTCCCCCTAAGAATTACAAACATGCATGCATCCTACTACTACTACTACTACTACTAATACTCCCCCTATAACTACTACTACTACTCCCCCTTTGACAATAATGACAAAGGTGTTACAAGATATGCAAAAAGAAAATGTTTATTAATAAAGAGTAGCATAGTACAATTTACAATCTACTAAATATCTCATGGAAATTAGTCTTCAAAACTTTCCAATCACTAACCCATGACTTGTGTAAATTCTCCATAACAAGTATATGTCCATAAAGCAAAAATGCTAAATCCTCTAATCCTTCAATTGTGTTCAGTAGGCAAGGTGGTAAGGCTTTATTAGCTTCCCTCAGACTTTGTTGTAGAATGTCCAATTTAGGAATTAGGAATCAAATTTCCAAGTCTCTTATCTCTTCATCCCTGTAGTTTTTCAACTTCAGATTTATTTTTCCTAACTCAACTCCAAAATATGTAATAGTCATATGAATGGGATCAATATTTTGTGACAAAACATTTAGCTCCTATTGAGCTTCACCCTTTTTATTTTCAAGATCTTACATAAAATGAGAAAAATCACAAATAGTCTTCAATGTCTTACCTCCTTCTAGTAATGTTTCCCTAATCCGGCTCACAACCAATGTAAGAGTGCTTCTGTCTTGGGCAATGGATTGTGATAATTTCTCTGATCTTTTCTTTTCATAAAAATTTTATGCTCTTTCTATTGTAACATCCTCCAAATTCTTGATCTTTCAGTAGATGTGATTAACTATCCTAACTTCTCAATCAGAGTAGCCTTCTCATCATACTCTACATCTGGCATCGAATCAAAAAAATATGTCTTTGGCTTTCATTATGACTTGTGCCTCTTGCTTGATCTTATCTTTCTTGGCTTTAGTCTTGATCGCCATAGAAAAAATGATCATTTCCTTTGGGATCGTTGTGCTTAGATCAAATTTTCCCTTGACCGATATATCATCATCAACAAATCTCATCTTTGACAATGAGGAAGGTGTAGTCTTATCTTGTTCTTTTCTTGTAGTTACTTCCTATTATTTTATTTGCACAACATTATCTGCATCCTCCTTTTCTTCTTATTAATCTTCTAGCTAATCATTTATAGGAACATTTGCTTGTTTACCATCAGTCATATCTTGATGGTACACATGTTTACTAGTTCTTCTTCCTTTTTCTCCTTAGGTTCATCTTCTACCTCCATAGTAGGAATATCACCTTAATAATCTATCTCATCTATGAGTTTATTAAGTGTGACCTTCACACCATAAATAGTAAATCCTTCATTAGTTTGAGTAACCACTAGATCATCTTCTTGTTCTTTTACCAGTTCCTCATCTGTTATGTCTTCTAACATACTCAATTGTTTCATCAATATCTCTTTAGTTTCATCTTGAACTCCAAGAGACTCACCACACAATACTCTTGTTAATGTCTTCTTAGTCATGAAGAGTGGTCTTGTCTCTGAAAGTATCTTCTTCATTTCTTCTTTTGTAATTTCCAATTGAATTTTTAGTAGAACACACTGGATTAAATCCTTATCATTTTTAATAGCAGTATGCCACCTACCATCAAGTTTATTATACAATGAAGTAGGTATCTATCCTTGTAACTCCATCAAAGTTAGGCTAAACTTGTTCATGATGTGTACTACAACATCTTCAATTTTTTCTTGGTCCCCCTTCCCAAATTTATAATACTTGTTAACTCCAACAAGTATACACCACTTTCTCACTTCATTGATAATCTTATCAATAGAAACAAATAATTTGAAATCTAATTCAGGCTTAAGTAGCTTAGTGGTGGGGGAACCTACCACTTTATATTTATTAACTTAAGCCTTGAGTTCCTTCTTCTCTTCTTCTAACTCTGTTCCTTTATCTTATTCATGTCCTTCTTTGTATCCCTTAGCTTTTTATTTCATTCTCTTTCCAACAACTTTTACAACAATAGCCTCCTTGTCTCTTGTAGGCTCAGATTGTGTCTTATTGACTGGACTTCTAAATAGAATCTTCACTAAAGTTATTTTCTCCTTCTTTATTGCAGTAGCACATCTAGTTTTTTGACCAGTTGACGCACTGCCATTTTCACTAATAGTTTCAACATTTTCATCGTCTGTTGTTCCTAAAAAACTAGCTTGTTCAACAACATGTTTGGCTCTAGCTTTCTCAACTTTTTTCCTTTGTAAACCCTTTCTAAATCATAAAATTTTCCACTTTCTTTCTCACTTTCTTCTCAATAACTAGTTTCAATAATTCATTACACATTTGGAGTGACTTCTCTTGAAATTTCCCAAACCCTAGAGTCTTGGGATCTACCAGTTGAGCTAACAAGTTTTTTGCATACATTGTCAAAATATCTCCATCCACTTCATAACCCATAGGCATCACCATGAGGTCCTTGGCTCAAATGATTCCATCAAACAAGTATTAGTATCAACCATAAAGAAAATAGTTTCCTTGTACTTATCAACAATTTTAGAAGGTATCCTCTCTTTTTCATACATCTTCTGAAATTCCTTGAAATAACCCCAAATATTGCTAGTAAAATCACTTCCTAAGATTCTGATCATGTTATTAATCTAAATAAAAGATGGAGTACCTATTTTCCATGCAAAATCACTGATACTAGGGAACATGTTTTGTAAATAGAAGAATAAGCACATGATCACCTGATCATACTTGAATTTTTGTCTCTTTTCTTTCTTGATCTTCTCAAGATTAACATTAACTACTCCCTCGTCACTTCAGCTAGATCATAGTCAACATTTTCCTTGATCATCTTATATTTAGTCATTCAAAATCATTGCATGACCATCCCACTTAGATTTAGTCAAATTGATTACTTCTTCTATGGGTATAGTGCGAAGAATAGGTACTTCACCGGTTGAACATAGACCAGTCACATCATGAATTACCTCTTTAGTAATCTTATGTGGTCAGTCAAGCCACATGAAATGATCATGGATCTTTCTTAAAACATATCGGATATGATCTTCTTCAAAATCATTAGGATAAATGATCGCATGATGAAAACCTTTATCTATAATGTGTTTGTGTTCATCTTTCAGCACTAATCTATCATCACACAACTTCTTATATTGTTCATAGATTACCCTTGATCGTAGATATTCCAACTTGTAATGAATATATTCTCTAACATCCTCAATGTGTAGAACACCATAGGGAACACTCGTTAGGGCACCCGATGGGTCACTTTCAGTTGATTTTTATGGATGTATTTTGAACTCTGGTCTAGGTCTCTCAATTATATCAATCAAATTCAAAGTATCCATCCTATCTTTTAGTCACAAATCCAGATAACAAATAAATACCTCAAACTATTTTTAACTAGGGTAAAAAACAACAACTAGCTAATGAGCTATTTTGAAAGTTGTTGTGGAGAGAAAGAATCTTTGTTTGAGCTATTTCTCTCCACAACAACTTTCAAAATGTGTAAGGTGAAAAATGAAATCTAAAAATGCCATTTTATCTACCTTAGCATGCATATTAAATGGTTTTACCAAAAGAATATACATTTTCACTCATTGACCCAAAAGATCATTATCGATGGATAAAACACCTGTAATCTAACAAAACTTCACATTATGCTCCAAAATACTTTATTGCCTTAAAATGATGATAGATCTTAGCACACACCTATAGGGGGTCTAAAGATGGATTCAACAATACTTGCTCCCCCTTAGCCATATGAAGGATTAGTTTGATGAATAATTCTCAACACCCAATGGAGATGCAGATTCCTCTAATGACTTACTATCTTCCTTCTTCTTCCAAGTCTCTTCTGCATTCACAATTTGCTTTCCTTTTTGGTTACTTAATTGGTTTATCGATTGGTTCCTTAACTTGCAATCCCTTGCTAGATGTCCAATCTTGTGACAATGAAAACATACCATACCAATTTATCTCCATGGTCCAACATTACCTCTTATAGTCCTCATTTTGCAATTCATAGCCACATGTCCATAGTTACTATATATTGAGCATGTGACATCAAATTTACTCTCCCTTTGGTAAGGTGTGTTTTGGTTGATAGGTAACCTTTGTTTGTTCACTCTTGACCTAGACTCATCACCTTTGTGACCATATTTGTTGTAGTTGTAACAGTGACCATAAAAGCTACTAGATCTACTACTGGATCTAGATTTACAATCATGAGCAATGTGACCATACTTATTGAAGTTATAGAAATATCCATCAAAGGTGTTAGACCTATTTGCAAATCTAATTGTACACACATTTGTAGTATGACCTACCTTGTGACAATTGAAACATACAGGCTTGTAGGCTTTCTTACCAAAAGTTCTTTGTGTTACCTTCGGTGGAGACTTTCCTTCTTGATTTATCTCTTTTGTTCCAGAAGATTCACCAACTTCAAAAGTAGTAAAACCGGTATATCCTAGGCATGTCGTCTCTTTGCTTCTTCTTTTATTTATGAGTTGGTCATTAAGTTTTTCAATACTTTCATTGAATTTATTCAGCATGTCATTTGCATTCTTTAGTTTTCCCTTTAATTTCTCATTCTCATTTCTCAAATTCTCATTCTCCCTTAGGAATTTTCCATTTTTTTCATTTATATCATGCAGATCTTCATGCAATGTGCCTACCTATTGTCTTGTCTTGAAAATTTCACCCTCTATAAATTTTAGTGCTTCATCCTTGGCCTTTAGGGAATCTTTGATATTTTTCCTTGCAGTCTCTTCAAATATCCTTGCTTCCATCTCTTCACACATTTTGATCAATTGGGATTCAATCTCTATCTTAATATTTTTCTTGTCCTTGTGTAATTGTTCATTCTCCTTGGCCATGACTTCTAGGTCTGCTTGAGATTCCTTAGATCCACCTTGTTAAGATAATTTATCAATGTAGTCTTGACTCTCATTCAGTTGTTCAACAAGATCTTGTCTCTTGGCCAAAGATTTCTTCAACTGATCTTTCAATTTTTTGATAACCCTT
The DNA here is from genome assembly GCA_027943335.1 of Chamaecyparis obtusa. NCBI lineage: Eukaryota > Viridiplantae > Streptophyta > Pinopsida > Cupressales > Cupressaceae > Chamaecyparis > Chamaecyparis obtusa. The sequence goes on along the minus strand of BSBK01005261.1, from coordinate 1,060,244 downwards.
TTAGCTTAATCAAGTTGTATCTTGTATCTCAAACCCTTCATATTTTCCTTAAGGATCTTCCCCAAGATGTTAGGCTTCTTCAAGGGAACAAGGCTCTGATACCAATGGGTAGTATTATAAGGCACTGAGAGGGGGGGGGGGGGGTAAATTAATGCATCCACAAATCTGAAACTTTTAAAAATTATCTTCCATAATAAACAACATGCAAATGCTAATATAAAAATGAAGCATAACATATAAAACATTCACACACAATGAACACAAGACACAATACTTTTTACCATGGAAACCCTTTTTAGAGGGAGAAAACCATGTGTCAGAATGATGCCCTCAGATTTCACTACTGCACCAATGAAATCTTCCCTATTAGGAGAAATTACAAAAACTTTAAGAAGTTATACTTGGTTAAGAGTACTTATAGCCTAGTTAAGAACTACAATAGTCCTATTAAAGACTACCCTGTCAAGGGATTTAAAAATCCTTCTGAGAGTTCACCTTGTTAGAGGATTTATACTTCAAATCCTATTAAATATCCTTCTCACTCTGTTATAAGTGACCTTGTTAAAGGATTTAGCTTTCCAATATGTTATAATCAACAAGTAAAGAGTGATATGATATTTGCACTCAATGCATGACAGATCCAATGTATTCCTGATCAATTGTGCTACTCTGAACACTTTACTACCTCTATACTATCTTCAACAATCTTTGTTAGTCACCACAAACCATCACAACAACATACTTAACAATTTCCTTAACCATTTATATACTTGTTCTAGGTCAGTGCTAGAACCCTAAACTATTTTACACGTAGGCCCTCAAATCCAACTTAACATATGAAAGAGCATGCCAAAGTCAAAATTCAACATCCTTGATGTCATCTCAAAACATCAAATCTCAAAAACATATCGTCCAACCACTTACATTTGACCACAACACTAATCTAACCAACTTTATTAACCGATACTTTGTTATAAATACTAGTGTCACTTCAATCCTCAATAACTTTATTCAAACTAATTGATGTGATCATAAAATTAGTCAAATACACCTTTGTAGATAATGTTTGTATGATCACACACCTTAACTTGATCTCCAACTCCAGATCCAGTTGCTTGAATCCTACATACTATCTTCTTACTGATTGACTAAACATTTAGTTGCTTCTCCATTTGATCCTTCAATACCATCGGTAAATATGATCTCTTGACATCAACATAACATGTTTCTAGCAATGAAAACACCACAATACACTCATGTGATCAAAACACACATTACATACATAAAAATGCCAAAAACCTAGATAGGAGAAGACCTTGTTAGGAGTCACCCAATTAAGGGATTTACCTCTAGCCCTGTTAGGAGCTTTGACATGTTAGGAGTAACCTTGTTAAAGGATTTCAAACCCTAATTAAAGAGACACCTAGTTGAAGGATTTACAATTTCAAACTTGTTAAAGTCTACTCAGTTAAGGGATTTTCTTGCAAAACCTATTAGCATTCAACGAGTACAATTATTTGGGTGTAGCACTTTTCCTCTACTTGTTTAGATCCAATTAAGCACAAACACTTCTCTTGCAAATAATATTCACTCTTCACTCAACCAAACCTTCTCATCCATGATCTACCCTTGCATAATTTACTGATTAACATATAAATACATTACATGTTCATTAGGGCCTTAGCCGACTTACAAAATGTATTACATTCAAATTTAAATCATTCTCACTTGATCCTTGACCCCTAAAACATATCATCAATCTATAATATTCAATTAAAAATTTAGGTTAGCCACAAGATGCATCACACATTGATTTGAAACAAGAATATTTAAACTTTATTTGAATTCCCCAACACGCTTCCAAAACTTGATAGATTCAATCACCTTGAAAAATGTAATATCAAATCATCATTGTAAATCTATTATGACACACCACCATGGCACTTGGATCATGAATAGATCCACCACAATTGGCCATATCATCACCAGCCACTGATCTAACATCAATTGTTGAAACATTTTGCTATCTAGCACAAAGTGATCTTCTGTCAACTGAAATGATGTCTTGCAGTACTCCAATCTTCTAGTGATTATATGATCAATAAAATATCCTATTCAAGACAAATATATCATGGCCACAATACTTGGATCCATACTGATTTGATAGAACAATCAAATCATTCATTGTCTATTACTGTTTGTTCTCTTGTCTGCCCTATTGTACTTCAACTGATCATAACTCTTTGCATACTTATTTCTAGCTATTATGATCATAGATATAGAAACAAGAAACATCACTGCGACTTCCTCTGTAACCACACACTCTAATTCTATCACATACTCACCACACACTAGATTTAGCAACTCAAACACTTATCAGTTCAATTTCAACCAACAATACAATACTTAGATGACATCAATGACAACATCATAATTGATCTTCCTGTCATCAAACCTATACCAATCAACACTCAACAATATCTGCATCAGTTATGCCAACAGAATATATAGGATTTCCATTTATGCATATTCCATTTCAATTTCAAGGTTAATTCCCAACTGGGGTTTGGATGAGGCAAACCCCTTTCTACCAAATAATTTCTCTCTTTTCTATATGCAGGAACAAGTGGTGCTAGTTTTAGGATCAAATCTAGAAAGTACTGGAATAGGTCAACCTAGTAAACATAGCCCCTCTAGTTCAAATCCATATTGAATCTACAAGTTAGTTATAGTCTTTGGCTTCTCTTTCAAGTAGCAAAATTGATCTATATAGTTTTTGTCAATTTGTGTATGCTGAAAGTCAACTTTATTCCTCATTTGAATTTGAATCTTGCATCTCCCCATTAATTTTACATCCATGCATCCATTCCTTAATTTCATAACAATGAAGGAAACATTGCATCCACTTGCCTCTTGATTCCTCGTTTGAGCCTAGGAAGATAATCTTTCCTTCCAATGTAACATAAAATGAGATAGTCAACATCCACATCACCACATTTTCTCTATCTCTCCACATATCAAACCATATATGTATCTATCCCATCCTTATAATGTTATAAATTTAAACCTTTTCAATATTCATCTGTCTTCTTAGATTCATCCTTGACCTCTTCCTTTCCTTTTTCATATTTTCTATGAGTCTTAGAACTATATCCATTATCAAAACCAAGACCACCTTTGTCCTTAGATGGTTTCTAAAAGCCTAGTATTTCATCAAGAAAATCACTACCACTTTTGAGTTTTAATCCCTTGTCAATTTTATCTTTTACATCCTTCAACTAATTCCTCAAGTTAACAACTTCTTCAAGCTTAATGCATTCACAAATTTTTGGCATAGCTTGGTTTTCAGACTATAAAAAACACTCTTTCCTTCTTCAACTTGAATCTTTAGATGGATAATGGTATCTTCTACTTTCTTCAACTTTTCCTAATATTCTTTACATAGAGCTTTGGCATCTTCCAAATTATCAAGAGCAGGTCTTAGTTCTCCTTCAAGATCTACTATGGCAACAACATCCCATCTTTCTAGTTCCATGAATTCCAAATATTTCTTTAGTTCAAACATTATGTTTAATTGCAGGATCTACCTCATTTGTTAAAGTCTTACTTCAAGAACCTCTCTCTAATACCAATTGTTGAACATTTTAGGTGTCAGGAGGAGATGAATTAGAAAATATGAAAACTTAAGTAGTTCTTACTCATTCACTCCATTCAACTGATTTGTATAATAAATAAAAGGAATATAATTTTCAACACATAAGAACACCAAGAGTTTTTGTTTGGAAAACATAAGGAGGGAAAAACCATAGTGAGATCCAACTCACTATATGAAAAATTAATTGTACAATGTGCAATTTTAGGCTCATCGAAAAGGAAGATCACTTCTCCTAATTCAACTTGCAAGCTAAGATGAAAAACCTATATATCATCAATATCATGACCACTTTACTAAGGTAAGATCTTTAAAATCTTTTTTTTTTGGTGTATCATCAATATCATGACCACTCTACTAATGATTGTCAAGCTTTGTGTTCTAAAATTTAATGATTCATTGATGATTATATCATTTTCATAATATATAACAATGAGTGGTATCTAATCCTAATTATTTTAAATGAAATATATATTCCTATTATGTTTCTCCTCACTATGTGACATTGTTAGTCTATCCCTTGGGGGCTCATTGTCATTCATGGTGGTACAATCTCATGTGCAATCATAATTTGTGAGAAACATAATAGTATTTCTTATCATTTTATTTACCACTGGAGAGAAAGGGTAATGTTTTAATTTCATATCCTTTTTAAGGACCCGCTTTCCCTTGGTTGAGTGGTATTTGTTTATCATGTGACATCATTTATTGCATTGATTTGTTTGGTTTTCTCATAGATTCTCTCTTTTTCCAAGAGGTGCATATATTTGATTACAACCTCTTTCTAGCTAGAAAGTATGTTTCTATCATAAATAAATCCCTCATTTGGGACCAAAAGTGTGTTATCCTTCATCAACAATTCATTTACCTAGCGATGGAAAAAGTATGAATTCTTGTTCTCCTTCCCCGCTTTTGATTAATGAATGTTATTTTTTTTCAAGATATCCTTTTTTAGGTAGATATCTTTGAGTAATGAGCTATTCCTCGTCTTCCTTATGCATCCCTCAAAAGGACACAATTACACATATTGCAAGATATCTTTTTACAACTATCTCTTCCTTGCCTCAAAAGAGTTGTGTCCTCTTCGACTTTGATTACAAGTACATTTTTTCTTAAATGATATTTCCTTGGAGTAAAAGGTGTGTATCCTTGTTTTATTTTCCTTAAGATGTCAACATAGTCCTATCTTTCTATCTTAAGGGGAGGCCATACATATGGTCTTCTTGTTTCAAATTTTATAGGGTTTCCTTATAAGCATTGTGCTTTGTCTGGTTATCCCTATATTATAGGATCTCCTTATAAACATCATTCTTTCTTTTTCTATCCTTATATTTTTTTTAGGTTGAGTCTGCTATCATAACACAACTTGCTAGGGTTGGATGAATCTCCTTTGCATCAATTTATGGATTGGTTGACTAGCATAACACAACTTCCTAGACCATTTGACCCCTCCTTTGTGCATATTTACAAGATGATTTGACTATCATAATTATAAAATTTTCTATCCCATAAAATCTCTTTGTACCAAAATCTCTTGTGGTATGAGTTGACTACCATAATACAACTTGATTTGAACACTTCCTCCTCTCATCACATGGATCACCTAGCATTATACAATTTTCTATCTGTGGAATCTATGGTTCCCTTTATCTCTACTCCACGATCCCATAGCATAACACATCATGCTAGTTGATTGGATCAAGGTGTCTTGTGTTCTTTTTTATGTATGTTCTTTCTCTTTCCATGTGACCACTTGTACTCTTGCAATAATATTCTGAGAATGATATTAGGGGTTGAGACATCTTTATTGTTGATATCTCTTGAACTAGTTGACTTAGAGCCTTACTATGTCTTTTTTCTTTGTTTTATGTACCCTTGTATGTATTCATATAGGTTAAGATCCTAGGGTTTCAAGGATTGGTCTCTCTCTCTCTCTCTCTCACACACACACACAAAAAAAAAAAAAACAACAACAACAACAACAAAAAAAAAAAACACTTGTTGCTTTGTAATTTCCAAGAGACTTTTTATATTTTTTAATTCTATAAATTTCATTCCTCTCTCTTGGGAAACTTTGCCAAAAATTCATTGCAACACTCTCACTCTTTCTTGGCACTCTATCTTCGCATTCATTTTTCACTTTCTTTTTTATCTCCAACAATTTGGAGTTCTCAAGAAAAATGCATCAATAGTCACAACCTTTGACACTATATAGTCATATCCTTTCTCTCCATATTGGTAATACCATTTTTTTGGTTATTTATTCACATTTCTTGCTCTTCTTGTGTTGAACAAACTTTTTGTTGTAGAGATATACATTTCCTATTAATTTTATTTTACCCAAAATAGTGGTTTTCCCCATAGATGATTTAACACCACTATAAAATCTATCTAGAATTTGCAACGTTTTCTCCTTAATACACATATGAATAAAAAATACATACTAATTTTTAATCTTGGATATTTGTGGAAGAAAAAATATCAAAATGGGGGTTTAACTAAGGTAAATCCCAAAACAAACTCAACAATCTTTCCAATGTCTTCATGTTTACAATTAAGGTTGAACCTAGGATCGGGGTTGTACATTTTAGAATATTCTGGTATGATTGGCAATTAAACAACAACATGATACATTTTGTTTTGTTTTCATTTCTAGTAAAATAAATTCTAAAATTTATATAATTCAACATTTTTCATTTTCTTTAGATGTTCAAATGGTAAGAATAGCAATTCATTACAATTTTAAATATCTTTCTTCAATATTTTTAGTAAGCATATCTTATTATATTTCTGCAAGTAAACATAAGACTTTGTTTCATTTGAAGTAAAGAAGGAAATTATTTACAAAAGTAAATGCATATTCATTAAATCATCTTTATATAAAAAATTTTAAAAAATCAATTTTAATCTAATACAAATACATAAAACAAAACAAAACGATATATAAGTACATACTTTCACTTCTACACATAAATTTTGAACATGAGTTAAATTGACATAAAACCTTCTATGTTAAGAAATTGAGGAATCTATCTACTCTAATGATTATTTAGCAAGACAATGTAACAAGCATATACAATTTATTCCAATAGCATTATTCTAGTATGATTTATTTCAACAAATAAATTTATGAAAACATTATACCCAACTCCATTATAGTACAATCTATTCTTCTTTTTTTGTAAAACTCATAACAAGCACCATTCTAATACAATCTATTTTAGTCTATTCTATTTTTTATGACTCAACGCTATCTAGGTACCTACAACATGAACCTTGTCATTAAACCAAATGCCTTTTTTGTTTTAAAAACTTATAACAAGCACCATTCTAATAGAATCTATTCCTTTTTTTTACAAAAGTATTGTAACAAGAACCATTATAATAGTATTTTCTTTTTGTACAAATTCAGAGCCCCTCTCTCTCTCTTGCTCTCTCCCTCGTCCCAATGTTTAATTGAGCAATTTTTATGTGGTTAACATAACATAAAATGGATGACCACTAGGGTCAAGTGGCCAACAAAGTTAGAAAAAGAAAAGAAAGGTAAAATAAGGCCCCTCAAACCATACATTGAGAATGTTCATCAAAACACATTCAAATGGTTTCCTATTATTTGGTGAATATATTATGACAACTAACCAAAAATTTCATTTTAGTTTTAAATATTTTCCTTCAATTTTTTAGTAGAGATATCTTTATTGTATTAATGTAAGTAAACGTAAGGCTTTGTTTTTTTATATTAATCAATAAAAAAAACTAGGGTGTTGACCGCTTATAGTACAAAATCCCAAGGGTGTACAATCACAACACATTAACAATGAATAAACATCAAAACCAACCTATAACAAATATATTAATAGATAAACATAGGCCATAGATCAATAGCCTATACACATGAAAGTTAGAACACTCATACCAAGTACCCCAAGAGAAAGAAGAGTAAACACAAACTACCAAGAAACAAAATAGTACATCTAAAGCCGTAGCATTAACATAAGATTTCAAAGAGCCACTTAGGCTAAAAGTAGAAATAAAAAAGCATAGTTTGAAAAGGACCAAAGTTCTGGGCCCCATTAAACCTTATGAGAGGATCTAATATCATAGCCCAATTGATGTGACACATTGGACCAGTCGTTAGTAAAGAATTTGAACAAGTCCTTATAGTTACCTTCCTCCTCATCTTTACCTATAATATTACATTGTATGAGGCAAATAGAGATTACCGAGTTGGGCATAACCCAAAGATTAAATTTGTATATGCTAACCAACTTCCTTTTAACCTCACTCATTGTATTCTTGAGAGTACTCACCTCATTATGTAGGAATGTCAAATCAAAGATTGAAGCCATTTTAAATGGGAAAAGTTTCTACTCAAGAGGTGGAAAGTCAGTATCTAACTCATGAGGTTCCTCCTTGAAATTGTCCCTATGGGTTGAGTTGTCAAAGGTAGAATTCTCTTAGCTACCACTACCATTAGTCTTTGTGACATCATCCTCCTTTTTATTGGTTTTCTTATTTACCTCATCAGCAACTTGGTTCCCTTGTTCCATGTCCTCTTCAGAATCATAATCCACAAGCATATTTTTTCCCTTTTTTTGTAGACCTAGTTTCCAACCTATTAGATCTGTGGGGGTGCTATTCTCCTCTTCCACTTCCTCATCAACATCCATGCTAACCTCCAGAACAAAGAATTTGGATTTTTTTTTAAGGGGGAGGTTTTTACCTTTCCTCTCGAAAGATAAGAGTGGGGAATCTTTACCTTAAAGGGTAGTGTCAGGGTTAGCAGTATCATAATTCTTAATTTTAGGGGTACTCAGCCTACTAGCCCCTAGGTTCTTAATGCCCTTTTTCTTGGTTTAGTTGGGCATGCCAACAATAGAAGTAGGTGGGGGGGGGGGACTATACGAGAGGGGCCTCATAGACAATGATAGGATTGGAAGGACATAGAGAAAAAGTAAAGTTTGTAGAGCCTAAAGATGAGGCCCTGGTGTAGGTAAGTAATTTTATTACCTTGATGAATGTATTCCCCGACCTCAAACACAAAATTTTCAAGAGAATTCAACAAGAAAAATGGAAAAAAGATAATTTCATAATTTTTAAAGTGATTAAGAATTGGCATATGATAATAATACTAAACTTTAAAATGCCCTTCCAAAGTAAAGTACCTCATGGTCCAATAATATGCCTCACCCCAAGGGGAGGGAAGCTTCATTCTATCATATCCACCTCACCTCTTTACTGGAGCCTCATTTCCCTTGAAGAACTTGTTGAGACTATCATTGTCAACAATACGACTAGTCTTTTTCTATTTTCTTCACTTAGTAGAAATCCCAATTTTTTGAGTGATGACCTCTTCATTGATTTCAAAGGAAATACCCCCCATAGAAACCATTTTTTTATCCCAGGAGTTAAAAAACTATATAGAGAGTCCCTCATTAAACCCATTAACAAATTCAAAAAATAGTTACCCCGACCTCCTTACAAATGTGCCAAATTGCAAGGTCATTCCTAACCTTCTCTAGTTCCCTCGACTCGATGTGGTTGTGGCCACCCACCATAATAGTGACAAAATACTTAGGGAAATCAACATTGAAATGAGAACTATATCTCTTGATACAATACAAGAAAGTTACCCTTACCAATAAATGATTTAAAGGCAAGAAGGGTGTCTGTCTATCCAGTTGCATAATATTATTACACCATCCCCCCCGCCCCCCAAAAGGACCCACTCGAGCTATAACTTCTCACAGATGGAGGTATTTTCAATACGACATAAGTAGACTATCTATAATTATGTAAGGAGCAATGATAAATGCAACTCACATTGGTCATGATAATCTTGTAAAGCCATGTCATTATGATGTGGTAATCCTTGAGGCTAATGTAATCAAGATGATAATGTGGAAGTTGTCTAGGAAAATAACTACACCAAGAGTAGTACAAAAAATTCCCTCTTGGATAAACCATTTCCCAAAGGCACAACTATCATTCCACATCATCCATTCCATCTTAAAATTAAAAATAGTCAGGCCCATTCCTCACACCCACTCAAGAATTAAAAGGTAAGAGTAGTATTGGATCCAAATCCCTAAAGTAATGAGAAGGAGACATCACTTCCCAAGTAGTGCATTACATATCATCTTATTTAGCTTTTTAGCTCTATCCATTCAAGGAAGTCTATACAATAGTTGGGAGGGACAAAAGGTTTCTCCAACACCTCACACCCTCAAGAATGTAGTGATTCTTAGCCAAAGAATTCACCACAATGTTTCCCTCTTTGTAGGCATGATTGATAGTAAAGGAATCAAATCTTGTAAGAGTTTATGAATATCACCTAGAATACATTCCATATACTAGTTCACCTTTGACAACCCTTTAACAACATTTATAATGAGTATGAAATCACCCTCGATTAAAATTTATTTAGTCGCAATAGAGAGTGCAATCTCCAGTCACCATAAAAGGCCCACTCCCTATGATTGATTATTCATATATTTGGACAACACACCAGTAAAAGTCACTATCATCATCCCCAAATGGTCTCTAATCACCCAGAGTATCTAGGCCATAAGATTATTTTGTTGTGCCATTTTAATTTAGTTTGGACCAACCAGGATGGGGGGGAGTCTATTGCGTGTTTTTCCTTTCAAGTTTTTTTTATGGGTCATAGTTCTCCATGAGATCCTATAGACCCCAAATCCTAGTGAGATGATGATCACCGAAAGAGGGAGGAGTGGAGGGACCATAATATCTAATGAAACTTAAATTGCCTAACAATTGTTTGTGGAAAATGCCAAAAACCACCTTTGGTCGGCAATCCTTCTCATGAAATATCTTGATATTCAAAACATCAACACTCCCTGTTAGCTAGGGAGGATAAATCAATCCAATGTCAACACTTATGATCCTCACCATAGCTACACAAACTACTATAATAATTAACACTCCCTCTTAGCTAGCGAGGATAAAAATATTACCTCAAGGTAATATGTGAGTAGATAACCATTTAAAGTTTATATCATTTTACTGATATTACGAGTAATGGCTCTTCAAGTATCAAGTCCATGATACTTAGCAAGTACTCAGAGCAATAGTCTCAAAATATCAACTCACAAGATATTCACCTAATTTCTCAAAATGATTATCATGAGTAATGGTCTCCAAATATCAAATCCATGATACTCACCCAAATACTCAGAGTAATGGTCTCCAAATATCAAGTCCATGATATTTACCAAGTAATCAATGTGAGTATAGATAATCATTTTATATTTATACCATTTTATTGATATTATGAGTAATGGCCCTCAAGTATCAAGTCCATGATACTTACCAAGTACTCAGAGCAATAGTCTCCAAATATCAACTCAAGATATTCACCAATTACTCAAAATGATTATCATGAGTAATGGTCTCCAAGTATCAAATCCATGATACTCACCCAAGTACTCAAAATATCTAGTATGGTATGTGCACTAGTATCACATATGTGGTACTTACCATATATACTGATCATGGCATGTCTACATATATTCTATCACATAATATCCACCGTGAAGATCTCTAAATCATCTATCATTTATTTAATGATACCATGATGTTTAAGAGATCCTAACCATCATGACATGTCCATGGATATCAAGTCACATGATATCCATCATGATGGAGATGTTGCAAAGTCGTCACCTCACAACATCAATCAAATACATGTGTTCATTGTTGAAAAGTCGTCACCTTTCTCCAATGTTTACAGGAGGGCCCATAAGTCTTGGAGTTACACACATGAAATCCACCTTGACTCATCTCAGAGGGTGGATCCATCATGGCTCATCCCAAAGGGTGGAAACAAGGGCTCTCACCTTAGACTTCTCTCTCAAAGAGAAGAATGCAATAACATACAAGATAATAGATCACATATGTTAACACTTATTTTCATCTAAGGCTTCATTCTACATCATACCAAGTTTATCTCTAAGGTACACAACCTTCCCTCTAGCAAGAAACTTGGTGAGAATATTAGCCCTATGTTCTGTAGTGATAATGCACCTTGAATAACATACTTACGCACTATATATCTTATATAGTTTTGGACCTTGTAGGGAGTCTATTTTCATTCAAGGAGCAAGATTTTTTTTCCAAATTATACTTGGTAGAAATAATGTTACACCATTTGGATTCATGTCTAGCTAGGGTCCAACCAATTTTAGTAATGAGAGCCTTGTTGAAGTGACAAATTTTCCTTACACCCAGACTGCCCATAGATTTTGGGCAGAAAATGGAATCCCACTTAACCAAATCCATCCACTTTTTTTTTCCATTCCAAACCATAGGAATTTCCTTTAGATTCTCTCCAATTTATCAACTTAAGCATTAGATATTCTAAAAAGTGACAAGAAATATACTTTAATTCCTTACAAAGATTGTTTGAGGAAAAGCAACTCACCCATGCTTCTTAGAAGTTTATCCTTCCAACCACCTAGCTTATGTTGCATTCTTTCCCAATTGTGTTCCAAAAGGAGTTAGAAACCTTCATGGCTATGAGTGGCAATCCAAGGTAAGTATTTGGGAGATTAGTAGATTGACATCCAAGAATGTTCCTAACCTTGTTTTGAAGGGAATAATGAGTATTGAAAAAATAATCTTTTAATATAGTTGATACTTTTCCCTGACACTAAAGCATATTGGGTGATGAGGCATTTCTATCTTCTAGTTTCCAACATTGACACAACACCAAAGAGGATTGTGTCATCAACAAACTATTGTAAAACCACCGGGGGCAGGGTGGAAACATGGCACATCCTCATGATTTTATTCTCACTTAGCATACAAAGAAATTTCCTTCCTAGCACCTCAACCAACAAGATGATGAGGTAAGGAGAGATGGGGTCACCCTTCTTTATCCCCTTGGATGCCCCAAAGAAACCTCTCAGGAATCCATTGACAAGGACATAGTAGCAAACAATAGTCACACATTTCTTGATTAGTGCAATCACCTTCATGTCAAAGCCAAGTCTTCAAGTACTTTGAAGAGGAAATTCCATTTTACTTTGTCATAAGCTTTGTATATATGTCCAACTGAAGAGCCATCCTTGTGAGACTACATTTTTCCATGGTTTGGAAGACTTCATGGATATTAATGGTTGTATCAAGAATTTTTCTCCCAAGGACAAACCCATTTTGGTTACTATTGATTAGATTGTCAAGCAGAGGTTTGATTATATTGACAAGGACTTTAGAAAATATTTTTTAGATAGTATTACATAGGCTTATTGGCCTAAAATTAGTGAGAGAGAGTGGATCCAGGATTTTGTGGATCAAGGCAATGAATGGAGATTTTAATTTCTTAAGAAGTCCACGTATTATAAAGAAATCCCTCATGTCTGCAATAACATGAAGGCCAACAATATCCCAAAAATCTTGAAAGAAAGTAGGGGGAAGCCATCACGACCCAGGGCCTTAAAAGCCCCCATAGAAAAGGTAATTATTTTCACTTCCTGCTTCAAGATCGGGGCCATGAGAAGCACATTATCAATCAAAGAGATAGTTTTAGGGAGGCATTCCAACATCTGAGCCTTAAGAGAACCATCCACAATACAATTATCATCCCTAAAGGCTTTATAAAAGAAATTGTTGACTAGGTGACCCACCTGCATGTCCTCTATAACCTCCTCATTATGTACATTCTTGAGGCTAAGGATAGTATTTCTTTTCTTATGGGTGCAAGCCGAATGGTGAAAGAAGGACAAATGTATGTCCTCTTCTTTAAGCCACTAAATTATGGATCTCTATTTCTAGAATATTTCATCTCTATTGAGGATATTGTTCCTGTTAGTGCTTTGGGTTTCTTCAATGACATGTGTGGTTGGTGAAATATTTCCCTTAGCCATTTTCTCCTAGATGGAAGCCAACTTCGTGAAAAGTTCCTTTTTCTACTCAAAGACATTACCAAATGCGAGTTTGTTCCACCCCTTCACTTTCCTTCTAATGATGCTAAGTTTCTAAATCACACAGAACATAGGCATTCCAATAACAGGTGAGTCCCACCATGCCTTGACACACAAATGGAGTTTAGGGTGGGTTCCCCACATGATTTCATAGAGAAAGGGAATAGACTCCTTCTGCAATTTATTTTTACAGTCCAATAAGTGTGGGTTATGATTAGATATTGCATGAGGGAGGGAAATAAGAAAGAAATCGAGTCCTATATCCCAATTGGGCATTGAGAGGAAGCGATCAAGTCTCACTTGGATGAGGTCTACACCCTTCCTATGGTTTGACCAAGTAAAATTATGCCAGATAAGGTCGATGTCAACCAAACCAATTTCATTAATGAATTCAAATAAATCCACCATACTATTTGTGCAGTCTTCTAGGCCACCCAATTTCTTTGATGGGTAGAGGGGGGAATTGAAGTCACCAACAAGGAGCCAACACTAGGTGGACTATTGCAGAAGGGCTGGAATTTCATTCTAGACCTTTCTCCTACCACTATGAGAATTAGGTGCATAGACATTATTCACAAACCACATCATACCATCAGAGTTGAAACTGATAGCTAAAATATTCTAATTGGAAAATATCAAAGTTCTAGAAACCTCTAGCGAGTTCCACATATTAACAATATTGCCCAAGGTTCCAAAATCTTTCGCAATACAATATTGCGAACCCGACCACAAAACTCTCACAAGAGTACTGAAGGAGGATTCAATCATCTTAACTTATTGATGGAGAAGGATATCAACACTATTTTCTAGAATATAATTCTCGAGGGTGAATTATTTATGGGGGACATTCAACCCCCTCATGTTCCAAGAGAGGAACCTGATTTCTTTGTTTTGGTTACAGAATCTAGGGTCCTTTGCCTTCCATTATCAATTTCCCTTGTAAATTACCTTTGCCTTGCGACATGTTGTGAAGGTCGACCAACTTTCATCTCAAATCCAACATTCACTTTCTTATTCTTGTTTTTCTTTTTCTGGATCATCCATCCATCATCTGCCACCATAGAGTTGGTGGACACATTCGGTGATGAAAATATTTTAACCTTGGGTGCGAGGGTAAGCATTGTCTCAGATTAAATACAATGAGAGTGACTGAGGAAGTCATAGTTTGGGGCCCAATAGGTGGTATTTAACCTTCCTCCAAAGAATCTGGTTGCATAGAAGCAACAACCAAAATATTCCCCTAGCAAGTTTCAAAAGCCGTATTCAACCTAGGGGCCCCATCTATATTCAATCCTTGATCATACTTTTTAGGAGTTTCTAGAAGCTTAATAAGCTCATATGTGAAAGGATATTCATCACAATTAGTATCTAGTTGTGCTAGCAAGGGTCACGTTGACCCTGAGGGGGGAGGTCGAGATTCTCTTCAATTTTTATTGATCTTTCTTTGGGGCCTTGTAGTTAGAGGTTACATGGCTTGATTTATTACACTTTTGGCAAAAGACCGTGGCATTCTAATAAACTAATGCTTGTGTCCACTTATCCATCTTAGAATGTAGGGTAATAAAGTTTGGTAGAGTTTTACTAACAACAACATTGACACAAAAGCGAGCAAAACTAACCTAGACTTTGTCCTAGTGACCTTGTTCGTTGAAATGTAGTTACCAAAAGTGCTTCCAATCCATTGAAAAATTTGCTTGTCCTAGAATTCAAGCAAGGGGCCTAGCATTCTAACCTACACATGTGCCATTTGAAATAATTCAATCGCAAGGTCAAGGCCCAATTTCCATCGGCTAAGCGACAAGTGATGCTTTCCATATGCCCACAAACTAGAGAGGACATAGGTCATATCTTTTGTTGTTGTAAAGTTAAATAGGAATATGGCTCCAAGAATAACACTAGCCATCACACTTCCTTTTAGCTTCCATCTCCGAGAAACTCACTTCTTAACCATGTCAATGGTTGGTCGGAAGGAGAAAAAGTGGCCAATCAAAGTATTGTTCATAGAGGTAACAACATGGTCAAACATGACACCAAGGACCCTGATAGTTGTTCCCTCCTTAGTTTGTGAGCACAATGGGACCACCTCAGCTTCCACCTCCTTTTGACACTCACCCACGAAGATTTTCTTCCAACCTTAAGACAAAATATTGTCTTGAGTCTTTGCCTAATCTCCCTTATCATGAACTACACCCGAGATGACACTATCCACCTTGGACACATTTCCAATGTTCCCAGCTTGTGTTGCACCCCCATTGAAAGCCAATCCCTTGTTAATGGGTCCATCATGCCCTTTAGGCGCAAGATTTATAACTGATGGTGGGGGCTCACCAACAATAGTTTGTCCCCCATCAGATTCGTCCACCATGAAAGTTTAGGGTTTGAAAAATTGTAGGGTGGGGAAAATCATTCGCAATAAATGTATGACTTTGTTTTATTTGAAGTAAAGTAGGGATTTATTCATAAAAGTAGAAATATCTTCATTGAATAAATTATTTTGCATTACAACTACATAAAACAAAACAAAAATCATATTCCATGTACTACAAATACATTAAAAAAAAAAAAAATGATATAGAAGTACATACTTTCACTTCTACATATGTAAATTGTAAACATGAGTTAAATTGACATAAAACCTTCAATGTTAAGAACTTGTGGAATATGTGTACTCCAATTTCTATTTACCAAGACAATGTAACACACATCATGGTACAATTTATTGCAATAGTTCTTTTTTGTCGAGGCATTATAACAAGCATCATTCTAGTACAATTTATTCCAATAATTTTCTTACAAAAGCACCGTCACAAGCATCACTCTAGTACTAGATATTTTGTGTATAAGATAGCATCATTTTGCTACAATTTATCCCAATATTTTTTTGTCAAGTAACAAGCATCACCCTACTACAATTTATTCCAATATTTTTTTATAAAAAACATTCTAATTCAAACTATTCCAATATTTTTTTACAAAATACTCTAATAAGCACCATTTTAGAACAATCTATTCCCATTTTTTTTACTGAATTGTAACAACCGTCATTCTAATATTGTGTATTATTTGTACAAACTTGGAGCTTTTCTATAGATAGTAATATACCATCTTAGTGAATTTTATTGTTATTGATATTTTTATCTTTACAGACACTGCCCTTGTGAACTCTGGCGAGTGACCTTTGTGTCCTCTTAAACTTTTTTTTTTTTTTTGTGAATATGTGTATATTTTATCATTATTAGAATCATATGCACCTATTCATAAAAAAAATGTCACTTTGGGGAGTGACCTTGTATCCTCCTAACGTTTTTTTGTTGGTAAAATTCTCCAAATTTACTTGAAAAATGTCTATGTAGTTAGCATAATATGTGATGGATAGCCACTAGGACAAATGGTGACCAAAAGCATTGCTTAAAAACAAAAAAGAAGGCAAAATGTGACCCCTCAAACCATACATTGAGAATGTTAACAAGAAGAGTGTCAAATGGTTGCCTATTATTTGGTGGACATATTATGACAACTAACCATGCATAAAATGGGGAGAGCTCAAGTTCTATGTTCTTACAAAACATAATTGAGATCAGTTATAACTAGGAGGAGAACTTTTAATGTCTACGAGATTAAATATTAAGTAGTTAGAGATAGGTAAAAGTCTCATAACTTAATCAAACAATGTTTAGGTGATTAGCATAACATAAAATGGATGCCCCCTAGAGACAAATGACTAAAAAAGTTGAAAAAATCAAAGATAGATAAACAATTGTTCCTCAAACCATACATTGAGAATGTTCATGTTCATTAGAAGAGTGTCAAATGAGTGCTTATTATTTGGTGGACATTATGTAACAACTAACCAAGCATAAAATGGGGAGAGTGCAAGAGCTAGGTTCTTACAAAACATGAGTTATAACTACGAGGAATTCATTGATGTTAATAACAATTACAAGCAGCAAAAAGAGAAAGCCAAAGAAGGGTAGGGCATGAATGTGGGTGTTGAGCATAAGTCAAATATGGGCAATGTAAACGAAGACTTTTTCTTGCACACACAAAGCATACAATGTAAACAAAAGTAAGGTTTTTTCTTGTACACACATACAAACCATACAATGTGTCCTTCCAGTGCATGACGACACACACAAAGTATACGATGTAAACAAAAGTAAGGTTTTTTCTTGTACACACATACAAAACATACAATGTAAAGAAAAGTAAGGTTTTTTCTTGTACACATACAACATATACAATGTGTCCTTCCACAACATGACCACACACAAAACATACAATGTAAACAAAAATAAGATTTTTTCTTGTACACACATACAAAATATACAATGCAAATAAAAGAAGGTTTTTTCTTGTACACATACAAAAACATACAATGTGTCCTTCCACAGCATGACCACACATTCCATCCAAATTTGTGGTCATTTGGGGAGACTCCCTATGCAGAACAACAGCTGCTTATTTTTGAAAATGTGAAAGGAAGGAGAAATGATAGGGGAATGTGGAGAGACAAATACAAAAACTGTCAAAGTGGCAGGTAAGACAAGACTGTTTTAATGGAGAAAGCATCTGAGAACTCTGTCTGTCCTCTTCCGACAAATCCCTTGGAAACAATGCCTGCCTTCTATACAACTCTCTTAATTCAATGCTACTTCTCGTGAACAAATTTTACAAAGAAACCCATTAATATCTGAATCTTTTGGTTACCTCAGATTGATTTATTGCTCTCTCTTTGTTGGCCTCCTCATTGTCTGTGCTTGCAGAGTACTAGAGGAGCTGATTACCGAGTTTTGACTGCCTCATGTGATGTCATGTGAATCATTATTGAGGCTAAAAAAAATTGGGATTGTTCGAGGGACTGTGTAAGGAATGATGAGATCTTAGAGGTGATAATAAATTTTAGATGGGTTTATTTTTTGGCAGGAAAAGGATTTGAAAGGTGGTGTGAAAAGGTTGTAGGGACTGTCTGACATGGTGATAAAATAAGACCTTTGGTCCGTGACACCCAAAAAAAGAGCTGGGTTTCAGAGGAGTTCTGCAAATGTAAATGGTTAGGCTGGTAGGGAATATGGCCTAGTTTTTTGTTCTGCTTCAGGTTTATATTGATTAGAGCTCGGTTAAAAAGGGGGAGAGAAGGAAAAATGGGTTCGTTGATGCAGAGAAGGATGAGAAGGAGGCAGATGATCAGGTTTAATTTTAAGCAGGGGGTGACCAGTTTCAGAGCTTTTTACTGTATTGGTGTATTGCTGTTCTCAACATTATTGTTCCTGGCTTGTTATGGTGGATCCTCTTCTTTCATTGGTGAGTTTATTGACTGATTAGCTTCTGATCATGAAGAAGAATCAGCAAGATGTTACATTGCTTGAGTGTTCAGTAGACTGAATTTGTAGACTTACATTAGGTTGTTTTGGGTATTTGCAAGAATAGATATATCACAATCCAAAGTGCACAATGAACATGACATTTATTAACAAGAAGAATGTAGAGATAAAAGTGATTTGAACACTGAGAGGATTAATGGCTTCTGCTCTTGCCTATCTTCTGCATTTATACAACACAGACCTAATGAACCTTCACAATGTAACTTGGCAAATTTCTGCAAAACATCAGCTCACAATATATAACTGAACATTGAATACAATTGAGAAAATAAATGGGCCATTTTATGAAGATTTGAGATCCCAATTGCTCCAAGGGAGATTTACTAGAAGAAAATGTGTTAAATACCTGCTTTGCCTTCCTTATGGCTAAGGGGTTTCTCTGCTGACGATGAATTTTACCTTGTGGTAATGGGTACCTAGGATAAACTAATTTGCTTTTCTTTCATGAGTGTATTCTAATATTGCACGACAACTTTGCCTTTCAAACACCATGATCTATCATCAAGACAGATAGCAAAAGAAAAGAATTTGCCATTGCCATAGAATACTTCCAACTTCCAGGTTCTATCTGATTTATGTTTTCAGTCCACCAAAAACTGATTTACATAGCCAAAACATTATCTTGTGTTAACTCAGGTTGCTTTTGTCTGTCATGCTTGGATTGGTTTCATGGAATCCAAACTCATGATTAACATTATTGCCAGAATTGTTATGATCTATATTCAATAATGTAAGGCCACCAACTTACTGAAATATATGATAAAAGCTTATTTTAATGCTCTTTCAATATCAGAACTGCTATTGCACATCTTATCTATTAAGTTACTCCCCTGTTAAAAATTGGATTGGAACAATATGGGTTCAATGAACATGGTATTTCCATTTATGGGTATGCAATTAGAGGCTTAAAGACAACAGCAATGGCAGGAAATGCTGCTAAAACATGCATTCTAATATATCATGGCTGATCACAGAACTCCCAGTTGCAGACCATGATGGACTCTACAAAGGAGTAGCTTTCAGGGATTTTCAGGTAATTCAATAGCCCTTTTTACTTGTAAGTTATGCTACCATATTGTATGTCATATCATAACTGCAAGCAAATCAATTTGACTGTAATTGTTCATGGTGGCATTGTTTAACAAAAGATTTTGTGCAGCAAAAATACAGAATTGGGGGAAGAAGATTTCTGAGTGGACCAGGGTCCTCTCCACCTCGTTGCATCTCCAAATGTGGCAAGTGCACTCCATGCAAGCCTGTTCATGTACCTGTACCACCAGGAACCCCTGTAACAGCAGAATACTATCCAGAGGCCTGGAGATGCAAATGTGGTAACAAATTATACATGCCCTGATTTACAAATTACTGCCCACATTATAATAATAATATATATCATTCATGACAGTATCATTACATACAAGTACTACTACTCCATGATGGCATATATACAATATATATATACAAAAGGAATCAGTACCACTGCTCATCTTGTGGGGCTCGATAAGGATATATACACAGGGCCTCCACATGGTACTATGCCTAGCACCTTGTCTTATACCGAGCCTGTCTTGAAAAAGATTGAGCATGCCTGTAAATCTCTTTTAGTTTTACAAATTCTTTGGTTCTTCAGAGCAAAAGGACAAAATGCACTGTGTACTGAATTTATGATAAGGCCTGCTTTTACAGATCCCTTTTACAAAATTTGGATTGATCAATCAGTTCATTCTGCAGAAAATATATGGGAACTACAGTACTGTTAAGACTTTAATCTTGACTTTCAGTGGAAGGTAATTAATCCCATTATAATTGCTTGTTTGAGTGTGCTAATTTAAGTGTTGAGAATCGAAAGCGAGGCTGGCAAAGGGCGAACTGTTTCAGGCAGCTGTACTTCTTAATGAAAGCTGAGTGTTTTCTGTCATATGTACAGTTGGAAAATTTTGTCACTTTCATCATGCCTCATAGGTTACTGAACTGATGTTTTGTTTGATTGTTTCTGGGATTTTCCCAAAGTTATATGGGATTATATGTATCATTATCATTGGAGAATCGTATGGGATTTTCTGCAGTGAAGTTCAAGTGGGTTTGAAAAGAAATGAGAAGAATTTTGATGATCTTCATAGATAAGAGATTTAAAGGATCAAAAGTCATAATATTAATATATTTTTATATATTTTTTTTTTATGTTTGTTTCTATTATGAATTTTGATCAATAAATTTGTTAATTTTAAAATTTTGAATGGAAAATATATATGATTAGGTTCATTTAAAAATGATTGTCAAAAGAATTCTTTCTCTAGTGATATGAACATTATTAAATATGGTTCAAAATATAAATATCTTCAGATATCAAATTGTATTATATGCACTGTTAGTCTTGTTAGTCTTATTACATGTACTCTTAAGCCTATTTAGTTGGAAAAAAGAGAGAAAAGAAAGATAACTTAAAAAATTAATGAAGGGAAGTTCTAGGTTAGAGATGTTGAAGCAAACATCTAAGATCTTCATTTTGCAACACCAAATAATCTACACATGACAAGAGAGAAGCAACAATTTTAAAGATGTTATTCTACCAAATATAAAATATAATATTTTGATACGAGATGAAAAAAGGCTTTGCTTATAAAGGCAAGGTGAGATATAGGATTACACAAGATGTTGACATGTATTATAATCCTATGCAATGAGAGACTAAAGGTGTTAATTTAGTAATGAAAAGTAATTGTCATGTGATAAGATCATGTGACAACTAACCAAACAAGATCTCTTAAGTAAACTTGAGTCATGTGAATAAGTCTCCTATTATAATCTAGAAAAAATAACTATACATTAGACCTTATTAGGTCCAAAACCTTATAGGAGATAGTTCTCAACAAAAAGGCCTGATGAGGTACCCATGTATTGACTAGGATGCTAGCATGATGCAATGACAGTGAAAACAAGAACAAAATCCCTCTCTTGAAAAGTGGAATTCACTACTCTAAGATTTTGGAGGGCCAGTTCACAACGGTGTAGGATAAGTTAATGGTCACAACATGAATGTTCACAAGGAAGCCTTTGTTGGTAACTAAGTGAAATTATCGGATTTTGTCGATTGATTTTCTCTTCATTGTTGTAACTCTAATTTTTGGACTTTTGAATGTACTTCCTACAATAATTAGATATGAAAATAACCTAATTTTCTAACCTAAGCTAACCATAATTTTCTTAAAAAATTGCAAAAGAGTTAAAGAGCATGCAAGAAAAAAATTTAAACTAACATGGACAATGATTTCTCAAATGAACACTTGTTATAATTGATTAGATTAGATCATTTAACCATGCAAATATAAACTTGGATTCCACAATTCATATTAAACACGATGCGATGATCAAAGGAAACCAATCAATGAATAATTTTCAAGAATTCATCGAAATCACAAAGCCATTACCCATGCACACATGTGAGACAAATTCCTCCTCAAAGCACATGTATATTTGAACTAACCAAGTTATCAAGCACAACAAATACATATTCAATAATCACCATGAATTAAGCATATTGATTGAGTAGGATTACGCAACACATAAATGGCTCTTGAATCTCAATTTTTATTGCAAATTCACAAATTTGACAACTTGTATAGACTGAGATTGCAACACCACTTATTGTTTGTGTTCAAACAAAGAATTCTCAACCCTTATTACAAACAAATCAATGGTTTATATAGTTTTTACATTATAAATTGTCAAACTCATAACTAGGGATTTTGGGCACTATTATGGGTTGAAATAAATTTAAACAACAAATAAACTATCTAAAACTACTTCTAGAAACTAAAGAACATTGATGAAATAACTCATGCACGACATTTATTATAGTGTTGAGGCTTCATTTATATCAAAATGTGCCCTAAAATTTTGGAAATCACTAGCAAATTGACAATGAAAGTGGAACTCAACCTAGACAGGTTTTAGAAGTTATTTTCACCATCAACAAACTTCAGTACCTTGTTAGTTCAACCCTTGGGGACTTCTCTAACTATATTCTCATCAATTTAGTATGCATTCCACCCTCTAAAAATAGCAAACAAACACAAAAATGGGACTACTATAGCTAGGTCCAATTTTCACTACCAATAACCAAAAACTTATCAAAATGTCTTCAAAATCATCTCAAAACTACTTTCCTTCTATTAAAAAATTTACAAATAACTCCAAGAATGTTCGATTGAAAGCCTTTATAGTCGCATTAATTTTATCTATGTTTGGGGTTTTCATATATTTGAGTGTAACTTGTTGACTCTTTCTAAACATATTTAGCTTCTTGCTCTTATCTTAGAATTAGGGGAGTTCCTTTTCAATATTCAATAACTCATGTTTCAACTTTTTCATCCAATCGATTGATTTCTTGTTGTAATCAACATGGAGGACATCTTTAAACTTTTACACAATGTTGTCTATGTCCCTCATTTGATTTTAAGCTTTCGAAAAAGTGCATGAGATTGTCTTTACAAAATCCTCCACATGCTGAAGCAAAATGCTTATGTCCTCACACTGCTAAAAAATGTTGTCTTTCATTTTCTTGTATTTCTTTATAACCATTTTGATTTCCCCCAACTACTCGCTAAGAAAATCCACATCTTTGAGCTGAAAAATTGCTCCTTTTAGAAGTTGATTAGGGCTTGTGCTTTACATAGTCCTTAAAATTGGGAAATAGTCATTCCAAAACAAAATTCTCTCTTCAATGCCTATCCATACATCCCCTTCTTTAATCATATTATACATTATTTTCATTTGACTAGCCATTGATTGGTAAAGGATCAAAACTATTCTTATTACCTCCTTTCTCATTTCCTCTATTTCACTCTGTCGCTTAACTATTGTCGATAAAAAGGAGTCTGACTTGGAAAATTGACCTCTTGTATTAAGATTGTTTGTAATCTTGAAGAAGGAGCTGATGAATCAATCAGCCTATTAATTTTCCTATGTATTTCTTAAAATGTTCAACCTGGGCTAGAGTTCCTTTTTAGCATTTTCATCCTATTGCAAAAGGTTCTCTCCTCTCGTATGCACTCATAGATATATCTCCTTCATTTGTTAGTCCTCATCAAAAATTTGTTCTTCAAGCTTATCTACAAGGTGAAATGCAATTTGGGCCATCTAGTACCCTCTTGGATCCAATTCAATTTGAGATATATTTTTTGGCCTTTCTCTTAGGTTCATCAGATTTAAATTTGTCATCCAAATTTGCAAAATCTTCTACTTCAACATCATTGTAGCTTTGTTCCCTCTTATGAACAATTTTTGATAACCATACTACAGTTGTGCCAAAAGTAGAAGGTTTATATTTTTCCATTTCTAAAACATTTTCTTGGCCTCCCCCTTCTTGTCTTGGAGGGGGTGTCACGTGGCTTGAGGGAGATGTTCCTAACTAGGAGGAAATGCTTCCTATCTAGGAGGAGACTCACCATGTTTGGGTTCTTCTACCTCCTCCCCTTTATGCTTTTACTTCTGTCTATTTGGCAACATAATTTGTACAAACTAAAATGCACTGGTTCCCTTTGGAAGGTGGATCAATTTATCCCACAAAGTTGATTCCCCACTTTTTGAAGGTTTTCCAAGATATTTGAAGATGCAACAACACTGTTGGGGTTGGTGTTTGTCTTCCCATTCTTTGGCATTGATCATAATGTTTCACATAACTAGAAACACCTCTAGACATTGTTTACCAATACTATCCCACTCTAATAATTTTATGAATGACTTGAAGAACTGAGTAATGTCCTCCTTTTGGTTAATCATGACAATCTCTTAGGATATCATACACATTAGTTTGTTGCACACATCTATGAAGAACATGATCAAGACACATCTTAAACAACATTCCATCAATCCATTTGAATCTAGAGGTTTCACAAATTAATCTTTTCTTTAGTTTAGAATTGAAATGGACATGATACTTCTCTATCACAAGATAATTAATTGGAAAGGTAAAAAAATAAGGGGACTAAAATGAAATATAAAATAAAGATTCATCCATAAGTGAATCATCCATTGGCTCATCATTTCCCTACAAAACCATCCTCGAAAGAAATTCAACGAGTACATTGTCTTTACCGGGTTTATTCACAATGGTTATATCATATTATTGCAATAAAAGAAACCATCTAATAATGCACCCACCACCAAAAACTTTGTTCATTATAGACTAGATAGCACCATGGTCAATATGGACAAATATCTTACTCCCAAAAATATAATGTCAAAACTTATAAATGGTATACACAACAATTGAAAATTCCTTCTTAGTTGTGGTGTAGTTCCTCTCACTTGGGCTAAGATTTTTGCTGATATAACTAATTGCATACATGAACCCATTTTCAACTTTTTATCCTAATACCACTCCAATTGTAGATTTTGAGGCATTTGTGTTAATATGAAATAACTCACCCCAAAGAGGCCCTCTTATAATAGGAGAGGTTGACATAGCCTGCTTGATAGCTTCAAAGGATTTCTGGAAATCAAGTTTGTCCAAGTAAACTCTATTCATTTTTAACAATATGAACGTACATTTTGCTATTCTACTAAATCCTTCAATAAATCTTTTGTAATAACCTAAATGGCCTAAAAAGCTTCTAACATCAATATGATTTTGAGGTATTGTTATTTGTTGAATGAGTTCAACTTTTTTAATGTCTACTTCAATGCCTTCCTTTGAGATGTGGTGACTTAGGACAATACCTTCAATCATCATTAACAAATGTTTTTCATGATTTAAGGATAGCCAATGATCCTTACATCTTTGTAACATTTTTTTAATTTGTCTAATGCCTTTGCATAATTTTTTCCATGGACTATGAAGTCATCTATGTACACTTCCTTACAAGTAGTAGTCAAATTTGTAATAAATAGAAAGAACAACTCATTGCAGTGTTGTTGGAGCATTATAGAGTCCAAAAGAAAGGACTCTATAAGCATAAATTCCCCATGGACATGTAAATATTTTTTTATCTTGATCTTTAGGAGATACTTGAATATGGTTGTATCCACTAAATCCATCAAGAAAAGAGAAATAAACATTACGAACTAGGTTCTTTAGAACTTGATCAATAAATGGTGAGGGAAATAATCCTTTATAGTGGCCTTTTTCAGTTATTTGTAGTATACACATACCTTCCACTTACAATTATTCTTAGGCATAATAAATAATGACCAAACCCATTGTCCATATAATATAGGATATATAAATCCAACTTGGCGTAGTTTCTCTATTTCTTGTTTCACAAAACCTCTCAATGTAGGATTAATTATTCTCTAAGGTTTTCTAACAAGTTTAATATTTTCTATGTAGATGTGGTGTATACAGATTGTTGGATGAATACCTCTCATATGCTTATATTCCCAAGCGAGGGCTTCTATGTTATTTTCTAAAACCTATTTTGAATCCAACTCTTTGTAAGGAAGTAATGTCCAATTAAAGAGAAGTGGTTTGTCTTCACACACTGTAATTTAATTGTTTTCATTTTGAACATTAGTTGGATCTCCCAAAAGAGTATTCAATAGACAAGGGTGTGTCAAAAATTGATGTAAAATTTGCTTATGCTCCACATCCTTAATGTCCACTTTCTTAATTAGAGAAAATTCATCTAAACTTTCCTCAAAATCTAGAATTGTTAGGAGTGAATTTTAGAAATCTAGGGAAATATCATGTTGATAATTTTGTTCCAAATGCTCTTGATATTCCTCCACATGTTTTGTGAGTGTTAGCATGGCCAATTCTAAAATTCTATCCCTTTTAGGATCCAAATCTTCATCAACCCAAAATTGGGTTCTTGACTGTAAAGAGGGTTTGACAAGAGGATACAAGGATAATTCCTTATGTTTGATCCCATTTAATTTTTTTAAATTGTTTAACCTACAATCAATCAATACTAATACTTGTAGACACTTATAAATGGTAATTGCATGCAAGTTTATTTGTTAGTACAATGTCATTTTCTAGTCTTAGTCAATTATTTGTGCCACTAGTTGAGTCTGATAAAATTGGATCAATTTTGAGTCACTTTGATTATTTTGATTAATCCTTTATTATTGTCATCCTTTCATCTATGTTTGGTCTTGTCATCGCATTTTGGCTCTTTCCCCTTGTCTGATTAAATAATTTTGACAATTATTTAGTCAAAGTCTTTAATTTGTTCCTAGGGGATTAATCATTTAATTAATTCCCCTATGTCCTAGTATGCAATGCCCCACCAAGGAACCCTCATAACATAGGGTAATACATGCACTAAAAATTCTTTTATCATTTATATAAATATCAATAACATAAGTGTATAAACATAACTTACATTGCAAAGAAGGGATAACAAAGACAATGATTGTTACACAATCGTGTACAAGCAAAAGTCTATAAGAACTTCCAAGGGTTCCATAACAACCCCTAAACACTTTATAGAAATGTATATACATGTTATACATGGTGCCTCACAAGGGCTCAAAATACATCCAACAAACTATAGAAGATGACGATGAATGATAGTACACACATCACAATTGAGGAGACTAGGTCCACCCTTAGAAAATAACTAAACAAGATTCATTTTAAAAGACCAAATGAAATGTGAACCTAACATGATCAAATATGAACTATGAAAACTTAAAAAGAATCATGAGAATAAAAGGTATCCAAAACCCTATCTGATTTGCACCTAGACCCAAGGCAACTACAAACTCTCATAAGTAGAAGTACAAAAGATAAATGGGCAAAAACATAGCACAAATGCATAGAAAACTGAAGATATGTGCATGAGAAATGGATGAATGCACTAGAGTGCAGGAGATTTGTGCATGAGCTCTAAAAATATGGAAAATTTCTAAAAACATAATGCCAACACCAAGATACAACCAAATATAGATAATCTCCACACCAAGGAGTACTAGATACACAAAATTGAGGACAAATTCACTTGATATGATCAATATAAACAAAATGCACTAAAATAATAAGCATGATAACATAAAAACATAACCACAAAAAGTAAAAGCAAAATGATAGAAAAGAGCATGAAATTCTCAATACTACACCACTGAATCCAATTCACCACCTGTACATTAGTTATCAATAGTGATGTGTCAGACTACCCAACTATGTGGTGCCCTTAGGCCCACCCCACTGTACTTGTAGAAATAGTCACATAATGATGCAGGGGCATCCAAGGTTAAGGCAGGGGTACTCTTTGTCCTCGGTGAAATTGCATGGGGTGTTGGTATTTTGGCCGGTGTTACTCAGTTGCAACCTTGATCGACGGTCTTGGTCATTGAAGGAAGCTCGGTCACTGAAGGAACTCAGTAGTCTCTGGCACTTGGTGAAAGTGTTACTTGGTCATGCTTGCAGTGGTCGGTTGATACTAGTGCTCGGCGATGTCTGGCATACTCGGTTAATTCACTGTCGCTCGATAGGTATGGCTTACCGACTGGAGTTCTGTGTGATTTGTTGAGCTGACTTGGTGAATTTATTGTTGGTAGTTATTGTTATAGGCTGACATGCTGAATTAAATGTTTGTATACATTTGTAAGCTGACTTGTATGGCATTTAATTATTTGTTTTGGAGAGTTAAGGGTTTCATCTTGCCGACTTGTGGCTGATGACTAGTATTTATAAGATGTTTGGGTAGATGTTTAGAGAGATGACTTAACAGATCTAGAGTATCATATGTGAAGCTTGAAAGCTAAAGTTGGTGAAGTTGTGGAAAAGTTCTTGATGATCTTGCAGATCAGATTGATATCTAATAGTTGTTTGTAGCAGAGCTAGGGGTTTGCATACTTGGAGACAAGGAGATTGCTTGGAGGCTTGCAAGCTCAAGTTTAGATCTGCCTTAGGGTTTCCATTAGCTTTTGATTGTCTTCAGAGCTGAACTAGCTGAGATTGTATTGGATCTATTGTGGATCTTGCAGAATTGTTTTATTTTGTAATTGGCCCTAACTCGAAAGGCTTTACAATTGGGCATGTTAATGCAAATTAATTGAAACATTTGTGGTGTTATATGTTGTGTTGAGTATTCCACTATGTAATTTTGTTGCTACAAGGTTTGGACTATCCTTCATTAGATCCACCATCCTTGACTGCATAAGGTGGTATCAGAGTGAAGGTTTATTCCTATTGGAGTTGATAGTTGATCTTGAAGGTTAACCTAGCAAGGCTGATCTTGCGAAGTTGTTCCTGTTGGAGCAGAGATTGTGCACAATCTAGATTGCAGATCCAAAGCACTGAACTTGTGAAATTGTGCCCTAGTTGTTTGCAAGATTGCAGGTTGAGATATGACTTGTACACAACTTGGAGGTTGTCCCAAGGTGGTTAGTGAGGGTTTGTTTTAGAGGGTTTCTCTTATCTTTAAGGATGCCTTTGAGAAGATTGGACCCTAGAGTTATTTCTGATCTTTGTGATATTGTTGAATCCTGGATCTCAGAGAAAGTGAAATCAGATTTCAAATCTGAGATGGAATTGATGAAGAATGACATGGTCACCAAGATCATGAGAGTTGTTACTAGTATACCTCAGAATGTTAGTACTGATGATGGTTATGAAGAAGCTGCTGAAGAATTTGAAACTGCTAGATCTAGTGGTGATGACTGGAGGAACATATCTGGTGAAGACAAAACTTCTCGATTGCCTAGATCTGCTACTCGGTTTAGTAATTACCGAACATAAGTTTCTACTTTCTCTAGTACTTTGAAGCCCAACAATCTGATTGATTGGATTGGTGAACTTGAAGATTTCTTTGAGCTAGAAGAAATTGAAGATCCTCTTCGAGTGAGATTAGCACAGACAAAGTTGAAAGGACATGTTGCTCTTTGGTGGAAGGAACTACAAAGAGATCGAGAAGATGAAGGTGAAACAAAGATCAATCGGTAGAGGTTGATGGTGACTAAGTTGAAAGCTAAGTTCATACCGGTTGACTATGAGCTTGACTTGTTTAAGAAGTTGCAGAATCTAAAACAGAAGGATTTTTCTGTTGAAGATTATACCGAGGAGTTCTACAAACTTACTATTCATTCTAGACACCGAGAGCTCGGTAAGGAAAAGGTAGCTCGGTATGTGAATGGTCTAAGATTCAATATTCAGGATGAGCTTGGTATGATGAAGATTGATTATATTGAAGATGCTTATCAGTATGCTCTGAAGGTAGAAGATAAGTTGAAGAGGAAACAACCTAATAACTCTCGAGGGAAGGAAAAGATTGATCACTCAATGAAGGATAAATCGATTGATGTAGAAGATGAACAGAAACCTGTGGAATTGAAGAAGAAGATAGGTAGAGTTATCTTTAAGGGTACTTTCTATAATTGTGGAGAGGAAGGACACTGTTCTTTTGAGTGTCCATAGAAGAAGGTTGACCGATGAACTGATGTGATGAATGAGAACATTCAAAATGAACCTGACTAAGAGAACTTGCTGCTTCGGCGAACATTGCTCGGTACAAAGGATGAACCTTGTCAAAGGAGTAACTTGTTTAGGACCTGATGCAAGATTGAAGGTAAAAAATTTTATGTTATTGTTGATAGTGGTAGTACTGATAACCTTGTTGTTGAGGACCTAGTTTAGAAACTTGGTTTGAATAGAATGAAGCATCCTTGTCCTTATAGGATTGGCTAGTTACAAGATGTTCATGCTTTGGAAGTTAGATAACAATACTTCATTGATGTTCAGATTGGCTAGTACAAGGATCTTGTGTTATGTGACATTGTGAAGATGAATAGTTGTGATATATTGCTCGGTAGACCTTGGCAATATGATTGCAGAGCTATTTATGACTGTGTCCGAAATGTGTTTACTGTTGAGAAGGATGACAGGAAGTTTTCACTGATGCCTTTGATGGATACAATGCTCGGTAGGAGAAGCTTGAGTATTGGTAGCCGAGTTGAGATTATGGATCTAGAGAAAATGAATGATCAGTATGGAGAACTAACCTGTACATTATCAATAAAAGACTTGAAGAGATAGAGAAAACTGAAGTGGAAGAGTTTGCAAGCAGAAAAGGTGGAGGACTTGTATGTGAAGAACCAATTCAAAATTTATGTGCTAAATCCTCAAAGATGTTCTTCTCACATATGAACATCTTTTGGAACCTGGGGTGTCTGATGCAGGGGCATCCAAGGTTAAGGTAGGGGCACTCTTTGTCCTCGGTGAAATTGCATGGGGTGTTGGTATTTTGGCCAGTGTTACTCGGTTGCAGCCTTGACCGATGGTCTTAGTCATTGAAGGAAGCTCAGTCACTAAAGGAACTCAGTAGTCTCTGGTGCTTGGTGAAAGTGTTACTCGGTCATGCCTGCGATGCTCGGTTGACACTGGTGCTTGGCGATGCCTGGCATACTCGGTTAATTCACTATCGCTCGGTAGTTTTAGTGTACCGATTGGAGTTCTATGTGATTTTTTGAGCCGAATTGGTGAATTTATTGTTGGTAGCTATTTTTATAGGCCGACATGCTAAATTAAATGTTTGTATACATTTGTAAGCTGACTTGTATGGCATTTAATTATTTGTTTTGGAGAGTTAAGGGTTTCATCTTGCCGACTTGTGGCTGATGACTAGTATTTATAGGATATTTGGGTAGATGTTTAGAGAGATGACTTAGCAGATCTGGAGTATCAGATGTGAAGCTTGAAAGTTGAAGTTGGCGAAGTTGTGGAAAATTTCTTGATGATCTTGCAGATTAGATTGATATCCAATAGTTGTTTGTAGTAGAGCTAGGGATTTGCATACTTGGAGACAAGGAGATTGCTTGGAGGCTTGCGAGCTCAAGTTTAGATCTGCCTTAGGGTTTCCATCAACTTCTAATTGTCTTCATAGCTGAACTAGCTGAGATTGTATTGGATATGTTGTGGATCTTGTAGAATTGTTTCATTTTGTAATTGGCCCTAACCTGGAAGGCCTTACAACTGGGCATGTTAATGCAAATTACTTGAAACATTTGTGGTGTTATCTATTGTGTTGAGTATTCCGCTGTGTAATTCTATTGGCTGCAAGGTTTGGATTGTCCTTCATTGGATCCACCATCCTTGACTGGATCACATAACCTGAACAACATAATGAACACATAAGAAGTAGGCTTATACACATGGCATACAAGTGCAACATTTAGAGGATGACATAACAATCCCACTACGATCACTTAGGCTGAAGGTACCAAGTCAAAAAATCATCATGATCACTACTTAGACCTAAACAATGGTTTAGTGTAGAGACTCAAGAGTGTGAGTGTCATTGTAGGCATAAGGTGAACCATATGGATTCGAGCAATTCTTATCATTAAGGAAGCTCTACTTAGGATTGCATTCAACATTCATAGATGAATAAGCTAATATGTATCTTTGATCAACACAAGTAGACACATGGATAAATATCTTTGATAATCATCCTTAGATGATTAGACATTGTTCCTTTAAATAAATATCCTCATATAACTAGGCAAAGACACACTTATTACAATGGTGAGCAAGATTGATTGCATCCTTGGTCTCCTTGGTGGTGCTAGTGCAACGATGGTTCATGACATGGTTTAACATCCTCTTGTGTCTTCTATAAGTCTAGTGGTTTTATTAGGCATTAACAGGTTGATCTTTTGGTGCAACAATAACCACTAGTTGTAACAAGTGGTATCAGAGCTTGGTCACAAGTTTGAATCTCGCGCTTGCACTAGGGGGATTGTTACAATGGTGATAAAAAATGGTTTTTTCCTTGGTCTCCTTAGTGTTGCCAACACATTTGTGGTTTGTGACATGGTTTAACAGCCTCATGTGTCTTCTATAAGTCTAGTGGTTGTATCAGGCATTAAAAGGTCAATCTTTTGGTACAATGACAACTGCTAGTTGTAACAATAACTTCAAATAAACATTCTCAAATGGATAGGTAGCCCTTAATTCTTACTGTTAACTCTTATAATTTTGTTTTAACCCCATTAATTTATTAATTTATTAGTTCTTATTAAGAACTCTCTAAGGGTTACCCTAGTCACCCCTTTGTAATATCGTAGTCCACCTTAGAGAGCTTGTCCACTCCAGTTCTCAAATAACACATGGCCATCTCATTTTAATGAGGTAAAATGCAATCTATACAATAAAAGACTCAAGTCCAAAAATCATGAAGGGGTATGATAGCTCAATTGGTCTCAAACTAAGAGTATGGGTCTTTCGAGATCCTATCACATAGGCATATATCAACTATGCTCAAGGACGTGGTCTCAACTCCATACGTCCACACACCAAAGTGATCTCAACATAAGCATAAGGTAAACCAAGAAACAATGCAAAAGTAAAGGATAACACAAGCCACAAATATGGTGTCATAAATTAAATCATCAACTATCCTTTTATTTATCATAGTTTTGAGACTCTTTTCACCAAGATGACCCATCCTATGGTGTCATAACTTACATGATACAAAGTTATTAGCTACATTAACAGAGTTAAAAAAATTAGAAGCATTAAGTCTAAATAGGGTGCCAAACCTATTACCCTTAGCTTAAACCAAATTCCCTCTAGTTAACTTGCAACCACTCTTTTCAAAACTTACATGCAACCTTGAATCATTCATTTTAGATGCAAAAAATAAATCTCTAGCTAAACTAGGGAAGTGCAATACATCTTTAAGGGTTTTAAGCCTTCCATCATTGAAAACTGATTTTACTTCTCCTCAGCCTATAATTTTTCAGTGCTATTATCTCTGAGGAAAACTTCCCCACCATCATAGGATGAATAAGCTAAAAGCTACTTCTTTTGAGGAGTCATGTGGTATGATGCACTTGAATCTATTAACCAAGAGTCATCATAAGTCATATTAGTAGAAATAATAAAAGCATCAGTAGCTTCATCATTATAGGATTTATTTGTAGAGGAAACATCATTAATTTTATTTTTATTATTACGTTCATTTTTGAGATGCCCCCACTTACCATAGTTCCAACACCACAATCTACTCTTACCAGGTGTTTTAGACCTTCCCTTGGACTTAGAACGACCCTTAGACTTGTCTTTTTAACCCTTCTTTTTTCTCTTATCTTTCTCCTAAGATCTACCATCTACATGCAACACATCTTTAGACCCCTTTGAAGTCCTTCTTATTTATTTCCAACAAGGGCATCCAACTTCAAATTATCTGAAAAAGAACTACTGATTGCAAGAATAAGATTATCCCAAGATTCAGGAAATGAACATAATAAGATAATACACTTGTCCTCTTCATCAATAGTTATATTAATTGATTGCAACTGACTCAAAATTAGGTTAACTGAATTCAACTGTTCTACAATTGATTCTTCATCCTTCATTTTAAAAAAGTACAACTTTGTTTTTAGAAATAACTTGTTAATAAGACTCTTAGTTTGGTAAATCTCTCATATTCTATTCCACAATTTATATGTAGTAGCTTCATTTGAAATATTTAATAGAACAAAATTAGATAAATAAAAATGAAGTGTCGCGAGTCTTTTTATCTAATTTTTTCCAATCTTCATCTGTCACATAATCTAGTTTCTCCTCTTTATTAACAACCATCCATTGATCTCTTTCTTCGAAGAGATCCTCTATCTTTAACTTTGAAATATCATATCTAGAACCTTTGAACTTTTTAATGCCCAACCAAGATGAGCTAGCCATGATCTTGAGTTTGAAATTGCAAGAAAAATAACACACTCCCATTGTAGCAAAACTCCAATCAAACACTCCAAAAAAGGCACCCCCTTCTCAAATCAAGCCAAATTGGCTATGATACCAAATGTTGAAAAACATGATAAAACATAAAGTGAAAAATATGCTAATAATTATGGCAGCCAAATAAATAGATAACTAGTTATTGATGTATGAAAAAATAAATGCAAACCATAACTCTATAATTTGTGAGGAGAAACTCTTTCAAAAAAAACTCCACAACTAAAGCTCCAACACTTCATTGCTTCCACAATCTATGAATTACATAACCTTCTCTTCAACTCAAGCACTAAATAAATAGGCATGAGAGAAACCATAAATCACAAAATGGTTTCTAAATCCACTTAGGCAAAAATCGGAGAAGAGATGACACTTTATCTTTTAACTTGTATTTTATCTTCCTTTGAAAGACATCCCTCATCTTATCCATGCTTTCTTTTATCTTTCCCCTTTTTTTTCATGCTTTTACTATTTTGTCAATTAAAAATAAAATCTTACAAGTTGTTACAATTATATTTAGCAACTTCCATGACAACTAAAGATAAATACAACTTGCCAATTAATAATTTTATTCAAAATTGAAATAGCAAGGTTGAGACATTTTCTCAACAAAATTCAATGGTGCATCAATATGAATCTAATTGTGCATTGTGAATGAAAAAGATTGAAGACAAGTTGTAGTGCTCATTTGGAAGAATAGAACAGTAATTCGTGGATGAGTTCCTCTTGATATCTATCGTAATAGACTCAAAGAACATTTTAATATGAGATTGTTGTGAGGCTTTAAACCCTGATCATAATGCTTAGCAACTTGATGTAATTATTGTCAATCAAATAGAGAATATTTTCTATATGCATTTGTTATGTAATTGGAAGTGTTCCTTTATTTGTCTACATCTATAAGCATTAGATTCCTAGATCTAAAGTTTAGGACCATATGACATGGTTGGACATAGATAAGGGTGTAGTCCCATCAACTAAAAAAAACATTGCTACATGATTAATTGAATCTTTTCATCAAAAGTAGAAGCTCCTACTTTTTAGAACTGGATATTTGAGTGGGTTGAAAAGTTGGGGGGCTAAAATTTGCCCCACCAACTTAGGTTTTTTTCTTCCACTTGTTTTTGATTAAGTAAAAATAGGTTTTAAGGACCGAAAATCCACTACATCAAAGTTAAAAAATATAAGAATTAAAGTCTAGAAAAAAATGAAACTAAGACTAACATCCAACTACAAATAAATATGACACAAAAAGAGATAGAGCCAACACACAACCAAAGACTAGCTAAAAACTAGCAGCTATACACAAAGCATAAAACATAACTAAACAAAGTTTTTAAACTTCCATCTCCAGTTGCTCCATATGTGTAGCAACTCTCTTCAAATCTTCAATGCCTTTGTTTGGCTTCATGGCTTTCTTCTTCGCCACTTGCTAATCATATAAAAATTTTAAATTTTTATAATTAAATTTATTTCTATTTTTTAGTTTATTTAGTCATCTGAATAGAATAGGCTAAGTAAAAAATTGATAGATCACTAGCTTTCATAAATTATGGATCTTAAATATTTAAGCATGAACTCCACTAGAAAATTCATGGTGACAAACTACAATTGATTGACTACTTGAAGAACATAATGTTGAATGTGAAAATGATCACCGAGCTACAAAGGTATATGTGAGACATTAGATTAGTTATTATATTGTCATTGATGTCAACTAGTTTTGACTGTATTTATCATAATAGTTGCAAACATCTGAAAAAGGTAATAATGGCAAAGGAATGAGATATTAACATGAAAATGAGATGTATGAGCAAGATATGAGTATGATATTCATTGGGAAACTTATTGATGATTCTATGACATTATGATAGTGATTTGATTGTATTACATGATTCTGTTAAGTATTGAAGATTAAGAATGTACAAGTTTTTATGTGGTCAGTAAATGAAGAGCTTAGTATACACCGAGTTGAAACAATGTACACCGAGAAAGTGTAGTGTATATCGAGTAAAATATTAACCAAGTAAGAATTCACTGACACATCACAATATTGACCGAGTAAAAGAAATACTATGGAACATGTGATTGCCGACTAAAGATGATGAGTTGGATGAATATGGAAGATTCTGAGGTTAAAGATAAAGTTTTTTATGAAGATCTATGACTGACAAAATTCAAGAAAGATTGGATGATGAAGATTGAAACATGTTTAAGGCACAAGTTCTGAGGAAGGTTGAAGCAACAAAATCAACGATGAAGATTAAGAGGCAAAATTCATGGATGAGAAGAAAATAATTTATCATGTCTATTTAAGGAGACAAGAGATTCAAAATGAGTTAATGCACGTGAGAAGAAGATTACATTCATGTGAAGCTGGTCAGACAAGTTGAAGTGAGAATCGAGCAATTCTACAGACTACACCGAACGTTAAAGAAAGGAGATAACCAAGCAGAAAATATTTAGAGGATAAAAGGAAATTGAAGAGATTATGATGGCCAAAGGTATTATGATCGTAGCATAGATCTAAAAATCTGCAAAGGAAGTTGTAATTTGAATAAGATCATTTACTGTTGCATTCTAACCATTACTACAAACAAATCTCTTAACCGAGTTGGACTTAACAGTCTTTATTTATTTCATTATGACATTCAATGAATGTTGATTATTTTCTTGTTGACCCCAAGTGAATGTATGGTCACAGAGAACTGTTATTGATAAATCCTCTAACAAGGTCACACCTTACAATGTGTTTTGTAACCTTTAACAAGGTTAGCTCTTAACCAAGCTCACTTCAGAAGAGTGAAATTATTTTGGGTACCGGTCCTAGGTGGTTTTTCCCCTAACAAGATTTCCATGTTAAAAATCAAGTGTTAAATGTGTATGCATGTGATGATTTTTTATTTTACTTTACACATTACAATTACTGGTTTGATCGGTATCTACTAGTTAATTTTACTATCAATCGGTTAATGAACAAAAGACACATACAAGTTTTTACCAAGATATTTAGTTCAATTGTTGAAATTGGTTTTATACATCTGAGAGTATTTGGGACTATAGGATAACTGGACTTAAATGATTCACCCCCCTCTCCGTTATCTAACAATTGGTATCAGAGCAAGAGTACTTGAAGGAAGAAGTTTGAAGGACTTAAGTTAAAGATCACAAGATGTATAAGAGAGAGGTACTAAATTTGAACAAAGATAATTTCTCAACATGGAAAAACAAGATGAAGTTGTATCTATCAGGGATTGGAGATTCTGTACTTTACTATTTTGAAAATGAGCTTATAAATCCCACTGGTCCTTTGACTATCACACAGATGAAAGAAAGATAAGAACATAATGCTATGATTATTGAGATTGCTTCTTCTCTATCAGATGTTGAATTTGAAGACACGAAGACCTGTACAACTACAAATTAGATGTGGGACAAGCTAACACTATTTCATGGAGGAGATGTGAATTTTCTTAGGGAAAAAGCAGAAAGATTAAAGAGGAAAGTTTGATGATATGAAGATGAAAGAAGGCAAAAACATCACTCAGTACAACAACCAAATCAAGGAACTGGTGAATGTTATCTGAAGAGAAGGTGAAATTATTGAAGACAATGTGGTAAGTAAAATTCTAATAACACTATTGCCTTCCTATGCTATTAGAGTATCAACAATACATGAAATGAGAGCAGTTCCTAGTAATGATATTTCTCTTGATAGTCTAATCGGTAGATTGATTGCATTTGAGCTTAACAACTATGATAATAGTATTTTACCTATGGTAGAATCTGCATTTATGTCATCTTTGAATATTGAAAGATCAAGTAGTAGACATAAGATAAGAAATGAAAGTGATAGTGAAGCTAAGGAAGATGAGCTTGATGAACTTGAAGCATTAATGGATAGAAGGTTATCGAAAGGAAAAGGAAGATACAAAGGTAAGCTACCCTTTTTATGTTTTAAATGCAAGGAGGTCAGTCATATTGTTGCAAGATGTCCTGACAGGAAAGATGATGAAAGAACAAGTGAAAGATCAAATGAAAGGAAGAATGACAAAAGATATTACCGAGATGACAAAGGAAACTGATAGTATGGAAACAGAGACAACCAAGACTACAAAGATAAAGGTAAGAAGGAATGCTACCTAGTTGAAGATGAAGATGATGATACCAAGACTGAAACTAATGAAGACATAGAAGTGGTATTTGTTACATTGAAGGAAGATTCTCAAGAAGAAGAAAGGTATGTTGAAAAAGAACTTATTTCTAAAGTTAGTAAGAATGATACTTGGATTATTGACAGTGGCTGCACACATCATATGACTGGAGATGAAGAAAAATATGAATATCTTGAACATTATAATGGTGGATCTATGAAAATGAGAAATGATATACCTTGTCAAGTAAAAGGTAAAGGAACTATACCGCTGAACAATAAGATCAGATGTGAAAATGATTATTAGGTGAAAGGACTTAATTATAATCTATTGAGTGTAGCACACATGAATAATACAAGTCACGGAGTTGTATTTGAGAAAAGAAAGGTAAAAATATATGATGAGGCTGGAAAATTGATCAGTACTGGTGAACAATCAAAAGGTAACTTACTCTACTTGGACAATGCTAAAACTTCTTGTTTGTTGGCTAAAAATGAAGATGTTTGGTTATGACAAAAGAGGTTATGTCATGTGAACTTTGAAAACATGGTTAAGATCAGTAAGAAAAAGAAAGTTAGTGGATTACTGAGTATATCTAAACCTGACCATATAATTTGCAAAGAATGTCAAATGGGTAAAATGTCAAAATCTAGTTTCAAGAGAAAACATTACTCATCTAATGCTATTCTGGAGTTAGTTCACACTGACTTATGTGGTCCAATGAGAACTCAAATTTATTATGGAGATAGATATTTTATCTTATCTATTGATGATTTATCTAGGATGATGACTGTCATGTTCTTAAAAGAAAAATTGAAGCTTTCAAAAAATTTAAATGGTACAAAGAAAAAGTTGAAAAAGAATGTGGTAAGCAACTGAAATGCTTGAGGTCAGATAGATGTGGTGAATTTATTTTTGATGAGTTTACTATTTTTTGTAATGAGCAAAGAATAAAGAGACACATATCTGCACCGAGGACACCCCAACAAAATGGGATTGCTAAAAAGAGGAATAGATCAATTGTTGATTGTGCTAGAACACTGATGATTGAAAAAGATGTTGCACAAATTTATTGGAGAGACGTTGTCAGTACTGTCATTTACACACTGAACCGAGTACAACTGAAGAAAGAATCAAACAAGACACCTTATGAGCTACGGTATGGTTATACACCTAATGTGAGCTATTTCAGAATATTTGGAAGTAGATGTTACATTCTGAAAGATGATAGAAATGTAAATTTTGATTCAAAAGGTGATGAGGGCATATTTCTAGGTTATTCTACTAAAAGTAAGGCCTATAAATGTTTGAACAAAACTACTAACAAGATGATTGAAAGTAAAAATGTGAGAGTTGACGAGTTTGCAGAAAAGAATGATGAGGAAAATAAGAAATAAATAGAAGACTATGGTAGATTTGTTTATATTGAAAGTCCTGAAACTCTACCCGAGCAACAACTTGGAGTCACCGAGAAACAAAATACTGCTACCGAGCAACAATCTTTACAAACTAAGAAACAACAAACAATTATTGGAGAGGATGATGATCATGCACCGAGTGGAGAAAACATTGAAGAATAGAGATCTGAGCATGTACTTGCAAAGTATGTGAGAAGACACCATCCACAAGATTAGATAATTGGAGACAAAGGAGTAGAAAGGATGACTAGAAGTTAAGAAATAATACATGTTTAGTTTGTGAATTTGAGCCTAAAACTCTTAAAGATGCATTGTCAAATGATGATTGGATCAAGACAATGAATGAATAAATTGAGAAAATATAGAAAAAGAAGACATGGACATTAGTACCGAGACCTAAAGACAAAAATGTGATTGACACTAAATGGATATTCAAAAACAAATTGAATGAGAATGGAGATGTAACAAGGAACAAAGTAAGAATTATTTGCAAAGGTTATGCACAAGAAGAAGGAATTGACTATGGAGAAACTTTTGCACCCATTTCTAGACTTGAAGGAGTAAGAATACTACTTACATATGTTGCTTATAAAAGATTTAAGGTATATCAGATGAATGTGAAATCTGCATTTCCGAATGAGATACTTGAGAAAGAGGTATACATTGAACAACTTGAAGGTTTTGTTGATCCTAATCAAAAGAACATGGTATGTAAGCTGCACAAGGCATTATACAAACTAAAGAAAGCATCGAGATCATGGTATGAAAGATTGCATTCTTATCTCATAAGAATTGGATTTGTTAGAACAAGTGATAAAAATAATTTGTATTTGAAATGTGAAATTTATGGTAAGATTCTTATTGCTAAAATTTTTGTTGATGATATAATATTTGGAGGTCATGATACTTTATGTAAGTCTTTTGCTGATGAAATGAGGAAAGAGTTTGAAATGTCGATGTTTGGAGAGATCAAATTCTTTCTTACTTTACAAATGCAACAACTGAAGGAAGACTCTATATCACACAAATAAAGTACATTAAAGAAGTCTTGAAGACATTTGGTATGGAAGATTCAAAACCAGTTGGTATACCTATGGTAACCGGATATAAGATGACCAAGGATGACAAGTCAACAAAGGTAAATCAAACCTTATATTGATCTATGATTGGCAAGTTGATGTATGTTGTGCATAGTAGACCAGATGTTGCATATATTGTTGGAATTATGGCTAGATTTATGCTAATCCTAAAGAGTCATACATGACTGTTGTGAAAAGAATTTTGAGATGCTTGAAGAATAATGAAAATTATGGATTATGGTATAAGAAAGAAGATAATTTTGAACTAAGAGTTTACATTGATGTTGATTGGGCTGGAAACATTGATGATAGAAAAAGCACTACAAGTGGAACATTTTTCTTAGGAGAAAGATTAGTAACATGGATAAGTAAGAAACAAAGATGTATTTCTCAGTCCACTATTGAAGATGAATATGTAGCTGCTATTGCTAATTGTTCAAATATTGTATGGATAAAGCAATTGTTGGAAGGTATGAATGAAGAGATCATTGATCCAATGATAATCTATTGTGACAACACAAGTGCTATTAACATTTCAAAGAATACAGTGATGCATGCAAAAACAAAGCACATATCTATTAAGTATCACTATTCGAGGGAGAAAGTTCAAGAAAAACAAGTCAAATTGGAATATGTGAAGTTACATGAGCAACTTGTTGATATATTCACAAAACCCTTACTGAATGATAAATTTGAATACTTGAGAAGTAGATTAAGGGTCCATCCCCTGTCTAACAGTCACTAAGGTGATATGAGTTGCATCAACCTGTACTTTATCAAAAGATCTAATGATGTTGATGCATGATGTTCACACTTTGAGATTCCTAAGGTTGTGAAGAAGATGGAAGACACACTGAAATTGCATATCTATACATGCAAGGTACAATAATCTGAACTGAACAACAGAGATACTAATTTGGATACTAAAGAGATGATTATCTTTGGCATTGTTGTTAAAGGGAGAGATGATTACATGAAATATTTTGATTGAGAGTTATAGGGAGAGAGAATCATGAAAATTTTAGAAAGGGAGAGATAGTTACATGATAATATGGAGAGATGATAATGACATATCAGTTAGAAATGAAGCTAACCGAAAGGGAGAGTCTATAGATGATGTTGTGTAGTGATTACACATATTAAATGCATTATCGAGTCACAACATATAAGACAGAGTTGTAGACACTTAAGATGTTTGGTATTGTATGGCATATTTCATATTGTGTTTGTGTTGCCATCAATGCCAAAGGGAGAGATTGACATACTACAAGTGATTGACTACTTGGAGAACAAAATGTTGAATGTGAAGATGATCAATGATCTACAAAGGTATATGTGAGATATTAGGTCAATTATTATATTGTGATTGATGTCAACTAGTTTTGATTGTATTTATCATGATAGTTGCAAACATCTGAAGAAGGTAATAATGGTGAAGGAATGAGTTATTAACATGAAAATTAGATGTAGTATGATATTCATTGGGTAACTTATTGATGAGTTGATCACATTGTGATAGTGATTTGACTGTATTACATGATTCTGTTAAGTATTGAAGATCAAGAATGTACAAGTTTATGTGGTTAGTAAATGAAGAACTTAGTATACACCAAGTTGAAACAGTGTACATTGAGCAAGTGTAGTGTATACCAAGTACAATATTAACCAAGTAAGAAGTCATTGATACATCATAATATTGACCGAGTAAAAGAAATAATATGGAACATGTGATTGCTGACTAAAGATGATGAGCTGGATGAATATGGAAGATTTTGAGGTTAAAGATAAAGTTTTTTATGAAGATCTACGACTGAAAAAATTCAAGAAAGATTGGATGATGAAGATTGAAATGTGTTTAAGGTACAAGTTTCGAGGAAGGTTGAAGTGACAAAATCAATGATGGAGATTAAGAGGCAAAATCTATGGCTGAGAAAATGGTTTATCATGTCTATTTAAGGAGATAAGAGATTCAAAATGAGTTAATGCGCATGAGAGGAAGATTTCATTCATGTGAAGCTAGTCAGACAGGTTGAAGTGAGAACCGAGCAATTTTGTAGACTACACTGAGCGTTAGAGAAAGGCGATAACCGAGCAAAACAAATTTGGAGGATAAAAGGAAATTAAAGAGATTATGATGACCAGAGGTATTATGAGCTTAGCATAAATCTAAAAATATGCAAAGGAAGTTGTAATTTGAATCAAATCATTTACTGTTGCATTCTAACCATTTCTACAGACAAATCTCTTAGTTGAGTGGGACTTAACAGTCTATTTATTTCATTATGGCATTCAATGAATGTTGATTGTTTTCTTGTTGACCCCAAGTGAATGTATAGTCACAGAGAACTGTTAGTGATAAATCCTCTAACAAGGTCACACCTTATAGTGTGTTTAGTAACCTTTATTAGGGTTGGCTCTTAATCGATCTCACTTCAAAAGAGAAATTATTTCAGGTACCAATCCCAAGTGGTTTTTCCCCTAACAAGGTTTCCACGTTAAAATAAATTTTTAAATGTGTATTCATGTGATTATTTGTTATTTTACTTTACACATTACAATTACTAGTTTGATCGATATATACTAGTTAATTTTATTGTCAATCGATTAATGAACAAAAGGCACAAACAAATTTTTACGGAGCTATTTAGTTCAATTGTTGAAATTGGTTTTATATATCTGAGAGTATTTGAGACTGTAGGATTATTGGACTTAACTGATTCACCCCCCTCTCAGTTATCTAACACATGAGACCCCTAGTTTAAATAATCCTAAAAAATATCAACAACACTAGCTAAAATATTTTACTTGAAGCTCCCACCCTAACTCTAAAGAAAATAAGTAGGTGGCTCACAAGATGTCTTCCAATATTGTGGTGTAGGATTGACATTGTTGACAACATGCCAACTATGATGCAATCTATAAGGAAGCATCAAGTAGATAGATCTTGGGGACTGATTTGTTTATAGTGAGGATGTAGAGTGATTAGTTGGAAAAATTACTCCTTTA
Source organism: Chamaecyparis obtusa (assembly GCA_027943335.1). NCBI lineage: Eukaryota > Viridiplantae > Streptophyta > Pinopsida > Cupressales > Cupressaceae > Chamaecyparis > Chamaecyparis obtusa. Next base: position 1,015,928 of record BSBK01005261.1, on the reverse strand, counting down.
TCAACCTCTTTAGAGGAAGCACCAAAGATGACAATAAATCATAAATAGTTAGCTTATAAGTAGATCATCTTTGACTGAAGAGTGTTGACACTAATGATTGGGAGAGCAGATTCAACATTTTGGGAGATGGCCCTGCACAGTAGTTCAAAGGTCATTAGATTGGAGAGTGACCATATTTGAAAATGTGTCACTTATATTTATGGTTGCATCAAAATCAAGAATGAAATTGCTTGAGTTGTTGATTAATGGCTATGCTAGGATAAAAGTCATAATTACTAAGGATCAACACTTTATTTATGCCAAAGTTGTAGTTTTGACAGTGTCAATATATGCATTCAATGCTTTGAGATTTTTACATGTGATGAGAAAAAAGAGAAGGGCGTGCCGCTCACATTAGACATGAATAACCCCATGTCCCCATGCGGCTACTTAAATGCCGCTTAATCTTAAGCAGGAGGAGTGTTCCCATGAAATTTTTTAAGTGTGGGAAAATGATAAATTGGAATCTTTCCCTATTTTAGTGGAGCGACTATAATTTAACAATTAAAAGTAAGTATTGAAAAAATATTGAGGGTTGAAAATAAGCAGTGTTTGCTTATTAAAAAAAAGTATTGTTACTAATTTTATTAAAAATGCAATTAAAGATAAAATAAGCAGTCAAATTTCATAATCATGGGGCCACCAGCTCCACAAAATGCTGCTAAAAAATTGAGCAGCAACACAAAGACCTGCCCTAAGTCTTACAATAAGTTTGTGCTTGTAGTTGATGCACACACCATACTCATCCTTGTCCCAAAAATAGATCATGGAAGGCTCATATATCTTAATTATAGACTTTTGTAAAACACCATGAGATATCTTGACCTTAAGGCACTTATTAACTTTCTCGATAAGATTAGGATTCATGGTAGTATTTTAAAGCTCTTATAGAGTCTAGATCGATTTGGCATTTTCATAATTGTTAAGCATTAAGTAATATAAACATGCATGGAGTAAACATGTTGAAAAAACATCAAGCATGAAGCAAACACATAAATACACATAAGATGCAAAGCATACATGAGACATGCACACACATATGAAAGTGCAATAAGAGAATTTACGGGGAAGGTCTTGCACACAATGTAGTCACTGGAAATTGACATTAACTCATAAGGCAAGATAACATCCATTTTTGCTAAGCATAAGTAGGAATCATGATATCACAAAAACATCATTCATATTGAAATCCAATTAAGGAAATAATCATTCCAAGTTACATTCCTATAATAATCTTATTAGGAATTCATTTGAACATTTTCAATCCACAAGCACAAGGTTGATCGTCTTTGTATTGCAAGAGCATGGAAGGTGGGTTGCCCTCTCTCATCCCTCGATTCACCTTGGAGGTTGGCCTTCCTCCTCGATCAAGCCCATAACCACAGAAGGATTTATTGTCCGTTCCACCCCCTAGCTCATGAGCATGGAAGGCTGGTCATCCATTCCCTCAATGGATGGTGTACTTGATAGGAAGCAAGAATGTTAGTCATCCTTCATCTCTTGTGTAACCAGAAGGCTATCCATTCTTCCTATTTACAATTTGTTTCTCCTAAATTCAAAATGGATTATTAAACAAATCTACTATTACCTATTTATAACACAAAGAAGCATCTAGATTACTCACAATGATCAATAATTTCTACAAGTTACATCTATGCATCAATTTATTCATAATCTAATAATATACTTAAACTTACCTCAATTTGGGATTATGGACGTGTTGGGTCCCAAAACCACAGATTAGAAATCCAAGAGCCTGCTAATTCTCCAATAGGATTCCAAATTAGTTCTAGCCAATGAACGGGAATAATTTGAATTCCCCTGCACTTTAGGCTTCGCTACACCTAGGCGGGTAAACCTTCACCTCGAACCTCATCAGTTTATTCAAGGATAATCTATAGGAAATTTAAGCTTATGAGTTCTCCGGTTGGCAAAAATCCTCAAACTCAATCAATATAAAGTTATGTGATTACTTGAAATGATTTGAATGTTTGTGTAAGGTTTATCAATAATTGATTAGATACTTGCAAGAATGAAGAATATAGATTTATGACTTCAATTAATAACTCCTATAATTATATTCCAATGATTTTAAATGACCAGTGCCTTTGTTTATCCGGGTGATAGAGTCAACTATAACAAGGATTATTACGTACAACTTTATGAGACAATATTTATAAAAATATCATCAATTACTTCTAAGCTCTACAAAAGAAAAATCTTATATGCAATTCTCTGTTAGTCCAAAGGAATTTAACTTCTTCAACTGGAAGTCCGATTAGACAGAGATAAGGAAATACATATATATTTCACACTATCCTGATTGTCGAACAAAGAATGCAAGAAAATATCCAATGCAAAAATAAAAATCTATCAGAATAATTCAATAATCTATTTATTGATCACAAAGGACGAATCCACATTTTAATTGCAATCTCTTTGCCTTGAAAAAAAGACCTTTTATTTATTATTAAAATATAATATTGAAATTTATATTAAAGTCATGCTTTAATATTTACATCTTCCCTTACAAATATTCTTCTTCTAATTACTTATTTAAATATGTCCCTCTACATTTTACATTATGTATATATATGTGTTTGAGTGGCTTTCACACCTCTTTAGGGTGAAAAGACACAACCCTTATTACAAATTATTTTGAGAAAATAATAAACTAACTAAAAAATAACTATTTAGCTTTTGGATTTGGGTCTGGTAGAAAAAACAAAACACCTCGTGGAAAGCTAATATTTTTACTAGGGATAGAAAATTTGATTGCCCAAACTGGGTCATTTTTAGATTTTTAAAATTCAACCATCTTTAGGCTCTGTCAGCATCATCTTTGTAGTAGGTCAAAATTCCAGCATTTTTTGAAGGCTTCGATTAGTTAGTTCTATTTCTTTGTGTCATAAAGCTTCCTTCCTTTGATTTTTTTGGTATGGAGAAACTTTCTTATTGATAATGGATTTAGACTCTTAAAAGTTAGGGTACCACCAGGATGAAAATAAGATTTATTGTTGTTTACATTTCAATTTCCTTCTTGTTTTCCAAATCTCACTTTCATGTCCCTTGCCAATAAAAAGTTTTTCCTTTTATACCTCTATATCCTTAGTGAAGAGATGCACCCCTTAGAACTTCTATTAAACTTCAAGTGCTGCTTTATACCGTCTATTACTAAAGGTAACTTTTATTAACTATGTTGTTAGGCTGCCCTTACTAATTGTGCCATTCCAAGGATTACCGCCCATAACTTGGTCAAGGTAATAAATATTAATGTTGTCACTGCCTTTTACACCCAAGGAATTGCCAACCACTGTTAGTGCCCATTTAGGTGTTGGAATACCAAATGCCAATTCCAGTCAATTCTGGAAGATGTTGCGATTCTAGAAGATACATATCCTGAAAATGATTTTCGGAATATGGGTTGACCCGTTTGGTGTTAGGAATAGTCCCAAGAGATAACTGAGAGGGGGGGGGGGGTGAATCAATTGTCTACAAGATTCAATTATTTATCCAAATTAGCACAGAAGAACATTAAACACATACACAACAAGATAACACTTAACACAACACCACAATTTTGGTTACGGGGAAACCCAAATAGGTAAAAATCCCGGTGGGAATTAGTACTCACTATAAACTGCACTAGAGTATAATGATCCTTGTTAAAAGATCTTACAACCCTGTTAGTATTTGATCTTTACAATGCATGAAGTACAGTGACCTGGTCAAGGGTCGGACCCTATTAGGAGTCTTTTACAAATAATCTTGTTAAAGGTGAGGACACGCTATCTGGGAGCACACTGCTCAAATGGTGAAGGCTGCAACCTTTTGCACAACAGATACATACTATATCTGGATCTTGGTGAACTGGGAATTAGCCCTACTATCTTGACTAGTTCTAATGAATAGTATACACTCTCTGCTTCTCCACATAGATCTTAAATTGATGATTGATTCAACTATAAGGTCTCAATATATTCACATCTTCTACTCTTCTCTTCCAATCACACTTAGCAATCACAAATGACCAGCTATACTTATCCTTCTCCAAATGATATAATCAAGTCAGCCTATTAGAACCTTCTTGAAATCATATTAGCGAAACAATATAACTCTCCAACAACATCTCCAACGGCTAAACCAAGCATGTAACACAAAAAGGGACTGCGCAACCCAATATGAGTAGACACGTTGCTTCACACTATCAGCTCCATCAAATTAATTGAAACTTTACTCTCAAGCTGAAATACGTTATGTTCTCTTAACCAAACATTCTTAAATCATCACCAAACACGCATATCAAAATGATAGGTGCAATTGCTGAAACAATATAAACAATATCGGCTCCAACAAACAATCTCTGGAAACTATAACATGCAAATAGAAACATCATAACTCAACTTGTACTGCACAACTAAATCTGTGTCCATGAACATAGCTTCACTATTATGTCTACAACACAAATATAAACGTGCAAGGCTATATCATAACCATACTGAGAATTACATATAAAAATCCGCTTGCAACACTGTCAGGAACACTGTTGTTACAAACAACTACACAACTGTCTGTACTCATAATCAACCTTCATGTCTATGATATCATGCTGATAACATATCCATACAACATATTCTCAAGGCTCTCTGCATAGAACTACAATGCACGCTGCTTACCATATGTTGTCGTCAATGACAAACATACAGTCAACACTGGCTTGCTGGAAAATCTCCAACAATCTCCCCCTTTGGCATTGATGGAAACATATGGAATGAAAAACACCACCAATCCAAATGTACAATTATTTTATAACATTCTCCATTTCCTCAACAAAACTCCCCCAAGGATGAATTTTCCAACTGCTGCATCTTTTACTGTGTACTCTCCCTTTCTACTGCATACTCACCTTTTCTAGAATACATCATCTATTTTGTTTTTCATGACTATATAATCCCCCTTTGACATCAATGGAAAAGGGTGCCAAAACAAATAAGCACACGTACTACTCCTAAAGTAGAGTAGTCGAACATTCATTAGTCACTAAGGACTGATGCACTTCTGCAAACTCTAATCAAATCCAGGGAAGAGAATTACTCCCAACTTCTCCCTGAGATACTCAAATGTATCCTTCGGTAGTGGCTTTGTGAAAATGTCTGATAGTTGTTCTTTAGTATTCACATAATCCAACTTTACTTCTTTGTCTGCAACTTTCTCTCTTAGAAAATGATATTTTATCTCAATGTGTTTTGTCTTTGCATGCATCACAAGGTTCTTTGACATATTGATAATGCTAGTGTTATCACAATGAATAACAATAGGATAATCAATCTGAATTCTAAAATCCTTTATCATCTGTTTGATCCACACAGTTGTAGAATAGTTTAATGCTGCTGCTACATACTCTGCTTCTATCGTGGATTGAGAAATACAATTCCACTTCTTTCTTGTCCAAGTAACTAGTCTATCTCCAAGAAATAATGCTCCTCCCGAGGTGCTCTTTCTATCATCAACGCAACCTGTCCAATCTGCATTTGTATACACATGAAGTTCTACATTCTCTGAGTTAGGATACCATAAAGCATAGTCTATAGTTCCTTTCAAATATCTGAATATCCTCTTTATTGCATGTTGATGTTTTGTAACTTCAATCGAATAAAGATTATGATTCAATACTAGTGAATATATATATATATATATATTAGATATTAATGAATAGACATGTCTCTTCTTGGCTCATTCTCAATATAAATGCAAGAGATTGTTGCATTTGGAAAACACATACAATGAGATAGTGCTATTACATTTGCAATGATCCTAAAACCTTAACATGGTATCAGAGCCAAGTTGCAAATGTAAGAGAGTAGTTTGTTGATGGTGAATGTGTGACTATCTCAGAAAATACAGTCTTAATATGAGGACCATATCTCACAAATGCACCGTTGGATTTTTCTAAATTTTGGATATATTTGTGAAAATCAAATTCAGAATAATCTCACCGAAGCGATTGGAAAGAAAGTGTCTGGTTCAAAAGTTATGGCTGAATGTGTATGGGTCTATACAAAAATCTGAAAAAGAGCGAGGTTTCTTCTTTAAAAGCCTAACCACTTAGAAGGGAGATCTAATAAGATTGAAGGTTGTGATAGTGTATAGAACCTTTGGATATTAAATATAGTTCATGTAAAGAATTATAGTAATGTTTGAGAATGATGACATCATTCTGTGAATTTGCATGATATTTTCTATATGAGCTCACCTTACAGAATGAAATACTTGAAATATATAAAAGATAAGTATTTCACGTTTTATTAATGCACATAATTTTTTATTTTGTAATTCATGCTATACTATTGGTTAGTAAAATATTGTATGCTTCTATCATTGGTATTTACGGTCGAGATAGTTTAGTGAGCTATTTGTAATTTCTCTCTGGCATACCTTCAGGACTTAAGTACAAGATAATTGCATTCAAGGGAGAAAGAACTTGATGCTTGCAAATGAATAAATGATTGAGACTAGATGCAAAGGGAGTCTAACATTTCAAAAGAGGTCAAGAAGTTGATAAATTTGAGCTTCAGAGGGAGAAGATGGTTTAGTCAGCTTGTGACAATTTTGATCATATTGATTGAGAGGGAGTTCACTATTGAAGGTGAAACACTTCTGAGGTAAACTTGATATAATTGATTATTATACTAATGAATCATGAATGTTTTTAATGGGCCTCCCCCTTGTGTAAATCATGAGGAAGTGACGACTTCCAAATGATTATCACTTGTATTTATAGAAGTTATTGGAAGGTGACGATCTTACAATAACTTAAATCATGATATACATTATTTATAATGTTGAAACAGATCATGATGAATTAATGCAACAAATAAGTGTTAGATGTCATTAAGTTGACGGTCTATGAGTTGTTTTCATAAATATATCTTGTAAAGCAACAACTAAATGTTAGATGTCACTAAATTGACGATCTATAAGTTGCTTGTATAGATACATCTTGTAAAGCAACAACTAAGTGTTAGATGTCATTAAATTGACGGTCTATAAGTTGTTTGCATAGATATATATTGTAAATCAACAACTAAGTGTTAGATGTCATTAAATTGATGGTCTATAAGTTGTTTGCATAGATATATATTGTAAATCAACAACTAAATGTTAGATGTCATTGACGGTCTATAAATTGTTTGTATAGATATATGATAGGTATTTAGTGAATATCATGTGTTGATATTCTACAGGCCATTACCTTATTGAGTACTTGGTGCATATCATATGTTGATGTTTTGATAGGCCAATACTCAGAGTATTTGGTGATTGTCATGTGTTGACATTCTGATAGGCCAATACTCAAGATATCAAATGTGATATCAAATGATGTAAACCTTCTATTGTGATAGGCATCATGTGATGGTTGAAATAGATCACAATAGATGATTTCTTGCATGGTGGATTTGGTTCCTTAAATAGACCATTGACCTTCTATTGTGATAGACATCTTGTGATGGCTGAAATAGATCATAATAGATAGAACTTGTGGATAGAATCACCGATTGAGGAAATCCACCCGAGAAATTATGGATAGAATTGTTGATGGAGGCAATCCACACTAAAGCTCGTGAGTTTGTGAATAGAATCACCAATGGAGGCAATCCACACGAGAGCTTGTGGATAGAATCACCGATGGAGGCAATCCACTTGAGAGCTTGTGGATATAATCGCCAATAGAGGCAATCCACATGAGAGCTTGTGGATAGAATCACTGATGGAGGCAATCCACCTAAGAGCTTGTAGATAGAATCATCGATGGAGGCAATCCACACGAGAGCTTGTGGATAGAATCATTGATGAAGGAAATCCACATATTGAGACTATGTTTCTATTGATTACATCTTGAGGATGATGCCTTTATTTCTTACATCATATGATTGATGTTGTCAAGTGTCTTAAGTATTGACATTGGATTGATTTATCCTCCCTAGCTAAGAGAGAGTGTTGATGTTTTGTAACTTCAGTCGAATAAACACTATGAGTCAATACTAGTGAAGATATATATATATATATATATATAGACATGTCTCATGAAGGGACATGTCTCTTCTTGGCTCATTCTCAATATAAATGCAAGAGATTGTTGCATTTGGAAAACACATACAATGAGATAGTGCTATTACATTTGCAATGACCCTAAAACCTTAACACTACCATAAGATGACTTTGTTTAGGTTCTGTTGCAAATCTTCCAACAATACAAACTACATTAGAAATATCTAGTCTAGATTGAGTAAGATATATGAGTTTACTAATCATAGACTTATATAGGGTCTTGTCTACTACTTTAGAATCATCTTCTTTTGAAAGTTTGCTTCCTATTATCATAGGGGTGCTTACTGGCTTGCAATCATCCATCTTGAACTTCTTTAATATTTCTTTCACATACTTAGATTGATTAATGAAAATACCTTTGTCTGTCTGCTTCACATTCAGTCCCAAAAACTAATTGATAGGTCCAATCGTGCTCATTTCAAACTCGCTCTGCATCTCTTTAGCAAAATTTGAACTAAGCTTGTAATTACCACCAAAAATAATGTCATCAACAAAAATAGCAACTAACAATAATCCTTCAGATGTCTCTCTTATAAATAAATTACAAGCTGTTGCTCCTTTCTTGAATCCGATCTTTGTTAAGTAACCATCCAATCTTTCATACCATGCTCTAGGGGCTTGCTTAAGTCCATAAAGGGCTTGCTTCAGTCTGCAAACCATGTCAAGTTTATCTGATAAACTAAATCCTTCAAGCTGCTCTATGAAGACTTCTTCCTTCAATTATCCATTCAAGAATGTTGACTTAACATCCATCTGATATACTTTAAAGTCTTTGTATGTTGCATAGGATAGAAATAGCTTTATAGCTTCCAATTTGCTTACAGGGACAAATGTATCAGAATAATCAATTCCTTCTCTCTATGCATATCATTTACATACTAGTCTAGCTTTATTTCTTACCACTGTACCATCTTCATTCATCTTGTTTCTGAATATCCACTTGGTTCCAATCACATTTTTGTTACTAGGTCTGGGGACCAATTCCCATGTATCATTCTTAATTATTTGATCTAATTCTTCTTTCATTGCTTCATGTCAATCTAAATCATTACATGCATCTTCAACATTTAAAGGTTCAATCTGTGAAAGTAAACATACCACATCATTGATTATTTTTTCTTTTGATCTTGTCATGACTTTTCTGTTCTGATCTCCAATGATATCTTCTTTTGAATGGTGTCTCGATGTGAATTTTGGAACATTAGGTGTGGCTCTCTCATCTGCATTTTGTGATTCTTCTTCACTTGTTTCAAGCTCACTAATTAATACATCAATGGTGTCAAACATTTCTTCAACATCTACTTCTTTACTAATAGGTCTAGGTTCTTCAATCATAGGTGCATAATCATGATATCTCTCTTGAATCATAAACTTTTTATCAATCTTTACATGTGTACTTTCTATGATCTTCTTCAATCTCAAGTTAAAACATCTATAAGCTTTTCTTTTAGTAGAGTAACCAAGAAAAATACCTTCATCGCTTCTTGCATCAAACTTGCCAATAGCTTCATCTCTCTTGATGTAACACTTGCTTCCAAAGATTCTGAAGCATTTTAGTGTGGGTACATTCCCAAACCATAGCTCATAATGTGTCTTGTCTGCACCTGGCCTTAATTGAATTATGTTGATAGTATAGACTATAATATTGACTGCATCTCTCCAATAGGTGTGTGCAAATTTTCCTTCAATCATGATAGTGCGCGTTGTGTCAAGTATGATCCTATTTCATCTTTCTGCAATTTCATTCTGTTGAGGGGTTCTAGGTGCACTTAGTTGTCTCTTTATCCTGTGTTCTTCACAATACTCATAAAATCTGTCAGAAGTGAATTCTGCTCATCTTATCTCAGACATTTTATCTTTAATCCAGAATCATTTTCAACTTTAGCTTTGAATATCTTGAACTTCTCAAATGCTTCAGATTTATCTCTTAAGAACGCAAACCACATCATTCTATAATAATCATGAACAAACAAAATAAAGTACCTTTCACCATAGTATGATCTTGTTTGAGTTGGTCCACGTAAGTCTATATGCACTAGATCCAATTTGTTTTCTGTTGAATTCTGCTTGCTTCTGAATGAGTTTTTTACGTGCTTTCCCATCACACATTCCCTGCATATTGTATCAATTGGTTTTGCAATACTAGGGAGGTCTCTTACTGCCTTTACATTGCTTATCTTTGCTATATTGTCAAAATTGATGTGACAGAGTCTTTTGTGCCATAACCAATTTTCATCTACCTTAGTAACAAAGCAACTTGCTTTAGAATTAAGCTTAAAAACATTACCTTTTGTCTTTGAACTTGATGCAATCATTACTCCTTTGTTATTAATGATGCACTTATTTTTTTTGAATTCCAACTAATATCCTTTTTCAAGCAACTGTCCAACACTTAGTAAGTTGTGATGCAAACCATCAACACATAGAACATCATCAGTGTTATTCTTTCCATCCAAAGTGATAGCTCCTCTACCTATGATAGGTTTAGGAGTGTTGTCTCCAAATCTAACCATGACACCTTTGTACTTATCCAAACGTACAAATCTATCTTTGTCTCTTGTCATGTGATGTGAACATCCATTGTCAATGATCTAGTCAGTTCTGATATTTGCTTGTGAAATTAATGCTAGCTCTTGTGCTTTCTTTTCATCTTCAATATCCATTTCATCAAACATTTTCTCCATATCTTCAATAGCAATGAATCTAATTTCATCTTCTCTTGAATCTTCATCTGATACTCCATCTTTAGCATAGTAACATTCTTTTGTATACTTAGGCTTGTAACTAGTTTTGAACCTCTTGACTCTTGTAGGACACTTAGATGCAAAATGACCAATCTTGTTACATGAAAAATATTTAAATGGTAACTGACCTTCATATTTTCCTTTTCCTTTTCTTTCTTTCTTAGCAACCATAGCAATGAATTCATCTAGTTCTTTATCCTCATCTTCATTATCAAAATTACCAGAAGTGTTCAAGGATTTCTTACCATGGACCGAGGCTTTGAAAGATGTTTCACTTTTAGGCTCTGTCTTCAATCTTGATATCTCGAATGCTGAAATCTTATTGATTAAGGTCTCTCTTTTGAAGTCTTTTGAAAACTACATAGTCTCATCTAGGATATTTATCTTGCTTTCATATTCTGTTGTTAGAGTAGTCATCAACTTATCCATTATGTCTTCTTCCGAAATTTCTCCACCATTGTTCCTGATTCCTGCAACTGCTTCATTAATTCTTTGATTGTAGGCTCTGATGTTCTCTTCAGGTAGCATCTCCAAACTATTATATCTTTTCTTCCATGTCTTTCTGTGCGTATTCTTGGCTTGGATATCTCCTTCAAACATGTCTTCTAGATACTTCCATATTTTGTAGGCTTTATCTACTTTCTTGATCTCTGAAAATTCACTGTCAGATAAGGCACTGATAAGGGATTCTTTGGCAATTGCATTTTGAGTGAACATTTCCTTTTATTTAATAGTTGCATCATCTTTTGCAAGATCTTTTAGAGAGGGAATCTGGACATCTTGAGTAGCTACTTCAAAAATCTCAAAACCAATGCACTACAAATGTGTTATCATTTTGTTCTTCCAATCTAGATAATTCCCTCCATCAAACTTAGGACTTTCTTTTCTAAAGAATGCCATCTGATCAACCTCAAGTTGTTAAAATTTCTCTCCAAGGCACTTGGCTCTGATACCAATTGTTAAGAATAGTCCCAAGAGATAATTGAGAGGGGAGGGGAGCGGGGGGGGGGGGGGGTGAATCGGTTATCTAAAAAATTCAATTCTTTATCCAAATTAGCACAGAAGAACATTAAGCAAATACACAACAAGATAACATTTAACACAACACCACAATTTTGGTTACACAGAAACCCAAATAGGTAAAAACCCTAGTGGGAATTAACACCCACTATAAACTGCACTAGAGTATAATGATCCTTGTTAGAAGATCTTACAACCTTGTTAGGAGTTGATCTTTACAATGCATGAAGTACAGTGACCTGGTCAAGGGTCGGACCCTATTAGGAGTCTTTTACAAATAACCTTGTTAAAGGTGAGGACACACTGTTCGGGAGCACACTGCTCAAATGGTGAAGGCTGCAACCTTCTACACAACAGATACACACTATATCTGGATCTTGGTGAATTGGGAATTAGACCTGTTGTCTTGATCAGTTCCAATGAATAGCATACACTCTTTGCTTCTTCACGTAGATCTTCAATTGATGATTGATTCAACTATACTGTCTCAATATATTCGCATCATTTGCTCTGCTCTTTCAATCACACTGAGCGATCACAACTGACTGGCGATAAGTATCCTTCTCCAAATGATATAATCAAGTCGGCCTATTAGAACCTTCTTGAAATCATATTAGAGAAACAATATAACTCTCCAACAACATCTCCAATGGCTAAACCAAGCATGCAACACAAAAAGGGACTACATAACCCAATATGAGTAGACGCGTCGCTTCACACTATCGGCTCCATCAAATTAATTGAAACTTTACTCTCAAGTTGAAATATGTTCTGTGCTCTTAACCAAACATTTTTAACTCATCACCAAACACGCATATCAAAATGATAGGCATGACTATTGAAACAATATAAACAATTTCGGCTCCAACAAACAATCTCTGAAAACTATAATAGGCAAATAGAAACATCATAACTCAACTTGTACTGCACAACTAACTCTGCGTCCATGAACATAGCTTCACTATTATGTCTACAACACAAATATAAATGCACAAGGCTATATCATAACCATACTGAGAATTACATATAAAACTCCACTTGCAACACTATTAGGAACACTGATGTTACAAACAACTACACAACTGTTTGTACTCAGAATCAACCTTCGCGTCTATGATATCATGCTGATAACATATCCATACAACATATGCTCAAGGCTCTCTGCATAGAACTACAACGCACGCTGCTTACCATATGTTGTCATCAATGACAAAGATATAGTCAACACTAGCTTGCTGGCAAATCTCCAACATTTGGTTCACCCGGAAGATGACTAAGAAGATGCATAAGGAATTTTAATTCTTTATTTTAATTTCTTTAAATATGGTGTGTATATGTCTATATATATACACATACATGTGTGTATATATACTCATGCACATATGTGTATATATACATATACACACATGTGTGTATATGTGTATACATATGTGTATATACACACATGTATAGACATATGCACACATGTGTATATACACACACATACACACGTGTGTATACACACACATACATACATATACACACGTGTGTTTATATATGTATACACACGTGTGTATACATACACATGTGTGTATATACACATACTTGTGTGTACACACACACATATATATATACACATACATGTATGTATATACACATATAGATACACATATACACATGTGTATATATACACAAATACACATGTGTGTGTATATATACACACATTTATGTATATAGACACACATATACACGTGTGTATATATACATATGTATATACGCACATGTATATACACACGTGTACATGTGTATATATACATACATACATATATATATATATATATATATATATATATATATATATATATATATATATATATATATATATATATATATATATATATATATCCTTATAGCAATATAATATACATCCTTATAGTCACAGATTCTACGAAATATTAAATTTGGTTTTATAAAAATTGGAATTGAAATTCGAAATTCCAATTCCAATTTTTGGATGGACACAAACATGGAATTGATATTATCCGAAAATCTAATTCCGGAATATCGAGTTTAATTCCAGCACCCAAACGGGCCCTTAATGAATATTAGTTATTATTGCTTCCTGAAGGCAATTCATGTCCTTGTTTGCTGATTTCCCATCAACTTTAAAATCAACTTCTGTTTGTGGCTCTTCTGAAAACATACATTTGAATGGTTTGAGAGGAAATTCTGCTACTTTGGACATGACCGGATTAGAAATATTTGACATAGTTTCTCTTAGAGGCAGGTTAAGTTTGGTCCATGTTTCTATGCTCTTGGCTATGCTCATCAGTTAATAAGACGCTCTTAGATTATCACCTATTTGATAGCATTTTGCCTTAGCAAATGAAGGTTGAAGTATAAATGATTTTTATTTTGAAATCTTTCGTGTTGCAATATCAGTCTGGTTTCATATAGCACCTTATATGCACAAATATCCATCTTAAGATTTGGAAAAATTTTAGATTTTCTATGACTTAGAATTTGCATTCTAATACCATGTCTCCATGTTGCTGCTTAAATAATTTTTCTACTTAAATTTAAGTAGTAGAGTGCTCCCATGCAAAATAAAAATTATGGGAAAAAGAAAATTTAGAATCTTTTCGTATTTTTGTGGAGATGTTATTTTTTAGCAAATGAAAATAAGCTATTGGAAAAATGGGGGGCTGAAACTACTTATTGAAAAAAATGACACGCGTCTTCACCATTTTTTTCATCTCCTTTTTATTTGCGTATAATTTTGTTTTCAAATTTATTTGAAAGAAATATAACTAAAAATTTGATATAAAAATAATATTTAAAACATTATTAAAAATTAAGCAACAAACAATATTAATCCATGGGGTCACCAGCTCCACAAATTGTGCCACAAAAAGTTGAGCAGCTATTGCTAACAGAAATAAGCTAAGCAACAGCATGGGTACATGAGGTAATTCTTAAAGATCTGAAACCACTTTCAAACATTTTGTCAATATATACATGAAATAAAACTTAAAGTATTGTTTTTTACTTTCTCATACTTAAAAAGTTAAATATTATATTTCATGTATATATTCTATTGAAAAGAATGAGATTGACTTGAAGACAAAGATGGAGAGTTAAAATGTTATATTTCATGTATATTTTGGAGGTCATAGACCAAAAAAGCATTAAAATTTTGAGACGTAAAAAATTGAGTTTGGCTTTTGATTCAAAGAGAAGAGATTAATTAAGTCTAAGCATCAAGACTCACTTGAACTTGGCAAGTCCGACGGGTCTTCGAAACTTGGTTGGCCCTAAGTCCAAGTCTCCCATAGTTAAAATAATTCTATTGGCACTTGAATCTGATGGGTTTGGATTACAGCTGCCTTGTTTTTAATGTCCTTGGGTCATGCTGAAATTGCTAGAAAGAGCTAAAGAAGGTTACTTCACATGTTTGTCAAAATTTATGAACGCTTGAAATTGATGGGTCAGATTACAAATGCCTCGGTTCTAATGCCCTCGGTTTGTTGAAGTGAAGCCCAACAAACTCCTTGTTGTCCCTCCAATTATGTCTTTTGGGATTATGCGACTCTTCATATTTTATAATTGGTGGCTTTATATGCTAATGTTGTATCTTTGTAATATGATCTTTTGTCAATTCAATACAATCCTCTGCTCAGTGTGGATGTAGGCAAGTTTGCCAAACCACGATAAAATCTTTGTGTTCACTTTTCTCTTTGTTGTTCACATCTTTATTTTTGTTATTTTCCTTCACAATTGGTATCAGAGCAAGGCAAATTGTTGGTTGTGATGTCAGTGGTTAAAATTCCAAAATCATGGAAGGTTTGAAGGTATATAAATTTTCTGGACAAAACTACGATTTGTGGAGAGTACAGATGCATGCGTCGTTGGTTAAGCAAGATTTGGCGCTTGCACTTGGGGGAAAGTCAAAGAAACCTTCGACAATGAAAGATGAAGATTGGGAGATTCATGATGGAAAGGCAAAGACAAGAATACTTCTCTCGATGTCCAAGAATGTTCTTTGTAATGGTTTGAATGAAGCCACTACAAAATATGTTTGGGACAAGCTGAAAGCTATGTATGAAATGGCTTTAGCTACAAACAAAATTTTCATTATGAAGAAGCTTTATAAGTTAAAGATGAATGAAGGAACCGCTATGTCGGATCAAATCAATGAATTGAACACACTTCTGTGCCAAGCACAATCGGTTGGCATGCCTCAAGATGATGAGAGCAGGGTTGTTATCTTATTGTGTTCTCTACCAAATAATTGGGATGGTGTGGTGACATCGGTAAGCACTTCAGTTTTTGGCAAGAATAAGTCGGTTTATGATGATGTGGTAGCTACTCTACTTAGTGAAGACACAAGGAGAAGAAATCAAGAATCCTCATCCAGTGAAGCCTTAACAGTGGTAAGCACCGAGAATAGAGGAAGGAGCCAATATAGAGGCATATATAATCACCATAAAAGACCTAAATCAACAAAGAGATCAAAATCAAGAGGGAGGAATGGTGATTGCTGGTTTTATGGAAAAATCGGCCATGTTAAGAAGGATTGTAGAGACTACAAAAAGGCACAAGAAAGAGTGTGGGACAACGAAGAGAATATTGTTCATAACAACAATGTTGGTATCCTTATATTGACAACAAGGGACTCTACTTCAAATTCGTGGGTACTTGATTTCAGTGCCTCCTTTCATGCCTCTTCTTGCACGGAGGCCTTTTTAAATTACCAAGAAGATCAATTTGGAAGTGTCTTCTTGGGAGACAAAAAATCTTGTGAAATTATGGGGAAAGGTGATGTCTTATTATCACCAAAAGGAGGCGCCACATGGTTGCTTAAGGATGTACGTCATGTTCCTAAATTGAAGAAAAATATGATTTTTATTTCTCAATTACATTCTCAAGGCTGCCATACCTTCTTCAATTCGGATACTTGGAAAATAACCAAGGGATCAATGATAGTGGCAAAGGGAGATAGAATTGGGAGCCTACATATTCTAGAGAACAATGAAGTGGGAGCTGGTATGACACTCATGGAAATTACCTCCGAGCTTTGGCATCAAAGGCTCGGTCACATGAGGAAGAAGGCTCTTGAAGTCATGCTCAAAAGAGAACTACTACCAGGTCTAAAATCTATTGATTTAGAGTTTTGTGAGCATTGTCTTTTTGGAAAGCAGAAGCGAGTTAGCTTCTTGAAGACCGGTAATGACAAAAAAGGCATGCCTTTGGAGCTAGTTCATTCGGATGTCTTTGGATCAACAGAGGTAACCTCCATTGGAGGAGCTAATGATTTCATTACTTTTCTAGATGATTGCATAAGGAAAGTGTTGATTTATATGCTTTCTAAGAAATTAGATGTTTTCTCTAAGCTCAAATTATTTAAGGCACTTGTAGAAAATCAAATTCGGCACAAGATTAAGTGCTTAAAAATTGACAATGGAGGAGAGTTTTGCACCTCGAAATTTGATTCCTTTTGTGTGGATAGTGGTATTCGTAGGATTAAAGTTGTTCCTTTTTCTCCTCAAGAGAATGGAACAGTTGAAAGGTTAAACAAAACTATACTTGAGAGAGCCCGATGTATACTCTCTAATGCCGGTTTGGGAAAATAATTTTGGGTTGAGGCCTGCAACACAACGATTTATCTCATCAACCAGAGTCCCTCAGCTAAGCTAGATTTCGGTATTCCGAAAGAAGAATAGCAAGGTAAGAGGATTTCCTATTCTCATATTTGGATTTTCGGTTGTGAAGCGTATGTTGATGTTCACATACCAAAAGAAAAAAGGACAGTTGGATTTTAAATCACAAAAAGGGATATTCATTGGTTATGGTGAGGACCAATATGGGTTCAGAATTTGGGATCCAGTGTCAAAGAAAGTAATTTGAAGTCAAGATGTAATCTTCAATGAGAAAGTTTTTCTAGCCTTGCAAAGTCAAGGAAAAATATAGGTACCAGATTATGTTCCTTTTTCAATATTTGAAGATCATTATGCACATAAGATGTTTTCACAAAATCTTTGCCATATCCCTGTCTGTTTTGATAATAGTAAGGAAGAACAGAGGACCAGTTTTCATACAACACCTGGTCATGAGGTAAACTTTGTCCCTCATACTTGGGATTCCACCATAGAGGACTCAATTTTTTCAAATAATTATGCCATAGAAAATCCATAGTATACTGCTATTAAAGCACATAATGTTGTGCGAACCTCTAGACATATGCATCATCCATTCCTCACTTCTCCTACAATGCCATCACACACAAGAAATAATGAGTTCACTGACACCCAGGACTCCCCTTTCTCTACCCATGCGGGTGAACAACCTTCTGAGATGCCAATGCAAGGTTTGGGAGATTGTCTCATAGGTTTGACAACGTAGACTAAGCAAACAACACATTTTCAAAGTATTGACCGCTCTAAACAGCATGATGCGCAGTTAAATGAAATTGAAAATGCCCGCTAGGTTGGCCATTCTACCCACGCAAACCACTTTGGGTGTAGTGGTCAAACACAGAACAATGGAGATAAGAATCACCGCACCTCCAAGCTAAGCACACGTGTCTCCTTTGTCAACGTAGGAGGTTATCCATCATACATTGAGAGTTTACAAGCGCATATTACTCCAAATTGCAAAGGCAAGGAAGGGCAGCCTATAATTAATAATGACAATATTGCTACTCAGAACCAACGTTCCAACTCCTCTGCTTATGTGAATACTCTGCCTCCACACAATGATGATAAAATAAATTATGTTCCCCTATTTCACATGCAAAATATTGGTTTCTCTGTAGTCAATAGAAGAGGACATACTAAATCATTTATGCCCAATTGAAAGGGCAGCGCTCATGAAGCCATTTCCTCTGGCAATATTTAAGATGTCTCTATAAACAACAATATATAAACTTCTATGAAAGGGGAAAATGATCAAGGATTGAGAAAATCTACAAGACAAAGAAGGCTTCCAGCCAAGTTCAAAGTACAAGGCTGCCTGCAGCGCCTCTGATTCTCACAGATGGCAAGAGGCAATGAGTGAAGAAATGAATTCATTATTAACAAATTGAACTTGGGATTTGGTGTCTTTACTGCCTAATAGGCAGGCTTTGAAAAACAAATGGGTTTATAAATTGAAAGAGGAGGATGGAGGCAAGGTATGTTATTGTGCTAGGTTGGTTGTTAAAGGCTATGGTCAATAACAAGGTATAGATTTCAATGAGATTTTTTCTCGAGTAGTAAAGATGACTACAATACGAATAATGTTGGAATTGGAAGCCATATTTGATCTCGAATTGGAGCATCTTGATGTGAAGACCGCCTTCTTACATGGTGATGTAGATGAAGAGTTGTACATGGAGCAGCCTCAAGGATTTATCAAAAAAGGAAAGGAACACCTTTATTGCAGATTAAATCAGAGCTTGTATGGGCTCAAGAAAGACCCAAGGCAGTGGTATTTAAAATTTGATCGCTTCATAGTTGAACAAAAATTCACAAGGTGTGCTTCAGATCCATGTGTCTATTTCAAGAAACTTCCTAATGGCGAGTTTGTCATTCTTCTCCTTTATGTTGACGACATGTTGGTAGCTGGTACAAGCACAAGAATCGTTCATGAGTTAAAAGAACAATTGTCAAGTAAGTTTTCTATGAAGGACTTAGGGGCAGCCAAGAAGATTCTTGGTATGACAATTGTTAGAGATCGAAAAAAGAGGGAGATCACCTTGTCACAAAAAACATATATTGACAAGGTTGTTGACAAGATTGGCATGGCTGATGCAAAAATTGTTTCAACTCCTCTCGCTGCTCACTTCCGTTTATCTTCTGATTTGTGTCCAAAAACACGAGGAGGAATGTATAGATAAAATTCCTTATAAATCTGTAATTGGTAGCATTATGTATGCCATGGTTTCCACTCACCTTGACATTGCTCATGCGGTGGGAGTTGTGAGCAAATTCATGAGAAATCGCAAGAAGGCTCATTGGGAAGCAGCTAAATGGATTTTAAGAGATATCTTAAGGGCACTTCTTATTATGCATTATGTTTTGGTAGCAATAATGTATAGCTGCAAGGTTTCACTGATTCTGATCTTGCTAGAGATTTAGATAAGCGAAGGTCTACCACGGGTTATGCTTTATGTTTGTTGGAGCTTCTATTAGTTGGGTTTCAAGGCTTCAACATTCAATTGCTACATCTTCTGTTGAGGCTGAGTATTTGGCTCTTTCCGAAGGTGCTAGAGAAATGATTTGGCTTCAAAGATTGTTTACAGATTTGCAATGCCAACAAAGTGACTATGTTTTGTTTTGTGATAGTCGCAACGCCGTTTTTATGGCTCATAACCACTCCTCTCAGCGTCGCTCTAAGCACATTGACATACATGCTCACTTTGTTCGTCATGCGGTTGAAGAAGGAAAGCTAAGAGTGGTAAAGATTGACACCAAAGTCAATCTGGGAGATATCCTGACGAAAGTTGTCCCCAAAGAGAAGTTCGAAAGTGCCAGGACTTCTCTTGGGCTTGTTAAGAAGAAGTGAAACAGTAATTAGAGCAGGGGGTTGGCTGATCAGTAGTGGCATCCATTGAACTTTAGGTGGGAGATTGTTGAAGTGAAGCCCAACAGACTCCTTGTTGTCTCTCCAATTATGTCTTTTGGCATTATGTGACTCTTTGTATTTTATAATTGGTGGCTTTATATGCTATTGTTGTATCTTTGTAATCTGATCTTTTGTCAATTCAACACAATCCTCTGCTCAATGTGGACGTAGGCAAGTTTGCCGAACCATGATAAAATCTTTGTGTTCTTTGTGTTCACTTTTCTCTCTGTTGTTCGCATCTTTATTTTTGTTCTTTTCCTTCACACGGTTCACGCTGAAGTTGTTAGAAAGAGCCAAAGAAGGTTACTTCAAAGGTCTGACACTTAGACAACTTTCTCAGATTACACAATTGCAAAAGACAGCCTTGCAATTTCAAGGTAAAATTCAACTGTCATCAATTAGTCTCATCCGGAAATAAGCTTTTGTTTTAATGTAAATCAGCAGTCTGCCATTAGGAGAAAAGCTACAAGGTTTAACACTTTAAACAAAACAAAGTTTATCATTACCAGAAGGCCATTGACATGACATTTAAACCACAACCAAAACCTCTCTTTTGATTCATTGTTCCACTAAGTGCTATGCAGACCGAAAATCAAAAGGCCCATTAACACAATGGTTTTTAAAAGGGAATGTAATCAAAGAGTCAAATCATTGAAGCGGAGATACGATCCTCAACACCCAACATTCTGAACATGTAAAGTAGGCATATGCTTTCAGTTTTTTTGAAAAACATACATACAAGCAAGGTCTAATTTTACTTAATTAATTACGAAAATTAACATTATTCTGCTCTTTCAAAAGGAAAACCAGCTAGAAAGCATGTTTTTTATGTCTAAAAAAATTGTTGGGATAGAAAGATAAAACTAAAACCCACGTTATATTTTTTCAGGTACTGTCTCTCACAGAAAAGAATGAGCCCTCTAAAAAAATTCAATGGATTCTTCACAACCAAAATACACATGGACAACAAACACAAGAAACCCTCAATTTATGCTTAACAATTCTTACAAAGGAATCTTTATCCGGAAAGCCAGCAAAATTTCCAATTCTTTTCTGCTCAAAACACTTTCATATATGCACAATAGCAAAGGGAGGCAGGTAACATATATTGAATTGAATTATATATTAAATTGAGTATATTTCTGAGGGCATCGTTCTGGTAATATTTGCTTCTAAATTAAACAACTTTTCGCTGTAATGTCTTATTTTCTCAAAAACTATTTGTATAATTCCCTTTTTGTGAACTTGCAAGGGGCATATCTCCCACTGTTTGCTGTAATTTTTCAGTTTCTAAAAAAGTATTGTTATCCTGACAACAATATCACAATTTGACTTGCTGTGGAAAATATCTCCTACTTATCAAAGTATTGTTATCATCTTCAATTTGTGACCTTTAAGGGGCATATCTGCAAGTGTGTAATCACCTTTTTTAGTCTCGTTTTTCTTGTACTTTCTACTGGAACAATAAATGTTTGGTTATTCACTTCTACCCCCTCACCAATTTTAACATCGACCTCACTTATTTTGTTTGTCAGTTATTTTTTCATTTGTTTTGTACTGATGCCTCATGTAAAACAACTGATTTGGTGGAAATTTAGAACTCTTTGACAAAGGCTAATGATATGCTGTATGAAAAATTATTTTCACCACATTAGGATATTGTTACAATTGCCAAGGATAATAGAGTGCTGGGCATATCAAGTAATCTCCTTCCAGAACAAGTATACTTGAAGGATAGCCTACTATACATTATTTAATTCATGTACTTCCAGAATGGTTCATAACTCGATTTTCATTATTCGTATCGAAACTTCATTATCACCACCATCAGTCTAAGTTTCTAACCATTATCATGCCTCCTCGAATTCATGATGTTTGAGATAAAAATATCTTTGCTGATTTTGAATGATATTCTCTAGGTACCGATTCTCAGTCACCCTGAAAACTAGGGTGCAATGGTGGTGTTTTCAAAGATTAAAAAAGGATATTTATGCCATTGCACCTGCTTTTTGTTTGTTCTAACAGGGGATGTGGTATTATAACCTAAGTTACCGCACCGTGGACCCTCGGGTCCGGGTGCGAACCGGATTCAGGTTCGCATGGGGTCCTTGCTGGGTCCCGGCAGGGTCCTTGATCAGACCTGTGGCCCAAAAAAACATTAAAAACAGATTTATTTATTTATTTTTCCTTTCTAACTCTAAAACGGCCCCATATAAAGCCTCAAAACACATTTCATTTCACATTTGCTCTCTCATTTTGCTCTCCATCTTGCAAGTTTGAAGTGAGGTATATATACATACACACGAACATAATGAAAAAAAAAATCACGAACCCATGTACTGGGTTCTCGTAACCCGTCCCCAAACCCGAACCAGTAACTTAGATTATAACCTTATCCGACACTAAGATTTTGAGGAGGAAAGTCACAAAATAATGGTTAAAGACTGAAGTAGTCCATACCTGTTGTGAATGGATAGATAATAAGTCATGGCAACATCTTAACACTCTTTGTGGACCTTTTACATAATGTTGACAATTGATGACAGTTCAACGGTCACCATTTCTGATTGGAGTAATAGTGACTTTTAAAAGTAACTGACATTGTTAATTGATTACCATTGGTTCTCAACATTTTCAATTTGAGTTATTTTAGTCTTAAGCTAGCATCTTTGCTTTGCTTGAAGGGTGTTTGTCTTGAAGTATAGGACGAAAAAACTTCAAACTTTATGCTTTCCATTCTCTTTAAAGTTTCCTTTTGCAGTTTCTTGTTTCATCAAGTCATTTTGTCAAAGTCCTTGGATCTGACCCTGAGTATGAATAATGTGTCTCAAAAGTGTCAAATCTAAGTGTTCAAGTAATCATAGGGACCTTGGGAAAGTTATGATTCAAAAAGATAAAAAATCCTAAGTCAAATTTGCAAGAATTCTCGTCTTTTGAATTTCAGGTATTTCGTGTACTTGTTATGTAGTTACAAATCTATTTTGAATCCTGTAATCCCAAAGTCTCTGTCCCCTTTTGGAGTTTCAGAGTTCATTTCTAACTTTGTAGTTGTTACCAACCTACTGTTGAATCTTTGAATAACTTTAGAGTTTCCGACTTACTTCATGGCCTTGCATCGATTGTAAGCTTATAGTTGGACTCTTGGAAAGTCTGATTGTAGCAACTTTGCTGCAATATCGGACCTAGCAAAGTTGTAATTACATTTCATAGTTGCAATCCTACCCGAAACTCTGTCAATTCAATGGACTTCTGGATTTTCTGTGCAAGTTTGTAATACTTACTATACTATATTCTAACTCTGAAAACCTGTGGATGAAACTGAAGAGGCACAACATTTACTATTCACTCATGAAAAATTATAAAAAATAGCCTTACACCCCTCATTTTGCACATTTGATCTTTTGGCATTTTCTTGCACTTGTGCACTTGCATTGCTCTTGCAATCTCGTGAATCTTGCAAACCCATTACATTTTTGTGAATCAAAAATAAAAACCCAACAAACTGAGTTGCATCATTCCTAGTTGCAACATGAGTAATTGGGGGGTTTTCAACTGCATTCAAGGGTTTCAAGCTGCATCCATGGCATTTGCAAGTCGAACCCTCCAACTTATCCTTCTCTTCCAACTTGCCATCAATCCTTCAATACTTGATTTTTTATTTGCATGTCCTAATGTTTGATATCTCTAGGCTTTATCCCATTTTTACTTGAAAAGATGCATTGATTTTTATTTCTCAAGATTCTCATATTCAAAAAGTTTGTGGTTTTATAAAAGAAAATAAACTCTATGTTTTCAAGTCTTAGAATCTGATAAAAGAAAATAAACTCTATGTTTTTAAGTCTTAGAATCTTAGGCTTTGCATTCAATTTTATAATTTTGACCAAGTAACCCACAATGTGTACCCTTGAATACCTTACAAAACTGAAAGTAAATTTTGAAATCCTCTGCCACATGACTTCCTTGGCATCCTGGACTTAGTTTGTCACTTTGTTACCATTACCAACCTGATTTTTTATTTGCATGTCCTAATGTTTGATGTTTGTCTCTAGGCTTCATCCCATTTTTACTTGAAAAGATGCATTGGTTTCTATTTCTCAAGATTCTCATATTCAAAAAGTTTGTGGTTTTATAAAAGGAAATAAACTCTATCTATGTTTTTAAGTATTAGAATCTTAGGCTTTGCATTCAATTTTGTAATTTTGACCAAGTAACCCACAATGTGTACCCTTGAATACCTTACAAAACTGAAAGTAAATATTGAAATCCTCTGCCACATGACTTCCTTGGCATCCTGGACTTAGTTTGTCACTTTGTTACCATTACCAACCTGCAACTGGTACCCACTTTCCCACTCGCAATATGTGTTTACCACTCAATGTGATAAAATAAATACATGAATTAATAATAGAGATGACAATGTATACTAGATACTGTTGATGTGAGTTTTGTACCACTACATAACATATAGCAATTGAAATACTTGATACAGCGTACCAAACACTCAACCCTCTCTTGAAAAGTATATAAGAATACTCCAAGGTTCCTTACACCTGTGGATACTAACTCAGTTATAAAATGTGATCTGCTAGTAATCACTTCGGCGGGCTTACGTTGTTCATTTGAGGATGTCAAACTTTCGCTATGATGATGATGAGATAACTTTCTTCTTTTATATCATTTCCAACTTTGCTCATCAAACTAATTTATATCACTTCTAGCTTTGCTCTTCAAACTTTCGAACTTCAACTACTCAACTACTGATTACTTCTACTACTACTCCTATGGAATGGAAAGATTGGCAAATGGACGGGGATCAACCTAATGAAGACTTGCCAGCGGCGCTACCTCCATTGGTGCAATGATTCTAAGGGAAACTCTTAGGATTTTCACACTAACACCTATCTTCCAACCCAACTTGAAGTACAAGCGGAAAGATGAAATGCAAGTAGAACTTGGGAACAATTGACTAGATTACCACACAAGGCTCCTTGACAAGCCGCCAAGATGCTAGTGGCCTAGTATAAGATCCTCATCAAACATTCACCAACATCACCATTACAACTAATCATCTACTTCTATTCTTACTTTAACAACATGAAATGAAATCCTACTTTAATTTGAGAGATGAGAGGAACCATGCAAATACACCAAAATGATCATGTATATCCACCATGCAAGTCACAACAATGAATAGAGAACAATTTTGATTGTATTCTAGCAACAATTTCTCCAACATAACTCTTTTACAAATGAGTACAAATGGCCTTATATAGAGGCTCAAAATTACAACGAGTGGCCAAGATTAAGAGGCAAAATCAAGGGCCAAGATTAAACCTTACAAACCCTAATTAGGGTTACAAATTTTCAACCAATTACATGAGGGCACCAACTTTGTGGGCCAATGAGAAAATTACACTAATCTGTCAACCAATGAGAACATAGGACACTTGTCATGATTTGATTGCATGCACATGAAATTGCCACCTCATCAACCTTATCTTATAAATTTATTTAATCCTTGAGATGAGGTGAAGCGTTGGATGCTTGAGCTTGTCCTTAGAAATTTTCTCACCACCACTTGAACTTGCTTGTACTTGATGTCCTGACCTCGAAAGGGTGAGGTCTCCATGCACTTGGGGTAATCTTGCCTTGACCTTGGTGGCTTGCCTAGGTGTGAACCTTGTGCAATTTAAGAGCCTTGCTCTTAGCCACCGCCTTGAAATCAAACTTGACCTCCCTCAACCTTTCAATCACTTTCCTCCTTGCTTCAATACTTTGCCATTTTTAACCTTCCTATTTGGATTTAATCTGCATGCATGCATCTTTGTTTCAATAACCTTGGGTTTTGGGGCACCTGCCCTCACCATATCTCCTTGATTGTTCCACAATCCACCCATCACTGAGTTCATCGACTGCTTTCATCAATGCCTTCCTCCTTGGTTAACTCTTGACTGCCTTCAACTGTTCGAACTGCCACAACCTTGCCCTTTTGGCATAAGTACTTGCCTCACCCATAGTGGTGCAGTGCATCTCCCCAAGATTAGATTTGGTTCGACTGGCAAAGCATCACTAGTAGTCTTGCACCCGAATTGAAGTAGGACCCCATGTAGATTTGCCCCCGATTTTGTACTATTTAAGTTGCAACTCTAAATTCATGCTAGTGATCCTAATCCAATCAATTTTCCTTAACCATTCTCAATCTCTTCAATAAAATAAAACATCCAAGGATCAAACTGTGTACCTTTAGTAGAGCCCAAAATTTGACTGAGAAGCATGATGAAGGCGCTGCACTCTGATTTGCAATCTGACTTTGTGAGCCTTGATGACTTGATGTAACCAATTCTGTCGTATCATGTCTGTTGCTGGGGTAGACTGAACACTTCCTTGCACAAATCCATACTGATTGATCTTCTTTGCCACAGGTGACTGGCTGTCTCTCAACCTCTCTCTTCATTGAATCATATCAAAGGTACCAATGTTGGTGTCTCCAACGTATTTCAATTTTGAGCGGAAGTTGAAATTGGGTATCATGACTTCCTTGTCTCCTATTTCAACATTAATTCCTTTGGGTCGCTTGCTTGCATTAACATCAGCCATTCTAAACACTTATCACTCCCCG
The DNA here is from genome assembly GCA_027943335.1 of Chamaecyparis obtusa. Taxonomy (NCBI): domain Eukaryota; kingdom Viridiplantae; phylum Streptophyta; class Pinopsida; order Cupressales; family Cupressaceae; genus Chamaecyparis; species Chamaecyparis obtusa. Next base: position 988,814 of record BSBK01005261.1, on the reverse strand, counting down.
CCTTTTCTACAATGCTGGTGAAACTACACTTTTCACTCCAACCTTCGCCTAGGGGTGGAATACTACACTTATCACTCCCCGCCGATACCTTAAGATGGACTACACTTATCACTCCAATCTTCTCCCTAAAATGAAATGCAATGATGCAAACTACACTTATCACTCCCCGCCTTTGCCTTAAAATGGACTACACTTATCACTCCAATCTTCGCCTAGGGGTGGAATGCTACACTTATCACTCCCCGCCGTTACCTTAAGATGGGCTACACTTATCACTCCAAATCTTCGCCTAAGATGAAATGCAATGATGAAATGCAAGTGAGAACTTGAGGGAAAAAAGCCAATCAAGACAATCGAGTAATCTACTTAATATCCAAATACCTAACTCTACTCTTGAAATTAGTTTTCAACACCTAAACTAGCACCAATGAAATGAAAGCAATTAAAGAGAGAGGCCACTCACCAACAAGGGCTAGGAATCCTTTGTCTAGGCAATTAGCTGGGCTTGATCTTCAAAATCTTCTATCTCCACAAGAAAATCTCCCCTTCTCCAATTCACTCTCAAAATCTGATTGCTATGAATCTTCTATCCATAAATTCTTCTATTACAAATCTGATTTGCCTCAACTCAAGCTTCTTCTCTTCATCAAACTCTCCAATTTTCGAATTTGCTTTTCGGATCTGCTTTTTCGGACTGCTTTTTCGCTCTGCTTAGAGAAAAGGAGAGAAGTGAATGAGATGGTAAAATGAAGTGGGGGGAGAGCTCCCCTTATATACCAAATTTTGCCTCCAAAAAAGCAAGGCCGACTTTGTAGGAGGGAAAAACAAAAAATTAAAATTGCCAAATTAAACATGAATTAAATGAAATAAATTGCCCAACCCTAGGGGATTTTATTTTAATTTAAAATTGGGTCAACCTAGTGCAAAATTATCGGTTTAAATTAGCCAAATCCGAAATTATCATAGGCCCAAAAATTGAAATTTTGAAAAAAGGTCATTTAGGCCTCCAATATAGCTTTAAACCCTCCCCATTGTGGACCCAATAACTTGCCTTGAATTTCACACCTCTTAGGCCTTAAAATACGTTGAATTTAACACACAAAGGGGCCCAAATTAAATTTCTAAATTACAAACACTTAGCCCAAAAAATATGATTTTAATGCATTTAATCATGACAACCAAAATTAATTTTTTATTATTTTGCAACCCAAAAATCATTTTGCAATTTAATTTCCATTTGGCAATTTTATCCCTTTTTTTATTTTTGCAATTTATTATCTCTAATTGGCAACTTTAAATTTATTCTTTAATTTCCATTTTTCTCCACCAAAAAAAATTTACAAGATTTTCCCAAAAATATCCAATTTCACAATTAAATTTTGAAAATCTCGAGTTCTTCAATTTCATCAATTTTCAAAATTCATCTTAGTCTGAAAATTTTGCAAATTTGCCCTGCCAGATATTTTTCTAACAATCGAAATAAAATATTCCTATTGAATTTCGTTTGGCCTAAAGACAAAATCAACCATTTAAGAAAATCAACATTTCGCACAAGGTGAAAACAAGCAATACCCCCCCAGGCACTTTAAAAACATCCAAGGTGTAAAATTCTCATTCCAAAACCTCTAGATCACCCAAAATTCGCTAAGGCACCCAAACTCTTGGATCTAGGAAAAATTGCCAAGGCTTGCTCAAAAAATTGGGGGTCCCCAAATTCTTTGGGGCGATGGTGTGAAAACCTCACAACAGATACAAGATTTAAATATATCTTTATTCGCACATAAATTTATCACAAAAGAAGATCAAAGATGGTCAGCTAGTGATCAGAATTGTTCTGACTTGATCATACTATTTTCCTTGACAATACACAAATTTATTTGAAGGACCCTACGGTTGCCCAGAGGAACACAACTGTCAACCAACATATGCTTATAATTACCCAAAGCCGACAAACGCTAAATACAAACAATTAATAAATAATCGGATAACCAAATATTATTGAAACATAATAATAGACATTGTATGACCCTGCGCATTGCAGTTTATTGGGGGTGCTATACCCGATTCCTGCAGTCTAAAAAAATCAAAATAAAAAAATAATAGACAGTGTATGTTGACTACATAATCTTGTTTAAAGAAGACGACAAGTAAACATCAAGTAATATAAGGGGAGATTGATGGCAATATTGTACATGAAGACTTGTACATGAACTTGGAAGTGTACTCTGTGCACTTGGACTTGTAGTGTACTTGGCAAATCAAATGATTGCAATGAGGGTTTGGGGAAAACACCTCTGGCGGGGTCAAGGAGCATCACTCCTCTCGGGGCAATGCCTTGGGCATGCTTCTTGTTGTAATACATGGCAGAGTCGAGGGGTGGAGCCTTTGCTGTCAAGCCCAATTAAGACCTTCAAAACCACACAGATCTTCATGGCACACATCATATTTGTAATTTTTAAGCAGCAAAAATCAATGCTGACAAAGCCAGAAAATAAAGATTTTGGAGTGTTTAATCAACTTAAGCAACCCAAGTTACCCATTCATGGACATGGGTAGAATTTCTTTCTTTTTGTTATGATGGGTTCATGGAATCTCTGCCCCTGAAGATCTATGCTCATCAGATGTATTAGTGGCATTCAGATCTAGTAGATTTTGTATTCAGCTCGTTATCAAACTTCCTAAGGTAACTGATGATTGGTGATTCTTATAATCTACCATTACTTAAATATTTTTGGTAGTCTTTAGCACCAAATTTTGCAATAAACAACAACATAAAAGAAAAAGAAAAAAAAGTCTAACTCCATTCTACACTACATTTCCCTCTTTAAATTAATCTTGGTATTCTCTTTGACTAGTTTCTAATACATCTTCTTTGTTCTCTTTAGGAAAATTGGGAAGAAGATGATAGACAACATCTGCAGATTGCCTTGCCTCAAAAAAATGGACAATATTTATATGGACTTGGTACAGATCATAAAGACCAAGACTTACATCTTGATTCCCGGTAAAATTCCTTTCTATTGTTATTATTACATTTCTGAGTTATCTCTGAAGTAATTTTTGGCGTTAAATGGAGATTGGAATACAGGAGAATGATAATTCCGTTACTACTGGGTATCTCAATTGCATTGGAATCGTAAAGCAAGTAATTAACTATGTAAATCAGGAAACTTGAATTCTAATATAATTTCTTCTGGTTCTGCATTCCTTACAGTTTGGTGCCATTTTTAGAACAGTTGCAGGTACGCTCTCTCCCATTTGGTGGATCGCAGCAACTGCTGTAGTCTGTACGCACAAACCTGAATATGTCCAAGGAAACAACATCCGAGAATCAAGAGACAGCATTTGCCATTGCTAGGGGAGATGCTCTGGTCCTTGCAAAGCCTGTGGTTGAAACTGCAAAGCAGGTAGCAGCATTAGTGGAATCTCAGCCGTTTGCAGAGGCAAAATGTTAGAAAAGTTATTTTACAACACCACCTTTGCATCCTTCAATTACAGATAAGAATATCGTCAATAATATAGACACATTAGATAATTCACAAACATTTCAGGTAGACTCGGCCCGGAGTGTAATCTCAAAATTGGATGAGCAGCAGAGTCAATTAAATAACCCTCTAAAAATTCTTCATAATAAGGATAAGGCAATGATTAGGTTTAACCTACAAATAACGAAAAAAAGTTTAGAGAAACCAGATGTCACGAAAATTTAAGAAATCTGCTTCTGAATTTCTTTATTTTGTTCTTTTAGATTCACGGGTTCTCTCTTGAATGTGAAATCTAATAGTCATTGTGTTTTTACCTCCAAGTTTTTAGGCTCTTCATATTCTGAATAATACAAACATGTTTGGTTATAAAACAATGTTGTTGTTGCATTGTATGCATCTCTGAAAACAATTGATTAATAATATTATTGTCTTGCTTTAGAATGGATGTAGTCTTTATGGTGAACCACTATAAATCTATGTTATCTTGTGTTTGAATCTCTATTTTGTTGTTTCTTTTTCAATAATCTGTTGATTATTTTAACAATTGGAATCATAGCTGGTTGTGATAGACAAGAGAGATTCAAGGTTGAGTGGGAACAACGTCTATTGAAGAAGCAAACATCAGAAGATTTAATGGTTGTAATTTTTCATTTATGGAAGATGCAAATGGAGGATTATTTATATCAAAAAGATTTGTGGCAACCATTGCAAGGTAAAACGAAGAAACCAACAACCATGTCGGATGAAGATTGGGATATATTGGATAGGAAAGCACTAGGAACCATTCGGTTGTGTTTATCCTTTTTTGTAGCATTTAACATATGCAAGGAAGCCACAACTGCTGATTTGATGAGCATGTTGGGTAAGTTGTATGAAAAACTTTCAACTTCCAATAAGGTATTTCTATTGAAGTGGTTGTTGAATATGAAAATGGTTAAAGGTAGTTTTGTTGTAAGTCATTTAAATGAATTTAATACAGTTATCAGTGAGCTAACTTCCATTAATAATAATTTTGATGAAGAGGTTCGGGCTCTTGCAATCTTGTGTTCTTTGCCATGACATTTAGTAATTTTGTTTCTGGTTCAAATACTTCGAAATTTGATGATGTTGTTGGTGTAATTCTAAGCAAGGAAATGCGAAGGAAGAGCACGGGTGAAACTCCAACATTGGGTTATGCTTTGAACATAAAAGAAAGGGGAAGAACAAGAGAAAGAGAGAAGAGTCCAAATGGTCAAGGAAAATCACGAAAGGCAGGGCAAAATGAAGGGGCAGAGCAAACGATGGTTCAAAGAATAGCCAAATCAGATTGGATTCTCCTTCAAAATCTAGAAAGGTTAGATCTGTTTGTAGATGTAGAAGATGATTATGTTGCACATTGAAATCATAACCTTGGTTTGCATTGGTTTTACAGAGGTTGAAAATCACCAGTGGTAGTATATGAGGAAGATGAACACGGATTTTAATGTATTTTGGAAAGCTGATGAAGCAATGGCCAGTCCATCTTCCAAAAGGGTCGTCCGATTGGGTCTATATTTCATGTTCAATTCTGCTATAGGGGTTGTCTTAGCATATGGGGAGAATGCATATCCACAAAAGGCTGTACACAATTTCTATGTTTTTCTATGGGAAGCTCATCAAGACATGACATTAATAATTTTATACATTTGGTTGCTGGAATTAATCTGGAATAGGAAAACAGGAATTGGTGAACTAGTATAAACTAATTCTAATTTTGGTCCAAAATGAGCATTCAGCCAATTCCAGGTTCTGAGATGGATTGGCTGAATGCTCATTTTAGACCAAAATTAGAATTAGCTTATACCAATTCACCAATTCCCGTTTTCCTATTCCAGATTAATTCCAGGTTTCAAATAAAAACCGAAGGCATCAAGGGTGGGAGGTATGATGGTGTAAGCATAGTTTTTACAGTTATTTTTGTAATTTTTGTTACCGTAATTAGTGACTACAGGCAGTCTCTACAGTTTTAAAATCTGAATAAAAGAAAAGGGAACATTGAACTGCAGGATATCTGAGAGGGGTGAAGATTTAAAGTTATCATTTTTAATCTTCTTGTTGGTGATGTTCTATCTTTAAATATAGGAGATCAGGTCCTTGCAGATGATATTCTAATTGAAGGGCACTCCTTGTCGATTGATGAATCCAGCATGACTAGGGAAAGCAAATTTGTTCACAACGATCAAAAGATCTTTTTTGATGCCTGGATGTAAGATCGCTGTAAGTTTTGTGAAGTCTGATTTGACTTGCAGAAGAATGGTTCGATGCAGTCTTGAACAGGACTTGGAGACAATGCAGTCTTGTAGAGCTTCTCTGAACCTGGTTACAAATTGATGTTATGAATGGATATGCGGGGAATATGTGAAATTGTTTGCAGCAGCAGTGGTTGGGTTTCAAGTGGGAGATTGTTGAATGTGAAATCCAATAGTCATTGTGCTTTTCCCTCCAAGTCTTTTGGCTCTTCATATTCCAGATAATACAAATATGTTTAGTTATAAAACGATGTTATTGCTGCATTGTATGCATATCTGAAATAGTTGATTAATAATATTATTGCCCTGTTTGAGAGTGGACGTAGCCTTTATGATGAACCGCTATAAATCTGTGTCGTCTTGTGTTTGAATCTCGATTTTGTTGTTTGTTTTTCATTAATCTGTTGCTGATTATTTTAACATTCTCTGGGCCTGAAGATTTAGGTTCATTCTAAGATGCATTAGTAGTATTTTGTATTTTTCTGGTGGTCCCAGCTTCTCAAGGTGACTGATGATTGGTGATTCTTATTTCTACCACTATTTGAATATTTTTGTCTTTGGTACCAGATTTTGTAATAGACAATATTAAAGAGAAAAAATCTGATTCCATCACATTATACAACTTTTCCCTTGTTTCATTAATTAATCTATGTACTCTCTTTGACTAGTTTATAATAAATATGCTTTGTTCACTTTAGGAAAATCGGGAAGAAGATGATAGACAACACCTAGAGATTGCCTTGCCTCTAAAAAATCAACAAGATTTCTATAGATTTGGTAGGGGAAAGTCCCTAGTAGCCGCCGAGGCTAACTTCGCGGACCTAGAACTTCTAAACTGTAAGACAGAACTCAATGATTTTTTCGGTGTAGCTCTGTATGTGAGTTAAGAGCTTAAGCTAAGGTTTCGGCTTCTGGGTATTCACGGATCTCTCCCTAGAGATTGTCGAACACCAAGTGGTAAAAAAATGACATTTTCAAAGTGCTGCCCACAACCCGACCCCTAGACCCCCAATAGCCGACAATGATATATCCAAAAAAGAACAATCCCCAATTACTAAACATGTCGTCATATAATTATAAGATTTTTTAAATGTGGGCCCAATCACTATGAAACATTACCTGTTTATGTTATTTTTTAATATCACCATTTGGGCCCTTGCGTTAATCAAGGGCCCATAAAATAATATTCCACGAAGGACCCTACAAAATCATCACAGACCCAGTAACTAACTGCGGTAACACGTTACTTGGTCGTCATCTTCCACATAACCACCCAAACTCAAGTCATTACCTACCCCCACCTAGCCCTAGAACCATGATTATTTCACCTTCTTTCCATCATTTTCTCAAAACTTCATCTCCTGCGATTGCTTCTTGTCAAAGTTTATGTGCATGCGACGAGAGTTTCACAAGTGAGAGATTCCTTCATCCCTCACGAGTAGCCATGATTTCGCAAGGTTTATTGTTCTAATGATTTGCGTTTACGGTTTAATCTGCAACTTTAACCATGAAATGTTGTTGCTGTCGGTTCAATCTTTCATATGTTCCTCTAAAATTATTGCATGAAATGTCAAAGAAATAGGGAACATTATCGATATTATGATTACAGCTGCTAGTTTAATCATGAAAAGATATTGTATTATATTGCTCTTACGATTTCTTGTTTGTTTCTACCGTTTCTATTTTTTCATTTGAGGGTTTGACTCCATATTTTTGTTTGTAAATTATTGGATGAACTGTCTAATAATTACGCTAAAATGGTGATAATAGTAGATTCTATTCATTTCCTTTTAACAACTTCCTGTTTGTTCCAACCATTTCTTAGTCTTCAATCAAGGGTTTGAGTCGGTTCATTATATGTTTTGAGAAGAATTTGTAATTTTTGCATGGCATGCAAAGAAGTAGGGCTGCTAGTTTGATCATGAAAGTTTATTGTATTCTTTCGCTTATACAGTTTCTTGTTTGTTTCAATTGTTTCTGTGTGGGTATTACTCAGTGTAGGGTTTCACTCAGTCCATTTTTTTTTAATCATATTGTTTATTAATTGCATCGAATGTCCAAGTATCAGGGTTCAATGTCAAAGAATGTCAAAGAAATAGTGTAGACTGTCAAAGAATTAGGGTTTCAATTGTTTTTACGGTTTTCTTTTCCTTTCAACCCTTTCTCTGTATTTAATCAAGGGCTTTTGCTTGTCCATTTGTTCTTGTTATCACACTATCAACTTATTACATTGAATGTCAGATAAATATAGTACATGCTCGACAATATGATTAAATCTGTTAGTTTAATCATGAAATGTTACTGTAAGATTTTTAGAGCTGTTAGCTTTATTCTTTGAGATTATTGCATGAAATGTCAAATAAATAGGGTACATTGTCGATATGCTGATTAGTGTTGCTAGTTTAATCATGAAAGGATATTGTATTCTTTTTCTTTTACGGTTTAGGGTTTGTTTCAACCGTTTCTATGGTTAATCAACATTTTTACATTGAAAGTCAAATAAATATAGCACATTGTCGACGATATGATTCAATCAATTAGTTTAATCATGAAATGTTACTATAGTCATTAGTTTTTTTCGTATTCTTTCTATTTTTCAACAGTTTATCTGTATTTAACTAATGTTACATTTGATCCATCTGTTTGTTATATCACATTGTCAAAATTATACATGGAATGTCCAAGAAATAAAGTGCATTGTCAAAAATTTGTCTCCTACTTTAATCATGAAATGTTATTGTACTAATTTGGTTTTACTGTATCTTGTTGGTCCATCTGTGATTCACACTATTATACAAATTAATTACATGGAATGTCTCTACATTGATAAGATTACAATAACTTTAAGAATTTCTCTTTACCCATTCAGTCTATGGATTTCTCTATAATCATCGAATGTATGCATTGCTAAGCTTACATTGAGTGAATGCATTTTGAAGTTGACATTAAATTACTTATCTCCGTAATTACTTTTTGCATTCTTAAGTTGACATTGACTTTATGCATTTGTTTTTTTATTAAAATCTGGCATTATTGTATGGAATGTCAAAGAAATAAGGAACATTGTCAATAATATCATTACATAGGCTAGCTTAATCATGAAAATTTATTGAATTTGTTTGCTTTAGCAATCTGCCACTGAACCGTCAAACTCAATCTATTACCTACCCACCGCAACCCCTAAAACCGTCTATTATTTCACCTTCTTTCCATCATTTTCTCAAAACTTCATCTCATTTGCTAAGCTTACATCGACTGTCTACATTCACAATTTGTTATTGAGTTGTTTGTCACACTGATTCTACTCATTTGCTATGCTTACATTGACTGTATGCATTTGTCTTTATATTGATCTAGTGCCATTGTCGATAATATAATTAAATCTGCTAGTTTATTCATTAAATAAGCTTATTGTATTCATCTGCTAGTTTAATCATGAAATGTTAATGTATTCATTTGCTTTTACGGTTTCCTTTTTATTTTATCCATTTTTCTCTATTTCAATCATGGAATGTCTCCGTGTTATAAAGTTTACAATTGACTTTATTTATTTCTCTTTACTCCTTGACTCTATGCATTTCTCTGTAATCTGCTACTTCAATCAAGAAATGTTGTTGTGCTCATTTCATATCCTTTACTGTGCCCGTGACCATTCTCTGTATGCATGTGACGAGGGTTTTTGTCAACCACTCCCAAGTGGCGCATCCAATTGATGTTTAAAACTGCAAGTAAACATGTCATTCATGGGTTTCAATATCTTTGGAGGATTACTCAAAGTTGTACTTAGTTCTGCTAGTAAAATATCCTTTTTTCTATCATTATTCCATACTACTTCGAGTAGTCTCCTCCTAAGATACTCATATGCCTATGTTTAGTGGGACCTTTAAAGATTAACATTGTTAAATCTGCTAGTTAAAGTAAAAATAGTTTGATTATATTTGCCAATCTATTTATTAAAGGTAAGCATTATGAAGTATGCAAATTATAATCAAAGGTTGACCTCTCATATCTATAGGGTAAATGTTGCTCACTAATTATCAATCATATCTATAGGGTAAATTACTAAATTCTCTAGATCAATGGATTTGAAGCCCAAAAACTCTTGTATCAGAATCCCTATTGGACAAGGGGAACGACCTATAGACTTCGTTCTATCCAAGGATTCTGACGTGATTTGGTTTTAAAACACACATTGCATTAAAGTTCAAGATGCTATTGTTGAAGTCATCTAGAAAGACCTTATTGTTGTAGAGAGGCAGTGCATATATCCATCATAGCTTGTACCCATCTTCACTACATGGACTTGTTGCAATCTAGTGTTGACCTCAGACGAATTGCAGACTCTTACGTTGACAAACGATTCCTTCTAGGGAATACTTTGGAGGAGGCCATCAAGTCATACGACCTCTACAATGGCAAGGCATATGTGGCAGGAATTGTCCCCCAATCAATGTTGAAGGAAAACAAAGGGATGAGAATCGTATTGAAAGCATTTATGTTGGATATAGTATATAATGAGGAGGACAAATTCAACATTGTATTTGAAAGGCATGGGTCCAGAGTGCCACTACACTTTCATGAAGATTTAGAGAAATTTTTTGAAGCAATTGGATCGTTGCTATTTCATTTGAAACATCCGCAGCGATTAGGAGTAGAATGCATAGATGACATACAAAAGGGATGTTTAATGATCAACATTGTTAAATCTGCCACTTTAATCATTTTCAAATATGTATAGCGGGATCTTTAATGATTAACATTGTTAAATCTGCCTATTTAATCATATTTGAATACTGTTTAAAGTGCTACTTTAATCATGAAATATTGTTGTCTTCAATTGCTTATACAGTAAAAAAAAGTTTTCTTATATATTTCTATTGCCATTGGTCATTTTCAAAGAAAGCATCAAAATGCCCTACAAATAGGGATGTCATACTTTTTTGTGGAGAATATAAAGGCTGCAAGCCACTAGTTGGTATACAAACAAGATTATATTGTTGTTTTCCTAATGCAAATCCTTTGGTGATATGTCATGGGCCATAATCAATATATGTACAAATATGTTATTTTCTAATGTGTACGTATAATTGAGGCAAATGTCATCTTAAATAGGTGTTATATATATTAATCCATGTACAATTAATATAATTGTTAAAAATAACGATATAATGTATGATTAGACCAATTAAGTAAATTAATCAATAATCTATATATATTAAAAAAATGATAATTATTTAATATTAAATTAATAATTAAATGTGTCTCTTATATTATCTCCTATTAATATTAAGTATATTAATAAATGAAAAGATTCCGTATATTAATAATTGAAATAGTTTCCTAATTAATAAATAATTATTATTAAAGTCTCCTACATTGTAAATAAGGGGAAAGTTATAATTTACAAATATCACCCATGAAGAATTATAATTAATAATAATACCACCAATAAAGAGTTTTATCATAATCAAATGCAAATTATTAATACTACTACTATAATTTGAACGATGTGACTAGTCATGTTTATATATATATTGAGTGGGCAAAGACAATTATATTACAGGGGGAAAAGGAAGAAACATTAAGAAATAATATGGAAAACTTGGGAGAAAATAATATAGGTTATGTAATAAATATATTTAAAGTAAAGTATTTTATACATATATATTATTGATAATCAGAATTATATATATGATTTATATATGTTAATAAGAATGAAATTATATATGGGTTGTGTTATATATATTTATTTATATTTTTATAATATAAATTATTAATATATACTTGGTCAATTCCTTAAATAACTCACTAATCACTATTAAGGGGATAGGGAGTGTGTAGGAAGAGGCAGGTAAATCGGTCACATGATGGAAAGATCCTGAGATAGGTAGAACCTTGAGGGAATCCACTTGTAGACTGTGCATGCGTCCTAACACAACAAATCTACCATCTTTCTTAAGATCCATGGTTATGAGTGAAGGAATTAGAGCTTAAGCATATATTGTGAATTAGAGATTATTCTTAATATAATTTAATTTATATGCATAATGGCGTATGATAATTACTAGGAATTGGCATCCTCCTATAATGAAACATTATGATTTGTCATTTCTAAACATAAACCAAAACCTAATAAGGGATTTTAGAACAAATCAAGTAAGGGTCCAAAAAGGGATCATTATCTATGAGATCTTATACTTTTTGATTGTGAAACTTACAAAATAATTTCCTTGTATAACCTTTTGGAAGTGATTTAATAGAGAACCAGGGAAGAAAGCAAGAATGAGAGCAATTCAAATATTGAACTGCGAGATATGAAGAAAATACGAATTCAGCGAAAGTCTTTTCTGCAGCAGCGATAGATTAGAAAAGGGCTCCTTTTCCATCAGAAAGAGGAGGCAAGAAAGCAGGGCGTCTTGCTTCCATCTTCTTCCCCCGACGCTGGCTTTCATGCGAACACTAGCTCGGAACATAGAGATGCCAAAGTTTTTACTGGTTATTGTTTCAATTGCTTGTTATATGGGCACAAAATGTTGGAATGTAGGGAACCAGACCAAAGATCGTATCGATCAGATTATGAACACTTAAAGGGTTTCATTGCTAAGCAGAAGGAGAAAAGCATGGCTGAATCTTCTCTAAAAGAAAGAGGGATTGAAGAAAAGAACTTTAGTTCCTTAGCAGAGGCTTCGACTGGCTTTAAGAAATTAGGGTAGAACAATGAACCTACATTTAACATTTTTACAGTTCAATCTCTGGATAGGCAGCTTGATATGTTTGCAAAAACCAAGTATGCGTTAAGGGCCAAGCTTAGCAGCGGGTACACTAGTATTCATGAATCTGGAATTAATTCAGATCATAATGCCAATATACCCCAGTCAGGTTCGGGGGAAGGAAAAGTTACAGCACAGGCGACCTCAGGGCGCTTCATAGATCAAAATTGGGCATGGCATTCAGTTAAAAGGAAGAATAAGGTTAGGGTTTCTACTTCGGCTCACATTGATAATAGTTTACCATTAAGGAATGCGTTTGATTTACTAAGTAAGAAGGAAAACTTACTTGGCATTTACTCGCCCCCGCATAAAAGGGAGTTATGATAGGTAAGGAAATTAGGGTTCAAATGCATAGGGCGCCAACACATCAGAGCAAGAAAGATGTGATAGCACAGCCTAAGCAAAGGAAACCCTACCCTATTATAGCCAAAAATCCTTCCTTCTCTACGGGGGATTGGAGGAACATTGCAACTACCAAAATCTATAGCCCTCCGCATCGCAAAAGATTAGCAAGGCCCACTCTGTCTGATTGTAAGCAACACGGGCAATACTCTGTTCTGCAAAATAATAATCACTAGAATCTCACATATACGCCTCCCCATAGGCACAGTAAGGATCTGAATAAAGGCATCTCAAAGGTTGGTATGCACTATGATAATCTCATCCTAGATAGTGATGCTGTTGTCCAAAAGCAGAAATACCTTGCAGACACAGGCTTAATCTACATATGGAAAGGTACAGGGGTTCCTATCAATGTCTTAGTTACAGAGCTGACATCACTACTTCCCGGAGAGGTAAGTATTTCTCGACTCATGGAAAATTTCATGTATATTGATTGCAAGAATATAGATATTAAAAATAGCATTAAAAAAAAAAAGTGTCTTAAATTTAGAAGTACCCCTTTTGCTTTGTTTGATTGGATCCCTCTATTCAATCCCATGTATCTGAAGAATTTTAAAGCTGAAAAAGCTATAACCATTAAGAATGTACCATTGGAATTGTCTAGTCAGGATATTTTCTGCAATATAGGAAATAAGATTGGTAGATTTATTAGAATGGCTGAAACAACAAACATGCATGTAGATCAGATAATCATTGTAGAATTGGATTACCACCAAAAATATATCTCTCCTATACAATTAAGTTTCAATTCTAACTCTATTATTGTTAACCCAATTATCTTAGAAGATTATATGGAAATTAACAAAGCCACCAATATAGAACAAGCAAGCACTAATCCATTAAATCGGTTTAGCAATGATTATGAAATCCACTTCTGTAAGGGCAAGGGAGGTTTCAATATAAAGGGACCTAAAGAATATAATGCAGATAGACCTATATCTCAATTTGAGCCTAGAACTTTAGGGGAAGATCAGGGCAAATTGATAAACAACCTTCCACAGGAGATTAAGGATACAGGAATTTGCCCCTTAGAAGGAGAGGAAAAGGCAATAGTTTCCCCCTCTCTTCATAAAGCAATGCAGAAGGAGGACAATAGAAATCCAGTTCTTAATTTGGAAATGGGGAACTTAGTTGATAACAGTATGCCCAACCCAAATGCAGAGGGTATTCTATTTTTGGAAACAGAACAGATAGAGATAGAAAGCAAGACTGTCAAAGATGATACAAATTTATTAGCAAATCAATCGGTGAACCCAGAGGGCTCATCCACAGCAGCAGATAGGGATCCTGAAGAAAAATGTAATGAGGAAGTAGACCAAATTATAAAGTGCCTAGGAGAATCTCTTGTAGAGGATCTTATGAAAATGTTCATGGATGAAATTTTTGATCTAGAGGAACTAAATTACCAGAGAGAAACATTAATTAGATATATCAGCAATGCAACTTTAGTTCAGGCAAAGAAGGAGAATAATGAAACAATACAACTATTAAAAACCCCTAATCAAAGTGGTGATAGGCTCCTAGGAGACTATGACATAAACGCAAAGGATAAAGGTGAAGATAGACAGAGTCCAAAAAAGGACCCTATTTCTATTCAAAATGAAGGCTCAAGAAATGAGGGAACCAATAAAGAGGTTCCCTGTTGCAATATAAATGATACCAAATCACTGCACAAGGGGACGGAACCAGAAACAGCAATCCCGATAGAAATAGAATCCCTTAATGTGATAATACCAAAGAATCCAGATGAGGTAATTGAGATCTATGGTAAAGAGATTATAGATAACAATGAGATCAATATACAAATGGAACCAGAACAAGTGAGTGCAGGGCAGCAGGACAAGATCATCAGTATAGCGGGAAACATGTCAATGGTTAAAGATTCCATAGAAGACCTCTTTGCCATAACTAATGAAAATAGACATTTGGGAATAGCAATGAATAGAGGATGCCTTAGTACACCAAATATTAACAGAATCAAAAAAAAAGAGGGAGAAAATCAGCTGTTGAACTCAGAACTATAGATGGAAATTCAGGTAATCAAAAGAAATTAGCCGATATTCTGAACACAGGGAAGGGGAAGTGCCTTCCCCATGAACAATGAAAGTCACTACATGGAATATTAGGGGACTAAATGCCCCTAATAAGCAGAGATTAATTAAAAGATACCTTAAAAATTTTGACTCCAAAATTATTTTATTACAAGAAACTAAACTTAATAAAGTTGAAAGCTCCAAGTTCAGCAAAAAATTAGGCATATGGAAAGCAGAGTACACGACCTCAATAGGTACTTCCGAAGGGTTAGCAGTATTATGGGATCCTAGGAAGTTAGCAGCCACACCTTTATCCCATAATAGTAACTGGTTGGCTCTAGAAATTAAAAGTCTAAAGTCTAATTTAAAATTCAACTTAATTAACGTATATGGCCCCATACCTAATGAAGATGTGAGGAGAGTCTGGCAGGAAATCCACCTCTTTTTATCTGTAAATTCAAAATCCCTCTTCTTTATTGGAGGGGATTTTAATGCTATTTTAGATATAGAAGAGAAATATGGGGGTTCTCAATATATATCACAAGCTCATAAGGATTTCAGTAAATGGGCATCGGACAATAATCTAATTAGCATAAACACAAACAATGGCATTTACACTTGGAACAATAGAAGAGCAGGTTTTAGCCATATAGCAGAAAAATTAGATAGATTCTTCGTTAAAATGAATGATGGAATCTGTAACTTATTTTATAGTGCGGAGATTCTACCAGAGGCAGGATTGGATCATTTTCCGGTTAGGCTCACTATTATAGAGGATTCCAAACCAGCTAGAAGTCCTTTCAAATTCGAGTTTATGTGGTTCCAAAACCTAGAGTTTATAAATCTCTTGGAGGAATGGTGGAAACAAATTTCAATAAAAGGATCTAAAATGTATTGTTTAATAGCAAAATTAAAAATTATTAAACATAAAGCATTAGAATGGAATAAGAACAATTTTAATAATATCTTCGAAGAAAAGGATCAGTTGGAGCAAGAAATAGCTGACCTCAACAATTTAGTTATAGAACAAGGTATGGACGAACTAAGCTATCATAGAGAAAAGGAATTAATGGCTAAGTACAATGATATTCTTCTTAAAGAAGAAATTTTTTGGAGACAAAAACCTAGGGAGTCTTGGTTAAAAGAAGGAGACAGCAATACAAAAAAATTTCATAACACCACTAAGTGTAATAGAAGCATCAACAGAATAGCTAAAATTAAGTCCAGTGATGGGCTTATAAATGAGGACCCTAAGCAGATATCGAGTGTGATTACGAACTTCTATCATACCCTTCTCAATGGTGCAGAAGCATCTGACCTTTCAGCACAAAATGAAATGCTTAAAGCCATTCCTAAACTGATTACGGAGCTCGATAATAAAATGTTAAATAATAAGTTATCCCTCGAAGAAGTCAGAGTGGCAGTATTCCAACTTCACCCAAATAAAGCACCAGGTCCGGATGGTTTTCAAGTAGGTTTTTTCCAGAAGTGTTGGCATTTTATTAGGGAAGAGGTATGGCAAGCAGTGGAAGCTACCAGGAACGCGGGGTCCCTGCTAAGTGAAATCAATAACACCTTTTTTGCTTTAATCCCAAAGAAAAACGAAAGTGTGGATCTTGGGGATTTCAGGTCAATATCCCTCTGTAACACAATATACAAGATCCTCTCTAAATGCTTAGCAAATAGACTTAAAACATTGTTGCCCAATATAATTTCTGAAGAACAGACAGGTTTTGTAGCAAATAGATCGATCCTGGATGGAATAATTATAGCACAAGAATTAGTCCATACTGCTCAAATGACAAAGGTACCAAGTATGTTTATGAAAATAGACATTCAAAAAGCATATGACAAAGTAGAATGGAGATTCCTTTGCAAATGCATGGAAGCTTTCGATTTCTCTAAGCAATGGGTCAATCTTATTTTTAATTGTATTTCAACCCCTAAGATATCGGTTCTAATTAATGGCACTCTGGAAGGCTTCTTTAGTATCTCGAGAGGCATTAGGCAAGGGGACCCAATGTCCCCCTTTCTATATGTGATCATGGCAGAAGCTTTGGGAAGATCTATAACAAAGAGACATTTGGAAGGAAAGATCTCAGGTCTACAGGTCGCTAAAAACATTCCAAATATCACACACCAACAGTTTGCAGATGATACGATTCTACCTGGTCAAGCCAACTGTCAAGAAGCTAAAGCATTTAAAGATATCCTAACTATTTACATGAAAGCCTCAGGGCAGCGGGTTAACCCCACTAAATCAGAAATTTTCTTCATTAATACCTCACCGAGAGTAGAAAGAGAGATTTGTAAGTTGATGGGTTATAAAATTGGCAAGTTTCCGTGTAGTTATTTGGGCATTGACCTGGATAAAGGTCTCCTATCTTCCAAACTCTGGCAACAAGTGATTACCAAAGTCCAAAATAAGAAGAGCTCATGGAAAGGAAGATGGCTAACAAAGGCAAGTAGGACAACTATGATCAAGTCAGTCCTTTCGGCCATACCCACGTACCAAATGTCAATTCTCCCTTTACCAATAAATATTAAAAAGAACCTAGATAAAATGTTTAGAGAATTTTAATGGCAAGGCCCATCAGAAGACAAAAAACTTGCCCTGATAAAATGGGATACCTTATGTAAACCTATTTCTAAGGGAGGCCTCGGCATTAAAAACCTTCTATGGCAAAACCAAGCCTTGGGAGCTAAACTTATATGGAGAATGTATAAGGAACCTAGATGTAAATGGGTGTCGATATTATTACAAAAATACATTCTCGATGCGGATCCCATCAACATCTTCAGGTCCTCCACACATGTCAAAGGATCCAGGATATGGAATTTCATCAAAGAATGCAGAGGAATTATTAATAACTATTTATCGTGGGATGTAGGTGTAGGGGATCAAGTTCTTTTTTGGGAGGATTCGTGGGCAAGTCTCACTCCCCTTAGTAATTTGGGTTTTTCGATGGAGTTTATGGAAGAATGTAAAAGAGTCAAAGGCGTCTTTCTCAAGGATTATATATGTAAGAAAGAGAGTAATAAATGGAGCAATTTAGAAGAAATTGACTCTGTATGGCAGGAGAAGCAGAAATTTACGTCAATAATGGAAAAGAGAGAAGTTGTACTTAAAAATAGATTAGACAGACTGATTTGGGCAGGATCAAAGAATGCTAACTATTCTGTAGAGGGCTACAATACCATTATCCGAGAACAGAAGATGGACGATATAGATATCCCTCTGAACCTTTGCTGGAATAAATCTGGCCTCCCAAAAGCGGGTATGTTTCTATGGGCTGCCTTGCAAAATAAAATTCTGACAGCAGACAGATTTAAGAAATTGGGTTTTGAAGGGCCGTCCAGATGCCCCATGTGTGAGAGTCAATCCGAGGATGTTAATCACATCCTCCTCAACTGCCCATATGCCCAAAACTGCTGGAATTGGCTTCATCAATGTTTAGGCTGGAAGTCTGCTCTCCACGTTGATCTATTAAGTAACCTTAAAGCATGGCCATCACTTTATAAAGATAATCTATATAAGGATATATGGACCATCTCCCCGGTACTAGTTGCCTGGGAATTGTGGAAAGAAAGAAATAGGAGGATTTTTACAGGTCAAAAATTACCATGGAGTTCAATCACAAATAAAATAAAAGCATCAATAGTAGAAAATATCAATAATAATCTCAGAAACAAGCTAAGCTATGAAGAGGCATTCAAGAATTGGGATAACAAAATCTGAGCAAAATGGCCAAAATTAGATATTCCTCCCCTATATAGCAAAGGGGGACCCAAAGTGAAGGCTGACCGAGTTTCTTGCAAATGGATCCCTCCGAGAGAGGGATGGTATAAACTTAACTTTGACGGAGCTTCTAGAGGTAACCCCGGGGTAGCAGGTATTGGGAGGATTATTCGCAATTGGAAGTCAGAAGCCATCGCTAAGTTCTCCAGTCCTATAAATCCTTCCACGAATAACATGGCGGAATGCGTAGCGGCCTTAGAAGGTTTAAAATTGTGTAGGAGGATCAACTTATCCAAAGTAGTTATCGAAGGAGATTCGCAAATTATAATCAATGCCATTCGAAACAAGAAAACTCCCAATTGGTCCCTTAACTCGAAAATAGAAGAGATTAACCAAGTTATCAAGGGGATCCCGAAGTATGAAATAAGACACACATATAGAGAGGGTAATACAGAGGCAGATAAGCTAGCCAATCTAGGAGCCAACGGAGTTACAATTATGGATCAGTATATCTAATAATCTACATAGGCTTATATTCTAACAAACTTTTTTGGTTTTAACACAGATGCAGTAACATTCCAATTAATATGAATTTCTACTAAACAATAGGTTTGTAGTAGTTATAGGGGGATTAGTACAAATTATAGGAGGTCATTTAGCCCAAAGACATTAAATTTGGCTATAGGTAGATACTAGTATTAGCGGCCTTGCTTGAAGAGCCCCAAGCAACTAAAAATTATTACCTGTAAAACTCAGCTAAGAAAGGAGGATAGGGATGGGCCGGGGTATTAGAGTAAGGGGTGTAGGTACCTACAAACTTGGTTTATATTCTGTACATAGTACGCCTTTTTATTCAAAGGTGTGCATCAGGTATTGAGTGTTTGCAGAGCCTTTTTTACAGGTAGCATAATAAATAGCAGAGCACTTGCAAATATAATCATAATTAAATGCACTCAGTTTTCCCGTTCCATGGTGAAAAACTACCAGCAAGGCATAAATTTGGATCATCATCTCTTATACTCGTGAGCTCATCATGAACCGGCAGGGAATCAGAAATTAATCCTTTTTCTCCTTGTTATCATTTCAACTAGTGATTACTTATTGAATAATAGCCGAAGCTAGAAGCTTAGTGCATTACTTGTATGTTTGCTTGGGGAAGTTATCATTATCATCATTAGCAGGATTCTGCCAATGATAATAATAATAGATAAGCATGTATGTCTGTAAGCATAATATCAAAGTTTGAGACTCTCCATGTAGGAGATGTTTTATGTTTCAGTTCAATATAAGAAGATATAGCTTCATGTTGTATAGCAGATGCTCCTATACCTTTGTACGTTCATTGATTAGAGATCATTTCATTAAGACTCACTAATAGGTAATTTCCAACCGGATAAATAGCGTCTAGGCAAGAAGATATTGTTTCAAGAGTAAGTTTTGGATTCATAAATACTGATGACAGTTCACGGGTGTGAACGCCATCAAGTTATTCAGGGAATGCGAAATGTTAGCTTGTAGCCTCTAGGCTCCAGGTAACAAAGGAAAAGGGTATTATGCAAAGAGAAATACCACCCCACTTATTTGAGTGAAGTCCGGAAGGATCTCGAACAAGGGAAGGAGTCTTCTGGAAAAGTCCAAAATAACCGAACAACGGCTGTTTATAAAAAGTTTTATTGTTTATAGTTTCATAGAGGAAACATGGACACTAGACTCAGCACCTACTACATTAAGAGTGACCGAGCAATGGCTTTCAGAGGTTGCATTTATCCAAAAAGGTGGAATCAAATGCTGAATCCTATGCATTTACCTCAGTCCAAATGGATACATCACCGTCCACGGACCCACCGCCGGAGTCATAGTCCCTGCTGACCGCTAGAGGCTTGTCGCACGGTCGCATGCGCTTAGGAAGCCGCATGCGATCATGCGACAAGCATGAAACTGCACCACCGAAACCATTGTGAACTGCCTTAACTGTGACCGCTGACGGTTTGTCGCATGGTCGCATGGGCTCGAAAGAGCCCATGCGATCATGCGACCAATCGTAAGATGTTAACCACTGACCGTTGGCGGCTTGTTGTTTGCTTGACTGCTGACTAGCCCCGCGGTGACGTTAGAAACTCGAACCCACCTGGTCGCAATAGCGCGCTTAGGAAATATGCCACCTCACTCAAAAAACGCGGACCCACTGAGATTCTAATCCGACCGTTGTCGCATGATCTCATGGGCTCGAAAGATTCCATGAGATTATGCGACAACCATCGGATCTCCACTGCACTTGCACGGTTATGAGGAACTGGGACCCGCATAGTCGGAGTTGCGCACTTGAAGGTTGAAAACACAGAGGGTTTTCAAACTAGAGGTCGAAAACACAGAGAATTTTTGGACCGAAAGTAACAAAGGAAAAGGGTATTATGCAAAGAGAAGTACCACCCCACTTATTTGAGTGAAATCCGGAAGGATCTCGAACAAGGGAAGGAGTCTTCTGGAAAAGTCCAGAATAATCGAACAACGGCTGTTTATAAAAAGTTTTATTGTTTATAGTTTCATAGAGGAAACATGGACACTAGACTCAGCACCTACTACATTAAGAGTGACCGAGCAATGGCTTTCAGAGGTTGCATTTATCCAGAAAGGTGGAATCAAATGCTGAATCCTATGCCGGATTCCACCAGAAGGGGGGTGGAAAAGTCCATTGGAGATCAATTCTTCAACAATCCTTACTCCTATAGAACAAATGGAGAAGTGATAGGGCAATTCATTGCCCTGTCCGTCTTTGTTGGCAAAAGCAAAAAGATATTATTAAGGTGGCTAAAGAAGTTTTCGCTAAGGAGCACTTAGAAGGGCTGGAAAAGATGGTTTACTGTGTAGACCATAACCTTACAATACCTTACCCGAAAGTCACAAAAAACAGGTCGTACTGCATTTGAAAAAGTCAATGGTTGCATGATCACATGAGCCCGAAAGGCTTCATGCGATCATGCGACAAGCCTTTGAGATCTCACCCTGCTGCCACATAGACACCCGGGCCTGCTAGAACCTTCGCCACCTCAATCCAAATGGATACATCACCGTCCATGGACCCACCGCCGGAGTCAAAGTCCCTGCTGACCGCTAGAGGCTTGTCGCATGGTCGCATGCTCTTAGGAAGCCGCATGCGATCATGCGACAAGCATGAAACCGCACCACAAAAACCGTTGTGAACTGCCTTAACTGTGACCGCTAACGGTTTGTCGCATGGTCGCATGGGCTCGAAAGAGCCCATGCGATCATGCGACCAACCGTAAGATGTTAACCACTGACCGTTGGCGGCTTGTTGTTTGCTTGACTACTGACTGGCCCCGCAGTGACGTTAGAAACTCGAACCCACCTGGTCGCGATAGCACGTTTAGGAAATATGCCACCTCACTCAAAAAACGCGGACCCACTGAGATTCTAATCCGACCGTTGTCGCATGATCTCATGGGCTTGAAAGATTCCATGAGATTATGCGACAGCCATTGGATCTCCATTGCACTTGCACGGCTATGAGGAACTGGGACCGGCCTGGTCAGAGTTGCGCACTTGAAGGTCGAAAACACAGAGGGTTTTCAAACTGGAGGTCGAAAACACAAAGAATTTTTGTACCGAAAGTCAAAAACATCCTGAGCCTTCAGAGAGAAGGTCGAAAACACACTAGGTTTTCGAGCCAAAAGGCAGAAAACACAGAGGGTTTTGACACTTGAGCATTTCTTGGAACAAACAGGATGCGGCCAAAAAGGGAATGATAGGGAAATTTTGGGCAATAGTACTTTCACAACAGCAGATTAAAGGGTGTCTCCATAATACATGGTTGACATTATTATACACTCTTAGAGCAAATACTTGGAAATGACAATCATGATCGAATTCCCTTTGACATGAAGGTATTCATAGCTAATTTGTTATCATTATATGAACTAAGTCATGTTAATTATGTCACTGTAAGGAGTTAATAAAATCCTTGAGGCGATGCCCCTAGGAAGGGGGTCAATGGATAATTTTACTGTTTTGCTACACAGCTAGACATGGGTAAGAGTATATGAATATATGTATAGGTATATACATATATTCATATTCTTCTTAACAAACCTTGCTAAGTGCTATATTAATGATGTCCTCAGACAGGATAATGGTATGTACATACGCTTATATATATGCACATTATATATATGTATATATAAACGTATGTATATACCATCTTATCTTACTTTAAGCTAGCAAGGTCTTCTAAGCATTGTTTTTACTCAGGGAAGCATTTCGTGTTGCAAAAGATGAGGCACAGTTAGTAAAATTGCATGCATTTGAGAATACAGTACGGAACCTAGTCACAATTGGTATTCCTATATTAAGTTAAAGGATCCTAAAGTCAGAGTATATATTAGGTAAATAGATATATATATACTAGTAATAGTATATATAGATATATATACTGATGCATAAAGCTAAGATATAACGATTTGCAAGATCAGAATCAGGAAGTCTTCAATCCTGTTACCTTTTATAGTTTAATATATATAAATATAGATATGTTGATAACAGTATATCTATATTTATATACATTTGATCACCTCCAGAAAATAATCTAAAAGAGGAAATAATTCAGCTAGGAAATTTAAAATTAAGTTGGAGCATTCAGCACAGGATACATGTATGATAAGAACTGGGGATGTATTGAGCAACAAATAAAGTTATTACTTGCTTTAATGGGCAACTTGCAATTGAATCATTTCCTTAATTGAGAATGTAGTATCAAGAGACAGGGACATATGTTTTTATGGTATATATAAATATATATATACGGGTGTTTGTATATATATATCTATATATAAATTCTA
The DNA here is from genome assembly GCA_027943335.1 of Chamaecyparis obtusa. Taxonomy (NCBI): domain Eukaryota; kingdom Viridiplantae; phylum Streptophyta; class Pinopsida; order Cupressales; family Cupressaceae; genus Chamaecyparis; species Chamaecyparis obtusa. The sequence continues at coordinate 965,265 of BSBK01005261.1, read as the reverse complement.
GCTTCCTCCTATGAGTATTTCAAAATGGCTTATATATAATAACTAACAGGGCTTCAGAGTATGTTTGGCTTAAGGTACTGGACGTTCTTCTCTTTCCTGTTACTTTTATATATAAGAGTCATAAATATAGGTATACTGATGACAGTATACATATATTAATATATAGAGCTTTGCAAATATATATTTATATATTGGATAAGCCTTGGAAGATCTCACAGATCCGGTAAGGGTATGAACACATGGTTATATATATATAATCTACATATATATATAACCATATGTTCAAACTAATTATTTTTTGCCTTACAATTTGAGGAGATTGGAAATCATTGCAGCTTTTTCTGAATGATGTAAATATTAGAGGCCCATAATAAAACTCTGCTATTATTTTCTTTCCGATAGTTAGCCAGGTATGACTTGAAATTAGTCAAAGCACTAGTATAATATTGAGGAGTATATTTAGTTCTGTTGTAAATATGCCTGAAATGTTAAGACTCTCGTGGCAGGAATTGTTAATCTTTAGCGGTAAGGATTTTTAATCACAAGAGTATTTGTTTCTAGTATTATATTGTCAATAATAAAAGTGTTTAACTACAGGCTTCATAGTCAATATCAAATATTATTAGATAGGTTATGTAGCCGAGATGTAGAATTTTTATCTTGATGTAGATTAACCTTGGTCTTGGAGGAATTTTGTCTTGTTTTTTTCAGGAAGGACTATCATTCGGATGTTCAACACATATACTTGACATAGTAGGAGGATCAGAAACTCTGCTTCAATTGTACAAATGATGTAATCCTTGTCTAATCGCCATTCTATGTATAATTCATGATTTTAAAAAAAGCAATCTAGAGATTTTTCGGGACGTGGGTATGCCTACGTAAAATATGTACAAATCTCGATAGGTATCGAGCCGTGGGTATGCCTACAGAAAATTTGTATTTTAACAAATCTCGACAATTGTCGAGTCATGGGTATGCCCATGTAAATTTTTGTATAAGGTCAGGACCTATGGTCCCGGGCAAGGCTGGAGGTTTTCTCAGCCCTGCTCTTTCCTACCAGCGCCTGCAATGAGCGGGGTCACATTGTAATATAACTATTTATATTAATAAAAAATGTCTAGGGCTTCGGCCTTTTACCGATCAAAAAAAGAAAAAAAAAAGAATGAGAGCAATTCAATTAATATTTCATTTAAATCATCATCCCTTGTATTTTTTTAAGTATGGGTATTTGGAAGCTACTCATTAGTCGTCATGAAATCTTGGATTATAGAATTCATGAATGTTCATGAACAATATATAATTCCATTTACAAATGTGAATGAGTTTCTACTAATGTGTATAAACTATAATTGCCTAAGTTGCCTACTCATTGTGGGTACATTACCTAGGTTTACATTACCCAATTTTTGGTTGTGTGGGTACCTAATCTTGGTTGGATTACCCACTTTTTGTCCTAAATGGGTCATTCAAATCAATAATTTTCAGCTAAATTTTCACTTTATTCTAATCAGGCTAAGCGAATTATGAACATTTTGAATACAATGTAAATATGTGAATTTTTAAGATCTTGTGTATACATTTTAAATATATTTTTGAAATAGTGTCTCATTGTTTAAATATTTGTTTATAAATAATTTTTTATAATTTGAATATTTTTCCTTAATTATAGAAACTACGGCCCAAATCATAAACTTTCTTAGACCACTATAAAGTACCAAAAAACTTACCCTAAATTGAAATATGCTAAAAAAAATGGAGCTAAAATGACTAAGAAAAAAGCTTAAAAATTAATTGTGCAAAAATTAAACTACCAAGAGCCTAACCTCCTTCAAAAGACAAGTTGGTATGACTGTAAATTCAGCAATATGCAAGATTTAACACGATCTACCAAGTTTAGCATATTTTGCTATAAGTATTATTGAAATTAAAATTTAATAAGATAATTTTAAAGGAGGTTAAGATTTAGAAAAATTACCAAAAGAAGTCATATTCATCATTCCAAATTACCAAAAACACAATAACTAATACTATGATATAATTTTCTGACACTATGAATTGTTTGTTTTCTTTGTACAACATACTTTTGATCACATTCTCCTTGACTAATCTTCTTGCTTAAATTCTAGAAACTAAAGTTGTTGCTAACTTCTGTACAGTTTATTTCTGCAGTTCATTATCACAATTTCCTCTTTGTAATTTGCATTCATTAAATATCAAAAAAATCTAATAATACAATATCTAGTGAATCAAAAATCATCACAAAATAATATCATAATATATCCAAGTTGTTGAAAAATCTCACATTAACTAATACTATGATATAAAATATTCATTTAAACAAATCCCACAACATCTCTAAGATTAAATAAATCATTAAAAAATGCTACAATGTGAAATAAGCATAACATCAATGGTGCTCCAAAATGCACATCCATATAAAAATTGACATAAAAATGAAGTAGCTAAACAAAACATCTGCCATAGAAAAAAACCAATTTGTATCTTCAACATGTTGAAAGCTCACAGATAATGAAAGTCATTAGATAATCATTATAGAAACCTAACAATTTATAAGCATACCTGGAAATCAGGGAAACAAATGAAGCAAATTGCATTCCACATCCAAGTTGCTCGCAGAAGAACAGGATCAGGATCAGGATCAGGATGAACTCAAATCTCACGAGCTTAACAAACCAATAAAAATCAAATTCTAAGAAATTCAAAACCTCTGTATCTTAACAAACCTCCTTTGAGCCATTAGCAATGGCATTTTTATAAACAGTCTGCAGAGCAACAGATTCGTGATGCCCTTTTATGATCTGGGAAACAAACTTGGCCTCGGTCATCATCAACATTGAAAAAAGTCGCCTCGGATCAACTTGCCCCGCTCCATTCATTGCTGTCATATTTTGCAAAACTAAAACCCTGGGCCTGATTACCTTGTCCAAACTCATTGTAAGCATGCGGGGATGCTTTGCCACAAAGTGTACAGAGAGTCCTATGTGATTGAGCATAAACTCCATCTTTTCTTTAACGTTTTCTTCCGATCTTTTGAGGACTGCAGGGGCACCCCTAACTAATTGCAAGATTTCTTCAGGCGAGAGGCCGCAAAGCTGAAGATTCTCTGTCCTAGCCTGTAACACTTCGATGCGGGTCGTGGCCACCACACTAACAAAGTATTTGTACATTTTGCTTTCCTTGTGAATGCCAATCTTGCGAATGAGATCAAGTTGCTCGGGCGTCAGAGAACTGCACGTCAAAACCCAGGGATTTACCAACAAAAACATGGTGAGCTCTGTTCCACGAAAGCCAAAATCCTCCCAAAAGGCGACCGAGAGTTTAAAGGACTTCTGCAAGCTCTTTCCAAAAATAAAGTTCCTCTTAATTGCTCTGATCAACAAATCCTGTGTCGGGAATACAGTTTTGAGAAGCTCAAGATCGGAGCGGAGGATCTCCAGCTTAATTGCTAAAACCCACGGCAACCAGGTTACAATTTTGTTTAGATTTTCGCCCCCCATGCCGAAATCTTTTAGCAGTTGAATCTTGGGCTCCACCACTCTTTCTGCACTTATCGACAAAAGCGCGGGCTGAGATCTGATTATGTTTGCAATTTGATGTTCAGTGCAACCAAATCTGTTGAGTATGGACACAAGCTGTTCAACATTATCTAGGGTTTTCAGCCGTTCAAGCGAGGGCCTCATTTTCAGTATTTTTGCGGCGTCAGCTGAAGACATGTTAAATCTGGTGGTAACGAAGTGTAGGAAAAGATTTTGTGAAGGGGCATTGTTGTTGGTAACATTACTCTCTGCAACAATTGAGAAATTAGAGGGAAAATGGGTTAGGGTTTGGCGAAACAGGTTGCGCCGCACAGGTAAGCAGAAGAATACCTTGGTGATCATGGTTCTCACACGTCAAGCCGCTGCAGCAGAGAGAGAGTGACCTAGGGTTTCCACAACTGCCTAAAATTCATTTAGAAAATTAAAGGTGCAGGAGATATGTTTGTAGTGAAAATTCTACAATCGGAAAAAGATTTTTTTGTTTAATTGAATAAAACTAAAATAAAAGTTTAAACAATAGAATATTCTGACATATTCAAACCAGGCTAATGCAACATGTAACAAGATTAATTAATTGTAATTAGTTGTAGTTTTAATTGTTTTGTATATAAAAAAAAAAATTAAAATTTATCTAATATAATATTATAAGTAAGTTTAATGTTGAATAAGAAATTGATCTAATATATAATTATAATTAAGTTTATATTTCAATTAGAGACAAAATTATGATAAAGTTAGAAATATGTTTAAAACTAAAATTTTCAATATTTTCATTTAACATTAATTTTCTAAAGTTAAAGTTGTGAAAAAAATAAATTCTCATAATATATTTTTTTACATAAATAATTTTTTAATATATAATTAAGATATAACAAAATTTAAAATAAATAATTGTAAAATATGAATAAATATATAATAATATAATATTTTTAAATATATAATACTGTTATATTATATATAATATATTTTTATTTATATTATAATATTTTGAAAAGAAAAAGGTGACACTTATGAACCCAAATAAGTACATAGAATATAATTTTTAATTTAAAAATTATATTAATATATAACTAATATAAAAATAAAAATGTTAATCAAAACTCTAATGAAAGTATTTTAAAAAATTAAAAAATATTAACTCAAATAAACATTCAAAATATTGAAACATTAATACGGCCTAAATGTTAGGTCTAGAGATGCTATGTGGATGGGTTTTTTTGCAGTTATATAAGATTTTTTATTACGGTTTTACATAAGCACTAAACGTGCTATTTACACACACGAAAAGCCCAATGAATTTGACCAATCATATGCTTGAAAAATAATTTATAAAATTTATAAACTTAAAAAAATAGCATTTATATGATAGAAAATACATAACTTATAACTAAATATGAAATATGGTGAGTTGTAATAGGTGCAAAGAAACTACTTTAATCACTAGTTAATACTAAGAATTCATAAAATGATGCAATAGTACTTAGCCTACGACAAGTACTAACAAGGGTGAGACACAAAACAACACAAGATTATGACATTTAATTTAATTATATAGTTTGAGACATAAATTAAAAATGCCCTATATAAACTTAAGTAGACAAATGTGATAGAGACCTAAAAAATGAACCAATGAGGCAATATAACCCCATTCAAACCTACAAACTCAAACACATCCACTAATATAAGTAGAATATAAAGTTAAAATTAAGCTTCATTTACATTTTTCCTTCAAAATACATCTTATATCACATCAATATCACACAAGTGTTTACATTTAAAAATTCTACATAAATTGATATTTCTTTTGGACTCCTATTTACATGACCCTTTTCTTTTTCTTTTTGCTCCATGTATAGCCCTTTGTTTCCATGTACAAACAAGTGCCATGTAGTGGCTAGTACTTGAAATTATAAATTTGAAGTGATATAATTTATTTATTTTTATTTTATTGTTTAAAGAAAGACATAAGTATAATGTCTTATTTAATTAATGACTTTAGTACCTTTTATTTATTTTAATTTTTCTTGAAAGAAAGCTGAATATTCGATAATTTTGTTCAAGATTATGTGGAAAAGCAGCCCGACATAATATTATGGACTAGCTAAATTTATGCAATATAGCTGAAAATGTGGCATTAAAATTGTTGTCTTTTTATATTCCCAAAATTTTGTGTATAAGACTCAATTTATTTGTACCAATCATATCATCAATAAATAATTTTAACACCACAATAATGACAGGCGATGGAAGCTGCAGGTGGATATCGTTGCCATGATCATGGCATGGGGGCTCGAATTGGGAGTTCATGAGGAAAGGGTTAAATGGGTGATGGAGTCCCTTTTTGACTAGGCCCTTTTGGTGAGCATTGAGTTGTTGCTTGAATGGGCGCACCTGAGCTGGGCTTTCAACTACACATAAATGTTTGAGGATGAACAGGAGGGAGAGGAAGTGGGTGTGGTGTCGTTTCTAATTTGGCCACCGCATGTGAATAAACAGGTCTACATGTTGGAGCATGGAAAAGTCTAGCAAAGGCTTGTTGAGGCCATTAAGGAGGCTATTGATGATAAAAGGCCGGCGGAGGTCCCGCTAATGGTCCTGAGAAAGCACTGGTCAGCAGGGCTTCGTCGCGCGAGGTGACTTTAAGTGCAGGCGGACTGGTTTTTTGTGGTGGCTTCTTATGGCGATGATCGTTTGGGATGTCTGGTGTCCTGCCACCAGTGATATTTTGGAAAGATCGGACCCTGAATTGATAAGGGTGATGTCTGTGATACTCTTGACCTCTCTTATGTTTATATAATGTCAATATTTAGCATATATGTTTTCGGTGGCATTTTGGGAAATCTGTTGTTTAGGGGGGTGAATTTTGGTGTTGTAAGTTTAACTGCATATGATGTAATATTGGGTGTATTGTTATAAACTGCCAGTAAAAATGATTATGGGTGCATAGGTGTAGTTCTGCAGTTACTTTTTGATAAGTCAAGATGACTTAACTTCTATATTGTAATTCTCTTAACAATTAATAAATATAACCTATTACAGATCAAAAAAAATAAAATTTAACAATTTATTAACTTAAAAAATCTGCATTATAGAAAATATTAAAAAATTTACACAATGAGAAATATACTTCAATTTAATTGATGGAGATTGGTCCAAATAAATTCATTTAATCACTAATTAAAGCTAACAATCCAAAAACTGATGCAAGAGTACTTGCCTAGCCTACGGGCAAGTACTAATAAGAGGAGGGGGGTTAATGAATGTTCCTTCTATAATGTTTTTGCTTTTGTAAATTGTAGTAATAATATTGAAATCTTAACTAGTTCTGAAAGATAGATGAGTTGGCTTGGGGAGTGGGTTTGCTCCACATAAGTCTTGGGTTTGACTCCTTCCAAGTTGAAGAGGGGGGATTGCTTGTGAGCTATGGTACTCCTAGGGGGATTAGTCTCGCCTCTATTTGCCCATTCCTAGACCCCAACTTGGCAATAGGTAAGCCCAAGGTAAGGGTTAGACTACTAGGCTGGGCCGCAAGGATACCCCTAGTGCACCAAAATAAAAATAAAAAATCTTGAAATCCTGAAATATAAACAAAACTACAAACATTATGGAATTTAGTCATCTATTTTAATTATTGCTTCTCATTGGTGGATGTTTAGACTTTTAAAAGGGTGATGTATCCTAATAAGTTGTAAAATACTATTGTCCAATAGAATAATAGATAAAATAATTTGTGTGTTTTAAAATAAAATTGGGAAAATATAAACATTGGGAAAATTAGTTTTAATTCTAGATGTTGATTGGTTGATGCTTTGCTATTTAATAGATTTGGGGTGAATGAATTAGTATTCTTGTCATGGCAGGAACTAATAACACAATATAAATTAAAGATCCATTTAAGTATAGTAGAAAAAACAAAAAAGACTAGATGACTAATATCAGAAAACTTTAGATATAGAACCATAACTAGTCCAAGCTATGTGTGTAAATTTTGTACCTAATCTGTAGACACAACACTTCAGTAAAACATTAGAGGTTAGTTAAAATTGAAATCGTGCAATAAATGAAAGCTAAACTAACTAGGCAATTTACTACCTTCTAATAGGTGTGAGTACGATGTTCTTAGATTGTATCGAGATCAGTGACCTTGACGACACCTAAACGAAGGATTTGAATGCAAAACTGATATGAATCAATGCAATTAATCTTTTTTTTTTGGATTTTAGATGCAATAAGATGAAAACTGATATGAATCTATGATATGTAAAAACTGATATGCTATGATGATCTAGCAAATGAAAACTAATATGATATGAAAAACTATGCAATGTTGATCTCACAAAGCTTGGATTCGCAAAGATGATTCTTCAGTCTCCAATTCGACAACGTGATTATGCAATTCTTGTGGATGATTTGTGAAGAGCTGAGCCTTGATTTTATAGAAATCTAGGGCTTTGAGGATGCATGGAAAAAAGCCATAAATCACTCAGATAAACTCAACTTGATTTTTGAGTTATTTTTAAATAAAGGATATTTAACTCACAAAAACATGCAAAAGCAGAGTTTAACTCAAAATAGAGTTTAGCTTTAATTGATAATTGATAGTTGTCTGCTTTTCTGATTGTCCATGATTTATTATGAATCAATTTAATAATAAAGTGATTTATTTCCAACTTAACTGATTTTGAAAAATAAAACAATTGATTTATGGGTTAATCAATCATTTTTCAAACTTTTATTCAAAAACAATATTATTAAATATGACAACTTGTTTTAATTAATTAAATAAGAATTTAATCAATTAATGATAGGAATTTTGATTTATTTGTCAAATTTAAATAATAATACTTAGGAATAAATACAATTAAATTCAATTAAATAATTAAGTGGCAGAATTAAATCAATTAATTAAATATTAAGAATATTCAATTAATCAAACTTTAGGATAAATTGGATTTATCGCCAAATAATCATTAAATTAAAGACAATTAAGATAATTAGGAATATTACTAGGAATATTCCCCCGATGCAGAATTTGAGATAATCAATTAGAATTCGATGATGTTCAGATGTGCCTTAGGTTAGGACTTCGATGTTGATTTCGTTCGAATTTTCAATATAGGAGGTTAATGAACCTATAGCCCATTTTTGGGGTATTACATTTTGCCCCTCTTTGAATTACTGTGTGAAGCGCAGTGTTTCAAAGAGAGTCTGTGTATGATGTTTGAAACTGATATGAAGCAAAAACTGATTGAAATTGATATGAAGATGATAGGTCCTGAATGACCAAAGATAATGTTAACTATAACAACGATGAACCAATGAAACAAAAGTGTCAAAACATCTGATTCCAAACCTTATGATTGCGAAGAAGTGAGTGACTGATTCTAGACTCGATTGTCCTTAGAAGAATCACGTAGGTATCACATCTGAACCCTTCAGTTACCGAAGAACAAAGGAAATAACACTAATGAACCGATAGTGGCAAAAACTGATACAATTTACAAGATTAAGAGAATACCAGATTGATATGGATTTCGATGAATCTAATATGCCCCAAGCGATGATAGATTTGCCCCAAGCGATGAGGTCTTTTTGATTAATCAGTAACTAGACGTGGTTGTTGTCTTGATTACTGAGGAAAGATATGATTTCAAATTAGATTACAGACTTTGAATGATATGCAATACCATGCCCCCTTCGGGATTAAAATTGAAATCTGACAAGAAAAGTCAGCGTTGATAGTTTAGAAGCATGTTAATTGATTGGAGAAGTGATTAAACATGTTCGAGAATGCATTCTGCATCGTTTGGAGGTCCTAGAGACCAAGTTTGACTAGGTTTGACCATGAGTTGACCATAGTTGACCAAGTTGCAACTTCGATAGTTTGATGGAAGATAATCAGTTAAGTTGAATTCTAGATTTCGATGATGATTGAAGGTCAAATATGCAAGCAGTAGACCGTCCTGGGCCCAAAATTTTAAATACGATTTTGACATAATAAACGATCTCATATTTTAATTTTGATTCCGAAAATGGATTCAGAACATCAAAATTAGCCAGGGGTGCAATTTTCGTGGAAAATAAAGCACTTTTGAAAATTAGGTCAAAAGCTATATAAAGGTCGGAAGGGTCATTTTCAAATCATTTCAACCATTTGACTTTTGAGATCTTATGGAGCCCTCTGAGCAAGAAAATGGTAGAACAACAAGAACCAGAGGTACCTGTGAGTTCGCATCGATTTGAGTGCAGCCAGAGACATGATAGACCTCGACAGTATGGACATCCGATATGTGGACCTCTGTGCCCCTCTGAAAATTCAAATTTTTCATGTTTTATAGCTTTTTAGATGTTTTTCATACACGTTTTCATTTTTGAATTTTGCATGTATGAAAACTCGTACGAGTCCCAACCCAGACTCGTACGACATTCGAATTGTATTTGCTTTGTCATTTCATGACCCACCCAGTGGCGTATGAAGGGGACCCATGAGTCGTACGACATTTCATCGGGTCCCTCAAAACTCGTATGACGAAGTGCCCAGTGTCGTATGACCATGGATTGTCATATGGGCTATTGTAGAGTGTCGTACGACTTTCGGTGCCAGTTTGGACTGTCGTATGAATAACAGTGAGCTCAAAACTCTATTTTAGGTCAAGATTTTTACTTTTCTGATTGCTGATGTTGATAGTTGACCTTTTAACCTACCTTCTGAAGTACCAAACTGTCCAATTTTTATACTATTAGCCTGTTGTTGAACTCAATTTCTAATAGAATTCCCTATTTTTGCATGATATAGGTCACATATCTAGATGTTCATGTTCGACATTCATACCCGGCGACCCAGAGATTATGTGTCTCACTTCCTAACCCTATGAGGGTTCATCTTATTGCATGTGGTTTTGAGTATTTGATCCATTTACCCGATATTAGGGTAAACCATGGCCTGTTGACTGCACTTATCGAGAGATTCCACTCTGAGACACAGACGTTTCATTTACCGACTGGAGAGATCACTGTGACTCTAGATGATATTTATAGGATACTACACATTCCATTTCATAGCAGTCAGCATCCTGAGTATGTGAGTACTAGGCAGACAGGTCTTCATGCCTTTAGGTGTCTATTCGGAGATGACACACAGTTGACGGGGTCCATTTCGTGGGAGACCCTTGTACAGAGATATGGTCAGACACACTGCTTAGAGTGCATTATTGCTGGGATGATTGGTGAGCTCATCATGTCGGGTCGTCAGCAGAATGGTTTCTTGATGGGATGGGCCTCGATGGTAGCACTTCTTATGGCGACCCCCACTGAGCTTGCTTGGGGTCAGTGTCTTTTGGCACATATGTTTTCAGAGATGCACGAAGTTGTGTATCAAGATTGCAAGAGCTTTGCTTCTGGAGCTCTTGTGTTACAGATATGGGCCTGGGAGCACATCCTAGTTTTGAGACCAATTTTTTAGACACAACGTCAGCCATAGGAGCCAGTGATATACACATATGTTGGTTATGTCACACAGGTCCGCATGGGCCATACTGAGTATTTTAGATGATGCTTGGATGATATGACTTTTGTGCATTGGAGACCATACTTGCAGATGGAGGCCTGGCCCACTACGAGGGAGCAGTACAACTTTCTGTTCCAAAGTCATGTACTTATTGGTCAGTCTCCCACTATTTTGGAGAGATTTTTTATTACCAGAGTCTGTCATCAATATGGATGGAGATAGGATGCCCCGCAGGAGTATACTGCTTATGCTCACATTGTTCGTGAGATCGGGCTCAAATGGACACAGAGGCTCACTTATTCTTTATGTTCAGATGAGTACAGTAGGATCATAGGTAGAGACTGGGACTACTGTCCATAGGTAGTTGATGCAGGGGTCACAGATGGATACATCTCTTGGCTTGCAGACCACCCTGTCCATAGATTCTCGGATCCTATTGAGTTGATACCCTCCATGGAGGAGGCGATGGATGTGACAGGAGCTCCTATGCCACAAGGTTCGATGATACGTCCTACACCCCTGAGACCCAGAGTGATGGCCCCACCATAGATACCATCCAGACAGATGAGGCCTCCTCATCCTTCTACTTCTACAACAGGTACATCCATAGGTTCATAGAGACGGACCAGGGGTGAGAGTGGCACTTTGGGCGGTGTTGGTTCTGCATATGATGTCTTAGCAGCTGAGCAGTTTATAGGTGGTGATGTAGATCCCTTACAGGCAGATACCACTTTTGATCTAGGAGCTGAGGTTAGACTTCGTAAGGCGCATAGAGCAGATACCACTAACCAATAGCTAGAGCAGCCAGCATAGGACACAAAGATGCCAACAGCTGAGGTAGATCCTACTGCTCCTCTTACTTCATCAGAGACTATTAGACGTCTCAGAGCTTAGGTCTGGGACCTGAAGGTACAAAGTGCTAGGTGGGAGGAGAGGTATCTAGAGGCAGATAGGTAGCGCATAGAGCTTCATGCAGAGTTTCGTTCAGAGGTTCAGAGGTTACAGACAGAGGTGACCCATCAAACCTCTCAGGCTTCGTATTACATGTCTACATATTATGTTGTTGTCCCCACTACACAGAGAGTACCCACTTATTCAAATTCCATGGCAGCCTCAGAGGGAGCTAGGGCACCGAGAGTAGAGGTGATACTAGATGCACCACCCCCTCCTCCACCAGATGTCGAGGAGCATGCCGATAGTTGATTCCTATTCTTATGTTTTGATATACGTTGTTCTTTTTTATCACTGATATACTGTTCTAACTCTAATAACTCTCAAGAGCTCATTCTTTTGTATATTGTGCCAGTAGTGCACCCCTGACACATTTCAAGTTGATCATATATATGAGATCGATATTTTGGGTCGTGACTTCATTTGTACTTGTCATGTTTGGATTTATGATGATATCATGTTATGCTTATGCTATGAGTAGTGTAGAATGTATGTATGGATTAATGCAATGCAATGATTTCTTTCATATGTATGGATGTTATGCAAATGTAATTGATTATGAAAAGATGTATGTATGATTTATGCTTATTCACTGGATTTAATGTAATGCAACAAATGGTAATGATATGGGATGTAAATGCAGCGATACACATGATATTTTTTTGCAGGTTGATGAAGACAAGTACTCAGTCTTATGTCAAAAGGATGTTTAACCCAGGAGGGTTACTGCTTGCGGTTCGGTGAAGAGACCTTCAAGTGAGACTCAGCTCTTGTTAGATGTGAAGAATTGATATGAAGAATTGTTTAAGCTTTGAAGTGTTTCCAAACATTTGTGAGATCATGCAGACATGCAAAATGCAAAGAGACATGCAAAATGAAATGCAACCTAAGACCTAGGACCTAGTCACTGATCATGTGTCGGTCATTCTCATCATTGAACTTTTAGGTAACTGGATAAATCAATACGATGCCCACTAGCTATGAAACCATAGACATGAATATTTATTTGTAACACTCAAGAATCAATACAACACTCACTGGTCAACAACCATGGATATATGAATATTGATTTTGTTTTCGGAATGTCGGATTAGATATAAGCATCAAAGCATAAGCGCCAGGATGACTTGAATATCATGTCCATTTTGATATAGCAATTTGTATAAGCATCAAAATATAAACATCGTGATGACCTGAATATGCCTTGCGGTACAAACACATCAAGCAGTCAAGAGATCATTCTAAATCCAATGTGAATTACCCGTAGTGACCCTTTATCATTCACATCCTTAGGTAAGATTGTGTTTCACAGTAAGAGAAAGAACTCACTCAAAAGACAATAGTGAGATCAAACTTCCTTGAATTTTTCAGGTATCAATGGTCGAGGTACACATGGCCATCCAATTTGAGATAGAGGCTCTTACAGTTAGACACCATATCAATCCAGAATTTCCAAAGTTGTTAGATTTTCACATACAAGAAGAAGACAAAGAAAAGATTATGCCCCCAGTCATCACTCTCTAAATCCTATAAAGGACATCATCGAAGAGCTCGAAGGGACACAATATGCAAAAATCTCAATGCAAATCAGTAAGCATACAAGGAGATAAAAGCATGTAAAAGCATAGATTATTTTTAGTTTGTGTTTTTAGTTTGATTGCGCTGTTGTAGATGCAAAATCCTTTCTGGAGACAAGACTGACTGACTGACTCAAATGAAGCTTCAAAGGACTCTGACTGGATATGATACGTCTAAGATACACTGGAGGCCATAGGATATGGCATTGATTGCCCCCAAGTTTTAAGCATTGATAGGATACTGACGCTTGAGCTGATTGGTGTACAGACCAACTTATTGAAAACTGGAAATGCAGAAACAAATTGGGAGATATGTACAAACTAAAGCAAGACTGAAAGCTGGGAAAGACCAAGATTGCGCTGATAGATGGAGCATTTTGAACAAGTGGCACCCATTTGCCGAGTTTTCACCATCTTGGCAGAGATTCTATTTTTGCTACCAAGGTGCCTGTTTCTAGGTTTTCACCAAGGCACTTTTTCTTTTTTTCTTTTTTTTTGTATTTTTCATTTTTTCAATTTTTTTTGTACTTTTGATATTTTTTAAATTTTTTTGTGAATCATCAAGGCACCTATTGCTAGGTTTTCACCAAGATGTTCATTTTTTCAAGACTTTTTTTTATTTTTAAGATTTTTTCAGGACATTTTACCAAACACTGAATGTCTTAGGCATAAAATTTCTTCAAATGGAGAACGTTGATTGGTTCTTGAAGCTATTCTCCTTCAGTCGTTGAGAGTTGATAGGCACCAGAGCTAAAAGTAGCAGTGATTACAAAGGGACCCAGCCAGTTGGGTTAAAACTTCCCCTTTGCGTTCTCGATGTGATTGATTTTTAGGATTTTCTCTCAAGACTAGATCCCCAACCTGAAATTCTCTGTGTCTGACTTTCTTGTTGTAGCCTCTAGACATTCTCTTTTGATATACTCTGAGATGATCATACACTGCTTGTCTGCACTCATCTAGTAGTTCAAGTTCTTGCAACCTAGACACTCTGTAGTCATCATCAGTTACCAGACCATGCATTCTGATTCTTAGTGATGGGATTTCAACCTCAATAGGCAGTACCACTTCAGACCCATAAACTAAAGCAAAAGGTGTAGCCCCAGTGGGCATTCTGATACTAGTTTTGTAGGCCCAGAGAGCTGGATTGATCATGAGATGCCAGTCTCTTCCTGTTTTGTTGACTGTACGGTGCAAGATTTTTAATAGATTCTTATTAGAAGCCTTTGCTTGTCCATTCCCTTGGGGATAGTAGATAGAAGACCAATGTTGTGTGATCTTGAATTTGGCACATAGATCATCTAGGTCTTTGTTCTTGAATTGTCCACCATTATCTATGATTATGGAATGAGGTATCCCATGTCAGCATATGATATAGTTCAATATGAACATAGATATTTGCTTTCCAGTTGCTTGTGTCAAAGGGACTGCTTCTACCCATTTTGTAAAATAATCTATAGCTATGATTATATGGGTATGTCCATTAGAAGAATGAGGATGTATAGCTCCTATAAGATCAAAGGCCCATTGGTGAAAAGGCCATTGTGTAGTAAAGGGAATTAGATCTCTCCCTAGAGCATGAATTAAGTTGCCATGCACTTGACATTTTTGACAATTCTTAGCAAACTTGATAGACTCTTTCTCCATTTTAGGCCAATACTACCCATCCCTAATAAGTTTTTGAGCTAGTGTTAAATTGTTCAAGTGTGACCCACAAATACCATCATGGACTTCCTCTAACGCATGTTGAGACTCTTCCCATTCTAAACATCTAAGTAGCATACCATCTAGACCTTGTTTGTATAGATCGTGACCAATGATGACATATCAGGAGGCATTACGGATAAGGTATCTCTTTTCATTGCGGTTGAAGGTATCGGGAATGATTTGGTCTTGGAGATAGGAAAATAGGTTTTTGTATCTAGATAAATCATGACCTACAACAGTGCAAATCATGCGGGTTTCGGGGGAGTCATATGCAGGATAAGATAGTGCTTCCACTAGGAACTCGTAGCATAGCTCATGTTCAGGCTGTTGTAATAAAGTAGATAGTGTTGCCATTGCATCGACAGCCTTGTTCTCCATTCTAGGAATTTGCTCAAATGTGATAGATATGAAATATTTCTTAAGATTATCTACCATTCTCTTGTAAGGAATGAGCTTTTCATCTTTAGTTTGGTACACATCATTGACTTGATGAATAACAAGTTGAGAGTCTCCATGAATGTGTAGCTCTGTCACTCTCCACTCAATTGCTAGTTTCATGCCATTCAAAAGGGCTTCATATTCTGCAATATTATTGGTGCAAGGAAACTTTAATCTGAATGCTTTGGGTATGGAGTATCTTTGAGGAGTTATTAATAATATGTCTACTCCTGATCCATTCTGTGTATAGGAGCCATCAAAGAATAATTGTCATTCTCTAGAAGAAAGATGCATGATAGAGGAATCTGGAAATTCCATTTGTAGTGGTGTGTCATCAAACAATGGTGCTTCAACCAATTGATTAGCAATGACCTATCCTTTTATAGCTTTTCTCTCAACATATTCAATGTCAAATTCACTCAATAGCATGACCCATTTAGCTGATCTACTCATGAGGGCAGCTTTGCTTAGTAGGTACTTTAGTGGATCAATCTTGGCTACCAATTGAGTGGTATGAGCTAACATGTAGTGTCTCAATTTCTATGATGTGAAGATCACAACTAGAAAAGCTTTCTCAATCATTGAATAGTTCTTTTCATATGCCACCAATGTTCTACTGATGTAGTATATAGCTCTTTCCTCTTTATCTTCATCGTGTTGTGCTAGCAATGCCCCTAGTGATGTATCTGTAGTGGAGACAGATAAGATCAATGGCTTCCCATGAATAGGAGGCATCAAGATAGGCGGATTTGATAGATACTTCTTGATATGGTTAAAGTTGTTCTCACATTCTTCATTCCATGCAAAGGTCACACCTTTATGTAATGTTTTTGTAAAAGGCTGTGATATGTCCGCTAGCTGTGATATGAATCTTCTGATAGATTGAACTCTTCCTTGCAATGTCCTCATCTGACTGATATTCTTAGGGGGTTGCATCTCCATTATAGCCTTTACTTTAGCTGGATCAACTTCAATGCCTTTCTTTGAAACTATGTATCCTAAGAGCTTTCCAGAAGTGACACCAAAAGCACACTTCTTAGGATTTAGTCTTAGACTAAATTTTTCCATTATGTCTAGAATCTTGCTCAGGTCCTTTAGATGTTCAGTTCTGATCATAGATTTTGCTAATGTGTCATCAACATAATCTTCCATGGTTCGATGCATCATGTCATGGAAAATAGATGTCATTTCTCTTTGATATGTAGCACTAGCATTTTTAAGCCCGAATGGCATGACATTCCAACAGAAGGTACCCCATGCACATGTGAAAGAAGTTTTCTCTTGATCCTCTGGAGCAATTTTTATTTGGTTATATCCAAAGAAACCATCCATTAAGGAATACATCTCAAAACCCGCAGTCATGTCCACTATCATATCAATGTTAGGTAGTGGAAAATCATCCTTAAGGCACGCTCTATTCACATCTCTAAAGTCTGTGCACACTCTGATTGAACCATCTGGTTTAGAAATACGTACAATATTGGAAATCCACTCTACATAGTCAATAACTCAGATGAATCCAGCTTTTAGGAGCTTCTCTAATTCAGCTTTTACCAAGAGTGCAATGTGAGGATGCATCTTTCGTAATTTTTGCTTGACAGGTTTTACATTAGGAGCTATGGATAAATGGTGCATGATAAGATTAGGATCCAACCCTGGCATATCTGAGTATTTCCATGTAAATTTGATCTTTTTCTCTATTAGGAATGTAGTAAATTTTTGCTTCTCTTCTTCTAATAATGATTGTGCTACATGTACCAATTGTGGTTCCTCTGTTGTACCCAAATTGATGGATTGAGTGGGCTCAATTAGAACTGAAGATCTGTCCTGTAAATGACTCGGAAGGACATCAAATATCTCATCCTTAGGTGCCTTAGAGAGGTTTTCACTTTTAGATACATCTTTTATATTTACTTTTGTAGGTTCTGAGACTGCCACAAAGTGGTTTTCACCCTCAGAACTCTTTTTCTTTTTATTCTTATTCTTATTTTTCTGACTAAGATATTTGATGTCCGACTAGGTCATGCTGATAATCGGTTCACTGATGGAAGTCCTCATAGGCTCAACTTCATTTAGGTAGCAAGCAAGGGCATAGTCATTCGGGAAGGTATAAATACCATGGCTCAGATTTGTGGAGGTTTGATCAATAAGGTCTAGATATTGGATAGTCAAAGCAGGGAAAGATTGGGAGATAGTGTTTATGGATATGGATATGTCATCATTGGTCCTAACCCGAAACTCGAGTTCAAAGGTGATATTACAACTTAAGACATTCAATTTGTGAATAGGCTCAATGTCATCGTGGGAGTCCAATTCAGCCATAGGTGGATCAGACTCGATAGGTTCATCATTTCGTTCTAGACTTATGTTGGGTTAAGGTGCATATTGGTGAATAACATCAACATGTTTCTCTGTGATAAGCTCATCTAGTTCTGGAATGACTCCCCATTCATAGTTATTAGATTCATCTTCTGATTCAGGATCTCTAGGAAATCTTAGAACATGAGTAAAGTCAGGGTGAATACCCCAAGAAGGGTTACCCTCAGATTCTGATTTGAATTCATACTCATGGGAATCTGTCTCAGAATCACTACCACTTCTCTCTTCTTAATTTTTTTCAAGATTAGCTGGTTCTTGTGTTGCAACTATCTCTTGATTGATAGTAGGTTCTTGTGTTTCTACTACATTAATTCTTTTGATTGGATCAACTTTATCATCAAGAAGGTCTTTGATCTCCTTAGGAAAATTTTCATATGGGATGAGTTCTGAGCTATCTGAATCACTATTTGATGGTTTTGGTTCTTCTTTCTTAAGAAGAGGTTCTCCTGGTGTGATCTGCTCTATGACATGAGAACAATTACCCTTGAGGTGATAGGGTTCCTTCTTAAAGCCTAGGCCAACAGTATTCTTATTTTCTCTACCAATATGTGGGAGAGGTGCCACAAGACCTTTTCCTCTGACTCCTAGAGGTCCTTTACCTAAATATCCCATCTTAGCTATCAACTTATTTCCTAGACCGTATGACTTAGAAGGGATCTGTGGTGTTGTAGAGTCACTAGTTTGAACATTGTGGGATTCAGATTCATCTTTGTATAGCCATGATAGCATAGCTTCATCCTTTTCAAACTCTTTCTTGGATACTTGTTCTGCTACAAAATTCTTTTTATATGCTTCAAGAGGTTCCTTAGGTTCGGGCTTGGACTGTTTCAAAGATTGTCCATAAGACTTAGGTGAGATAGGGAGAGATGTCAAAGATAAGACTAGCTCTATAATATATTCTCCCATCCCATTTTTTTTGATATTGACCTCTTTAGCAATGTCTTCCATTTTGGATGTGGAAGCAACATTTAGTTGTTCAGTAGAAGATTCTCTGTTATTGGGAACAAGCTTATTAGCACCTTCCTTCAATGTATTGCAAGTTGTATTTAGATCTGCAGGGATAGTAACCTCTACTCCTTCATAAAGAAACTTCAAACATTGATGGTATGTAGAAGGAATAGCTTGCATTTCATGTATCCATGGTCTCCCTAGAAGAATTTTGTAGGCCAAAGGTAGATCAAGAACTTGACATATAGTATCTCTGATAACTGGACCTGCTTTGATAGGTAAGACAATGGTTCCTTTAGAAGATCTTTCTTGTTCATTGTAGGCTTTGATAGTTATTTTCTTTCGAGGATCAATAGCCAGTTTGGAAAATCCCAATTGTGTGATCAAGCTATAAGAACAAATGTTTAGGCCAGCGCCCCCATCTATCAACACACATTTGACTCTACAGTTCTGGATCAAGACTTCTATATGCAAAGGTTGATTATGCGGGTGACTCAAGGAGTTGTCATCTTCCTTTGAAAAGGAGATATATTGCGGAGATGTAAGATGTCCAACCATAGTCTGGAACCTATCTAAATCAAGGTCATCAGGAACATTGGAACAAAGCAAAGCTTTGTCTAATATGGCTCTGTGAGATGGGGATATTCGAAGCAACTCAAACATGGAGATTTTGGCATTAGTGTGCTGGAGTTGTTGAACAATGCTATAAGATGTAGGCCTTGTATCCTTTGGATTGGAAGATTTGGAAGCAGCCTTCTGTTTAGAAGTAGATGAAAGATTGAAGGGCACCTTAGGGACATTTGATGAATCTGGGATTTGTCCTTTCAGATGTGCTTGGGCTTGTGATCGAGTAACTGCGTTGGTGGATTGATTTTGTCTATCTCTTCTTACAATTTTGATGACATTGCAATGCTCTGAGAGACAGGGTTCAACCATATTGATGGTAGCATTATTTCCAGGGTAAGCATAATTGACTTTTGCCCCCATATTAGGTTGAGAAGATGAAACTTCTTGACCATGTTTCAGAAATGGTTCTGTGAATGTTGTATTATTGTTATTGCTCTTAGGATTTTCAACTGTGATGTCTCCCCTATCGATCAGATCTTGAATGGTGTGTTTTAATCGTAAGCAGTTATTAGTTTTGTGACCTTTACCTCGATGGAAATCATAGAATTCATTTTCTCTCCACCATTTTTGCTTAGGTTCAAAATCAGGTGGTCGGATCGCTGGCAAAGAGATGATGTTATCAACCAGTAGAGTTTTCATAGCTGATTCTAAAGATTCTCCAAGGGGAGTGAACTTTCACTGTTTATCCCAAGATTTGTATTCTGGCTTCTTTTGAAATGGTTCAGATGACTTTTGTTCTGAAGCTTTAATGGCTTGGGAACCAAGAGTTAGGTTGTAGGCTAGTGCCTTTGATGGGGTACGGATAGTGTCAACAACACCATTGGTGATGATGCCTTTATTCTTGTTCCAATTTTTGTTCTTGTCTTTAGAACTGGACCCAGATTCATACTTGTCTTTCTGAAGTGTGATTTCTCCTTTTTTCACAAGCACTTTTTTGATTTTGATAGCATTGTCCACCATCTTATCAAAAGATGTATGATCTTGCATTTGTAGATGATAATTGATTTCTGGAACAAGGTTATTGATGAAGATTTCCAATTTTTCTATTTCTGGAATAGGTCTGGCATATAGAGAGAACTTCTTCCTCCATCTCTTGAGAAATTTTAGGAATGGTTCTCCTGGATATTGCTTGAGATTATAGATATCAATCATGGTGATCGGATGTTGAATATTGTAGGATTATTGCTGATAAAACAATTTGATCAATTCCTCAAAAGTTTTGATAGTGGAAGGTAACCAAGAGAACCATTGAATGGCTGCTCCTCCCAGAGATCGAGGGAAGAGATGCATCAGATAGGTTGGTTCGTGCATGAATTCCATTGATTGGGTACAGAATTCTCTAACATGGTCTTGAGGGTCAGAGTGTCTATCATACTTATCATACTTGGGCATCTCCACTCGTTTTGGAAATGGTGGCATATACAAGTCTTTGTCAAAAGGAAAAGGGCATAGAGCTTCCATGGAGAACTCCTTGGGTTCCTTTTCTTTCTCAAGGCTGTTAAGTTTGACTTGCATGGCATGCATCTATTTCATAATAACTGTGAGTGGAGTTTCTTCCTCATGTGTAATGATATTTTCCACATTAAAGTTGGGAGGAAGTTTAGCTCCTTGATGAGCCAATTGTAAAAAGTATGCCTCTCTGTCTTCTTTCAAGAAATTCTTCATCATTCGTTTGAAGTTATCATCATTTTGATATTGAGCAATTTCTTTGGGTGTGGGTTCCTGATCTACACCATGTTGAGATTGAGTTCTTTGAGAGCCAAATTTTGTCCCTGCTTGAGACATGGTAGGATTTTGTGGACTCCCTAGAATAGATTGATGTGGGGTTTGTTGGGTACCTCCGTGAGTTGATGGAGGAGGTATGTAACCAATTTTCAATTGAAAGTTGCCAAGATCGTCGCCCTCGTAAAGACCAGAATTGATGAGTTGCTCAAGAGTTGGACCCCTAGTAGCGGTTATAGGTAAGGTCTGGGATGCTTCTCCAGATTTCTTGTGTGAGGAAGCTCTAGTTTCCACCATTAACTTTGAGTGAAACAAAAGAATAAGATCCAGATAACTGAAGAATGAATTGAATCAAGATGATCAGATGATGCAACCTTGTCAAGGTTTGATTGATTTGAAGATTCGATTAGATGTGGGTGAAGGATATTATGCCCTAGATGTATGGGTAGATTGCCCAAAAGATAGCAGACACGAGTTCACAACACTTAGTCTATTTTTGAAGATTTGATAGAAGATTGATAGTTATGACAAGGTTTTGACACAAGATGAAAAGGACTCAAATCGATTAAACAGAAGGCTGAATCAGATTCAAAAGGCCACTTTTGAAAAATGATAGGATTCTCAATAGCTACTGCTCTGTTCTTGACACAATGATTTGTTCAATAGGTTCTAAAAATAGGCTGAAAAAGCTAAGTATCTAGCAATTCTGACAACTTAAAAAAATTTCCCAAATGACACTCTGCAGACTTGTACGATAGTGGGTATGCTGTGAAACAACAGTTGAAAAGCTCGTACAACAATTGCAAAACTCACACGATAGTGGGTATGCTATGAAACGACAGTTGAAAAGCTCGTAAGACAGTTGCAAAACTCGCACGATAGTTGCTAGCAGGATTTGACTTTTTTGAATTAGACTGGCAGAAAGACTCGTACGACACTGGGTTCTTTACCATACAACAGTTGGGAAGTAATGAAATGACATTTGATACAAACTCGTATGACTTTCTGACCTCCTGAGATGATTTTTTACTCCAGAAAGGAATTTCACTTCAAATTTTGCAAATTTAGGGTTTTCAGTTTCAGATTGTTTGCAAATTTCAATGTCCAGATTTGAGGATTGTAACAAATTTGTTCATTTTCAGTAACCAGATAGATAAACAAGCATGCAAAATAGCAAGCAAGTGATTTCAAGCATGTCTAAAAACAATGAACAAGGGCAAAAGCAACCTTGCGCATGAACAATCAAGTGACTTATTTGTTATAATCCTCATAAGTGCTAATTGTGTATGTTCCAAAAATGTTTTGCAATAACGCACATATACCCTAGAAAATGAAAATTTGGCCTTGCTAGGGTTTTTAGTAATGGTTTGACTCTACAACTTTTATGATCCAAAAGGGTGAACTCCAGTCCTGGTGCACCAGGGTTTTGACACAGTCCGAGAATTTAATCAATCAGGAGCTGCTAGGGAGATCTGACAACCCAACAATGAACCACACCTGTGAAGATTTCTTCCACAAGGACATTTATATAGCGGCTGTCATTACCATGGCAAAAATGGCTATTACCGCTTGAGTTTTTGTCAATGTGGTTGACCCAATTAAGGGAATGTCCACTATGGTTAACCCTCTCTAAAGGTGACTCACAAGATATACCACATGGAGACTGGTTCTAGATTCAAGGATTTGGGTTTCTGGTAATATCCAAAAAGGAAGTAGAGCATAATCCCCTAGCCCTTTCACTTTTAACCCAAACAAAGCAGACAAATTAATCTGACATGCTAAGACCAAGATTATCTCACAAAGATCTATGACGTCAACCCCTTATGATCTATCAACCTCTCCGAAGAGAGAATGCCTTGATCAAAAGTTGAAGACACATAGATCTAGTGGAACGTGAGACTCCCTTAGTATCCTCCCCACCTACAAGGGATCCTTCATTGAGAAGAGTTTCGCTGGAAGCCCACTCTCTCAAGATCCACAAATAGTGTTCATGGGGCCTAATTACTATGTGTAACAAAGATGCTGAAAGAAAACTATGTTCATTTTTATAGCCCAAATGAAGTCTGTGATAGGAAAGCAATAAAAGTCACTCAAGCTAGACACATGAGATGTTCGTTTTAGATCCAAAATCGAAGTCTTATCAGCTGAGAAGATTACCTGAATTCCTCGCAATGCGCTTAGTAGATTTTTACCTATTTTTAGCAATTCTTGCACTTTTTCCAATCAAAACCAGCAGGAGTCAATAAAAAACAAAGAATTTCAATTGTTAAGATTAGCCGTTAGTCGAAATCTGAAAACCAAATATGACAAACTGCCCTTAAAATGAAATGACAATTGAAATATAATGCTGAAACTCGTACAACAGTGGGTCTGTTACCAGACAACAATCTGAAACTTGTACGACAGTGGTATGCTCCTAGACGACCGTCCAGAAACTCGTACGACACTAGGTGTTCTGTGAAACGACAGTTGAACTTTCAAATGATAGTGTGTACAGTATGACATGATCCTCGATCTGATATACTGTCGTACAATAGTGGGTACAGTGCGAAACAACTTTTGTTAGAAACTCGTACGAAGATTGTACGGACAAAAATTAAAAATTGTAGTTTTTCACAGAAACTAAGGAGAAAAAGATAGAAATTGATAGAATTGAATTGGAAACCCATTTCAGGGCCCCACGGTGGGTGCCATAAATGTGTGTGTGAATTTTGTACCTGATCTATAGACACAACACTTCAGTAAAACATTAGAGGTTAGTTAAAATCAAAATCATGCAGTAAATGAAAGCTAAACTAACCAGATGATTTACTGCTTTCTAATAGGTGCGAGTATGATGTTCTCAGATTGTATCGAGATTAGTGACCTTGACGATGTGTGTATGAAAATTGTACCTAATCTGTAAACACAACACTCAGTAAAACATTAGAGGTTAGTGATAATCAAAATCATGCAAAATTGAAAGCTATCTAACCAAGCGATTTACTGCCTTCTAATAGGTGCGAGATTAATGTTCTCAGATTGTAATCGAGATCAGTGACCTAGACGACACCTAAATGAAGGATTTGAATGCAATTCTAGATATGGAATAAATGCAATTAATCTATATTTTTGATATTTTCTATGCAATAAGAATGATAAAAACTGATATGAAATCTATCTAACAATGATATGTAATATGAATGCAAAAATAAGATTGATCTCACAAAGATGTCGATTCGCAAGAGCTTTGATTCTTCAATTCCAATTCTCCAGCGTGATTGTGCAAAATATGAGATGAGTTATGAAGAGCTGAGCCTTGTTTTTATAGAAATCCAAGGCTTTGGAGGTGCATGAGAAAAAGCCATAAATCACTCAAATAACTCAACTTGATTTTTGAGTTATTTTTAAATAAAAGATAATTAACTCACAAAAATCATGCAAAAGCACAGTTCAACTTGAATTAGAAGTTTAGATCAACTTTAAAACTCGAAAAGATGTTGAGTTTCAAAAAGCTAACAACTTGCATTGATTTTCCAATTTTGAGTTTAACTGGTCCTTGAATGTGCACATGGATAATTATGATTTAATAAATAAATAAAGTGATTTATTCTCAACTTAACTGCTTTTTGAAATAAAATAATTAATTTATGGGTTAATTAACTATTTTACCAAACTTTTATTAAAAATTATA
The DNA here is from genome assembly GCA_027943335.1 of Chamaecyparis obtusa. Classification (NCBI taxonomy): domain Eukaryota; kingdom Viridiplantae; phylum Streptophyta; class Pinopsida; order Cupressales; family Cupressaceae; genus Chamaecyparis; species Chamaecyparis obtusa. The sequence continues at coordinate 940,179 of BSBK01005261.1, read as the reverse complement.
TTATTAAATAATGACAACATGCTTTAATTAATTAAATAAGAATTTAATCAATTAAAGATAGGAATTTTGATTTATTGTCAAAATTAAATAATACAATTAATAATAGATAGAATTAAATTTAATTAAACAATTAAGTGGCAAATATTAAATCTAATTAATTAAATATGCAAAATATTTAATTAATCAAATTTTAGGATAAATGTGATTTATTGCCAAATAATCATTAAATTAAAGATAATTAAGATGATTAGGAATATTACTAGGAATATTCCCCGATGCAGAATTTAAGATAATCAATTAGATTTGATGATGTTTAGATGTGCCTTAGATTAGGACTTTGATGTCGATTTCATATGATTTGATGATATAGGAGGTTAATGAACTTATAGCCCATTTTTGGGGTATTACATTTTGCCCCTCTTTGAATTACTGTGTGAAGCACAGTGGTTCAAAGATAGTCTGTGTTTGATAAAGATATGAAACTGATTCAAAAGATAAACCGATCTCAAGATAGAAACCGATTGAAAGATATTGAGATAGGAGTTGATTGATATTGAATTAAGATGGAGATAATAAGTCTTGAATGACCAAAGATAATGTTCACTGTAGCAGCAAATGAACCTATGATTGCGAAAAAGTGTCAAAATGCCTGATTCTGAACCTTAGGATTGATAAGAAGTGAGTGACCCGTTCTAGACTCGATTGTCTTAGCAGAACTAGCAGGTATCACATCTGAATCCTTTAGTTGCCAAAGAACCAAGGAAATAACACTATGATCTGATGGTTGCAAAAACTGATACAGATTACAAGATTAAGAGAATACCAGATTGATATGGATCGATGAATCTGATATGCCCCAAGTGATGATAGATTTGCCCCGAGCGATGAGGACTTTTGATGAATCAGTGACTAGACGTGATTGTTTGTCTTGATCACTGATGAAAGATATTGATAGACTTGATCGATAGAATTTGATTTACAGACTTTGAATGATGTGCAATACCATGCCCCCTTCGGGATTAAAATTGAAATCTGACAAGAAAAGTCAGCGTTGATAGTTTAGAAGCATGTTAATTGATTGGAAAAGTGGTTATATACGTTTGAGAATGCATTCTGCATCGTTGGAAGGTCCCAAAAGATCAAGTTTGACTAGGTTTGACCATGAGTTGACCATGGTTGACCAAGTTGAAATTTCGATAGTTTGATGTAAGATAATCAATTAAGTTGAATACTAGATTTCTGTGATGATTGACGGTTGATTATGCAAGCAATTAATAATATGAATGATCTCAGATTTGAATTTTGATCCCGAAAAAGGATTCTACTCTCTATTTCGTTGGAGGAACCTTCGTGTGAGATTCAACTCTTGTTAGACTGGAAGATGCGATTTGAAGAATCGTTTAAGCATTGGAGTTCGTTTAATCATTGTGAGATCATGCAACATGCAAAATGAAATGAGACATGCAAAATGAAATGCAACCTAAGACCGAGGACCTAGTCACTGATCATATGTCGATTTGTTATCATCATTGAACTTTTAGGTAACCGGATAAATCAATACAATGCCCACTAGCCATGAAACCATAGACATATGAATATCGATTTGTATGTGCAAGAATCAATACAACACCCACTGGTCAACAACCATGGATATATGAATATTGATTTTGTTTTCGAAATGTCGGATTAGATATAAGCACCAAGGCACAAGCGCCAGGATGACCTGAATATCATGTCCATTTTGATATAGCAATTTGTACAAGCATCAAAACATAAACGTCGTGATGACCTGAGTACGCCTTGCATTACAAACACATCAAACAGTCAAGAGATCATTCTAAATCCAATGTGAATTACCCGTAGTGACCCTTTATCGTTCACATCCTTAGGCAAGATTGCGTTCCACAGTAGGAGAAAGAACTTACTCAAAAAGATAATAGTTAGATCAAACTTCCTTGAATTGTTTGGGTATCAATGGTCGAGGTACGCATGGCCATCCAATTCGAGATAGAGGCTCTTACAGTCGGACACCATTTCAATCCAAAATTTCCAAAGCTGTTAGATTTTCACATACAAGCAGAAGACAAAGAAAAGATTATGCCCCCAGTCATCACTCTCTAAATCCTATAAAAGACATCATCGAAGAGCTCGAAGGGACACAATACGCAAAAATCTCAATGTGAATCAGTAAGCCTACAAGGAGATAAAAGCATGAAAAGAGCAGATTGTTTTCAGTTGAGTTTTGATGTTTGATTGTTGTTGATGCAAAATCCTTTCTGGAGACGAGACAGACTGACTGACTCAACTTGAAGCTTCAAAGGACTCTGAGTGGATATGACACGTCTAAGATACATTGGAGGCCATAGGATATGACATTGATTGCCCCCAAGGTTGAACATTGATAGGATACAGACGCTTGAGCCGATTGGTGTACAGACCGACTTATTGAAACCAGGATATGCAGAAACAAACCGGGAGATATGTACAAACTAAAGCAAGACTGAAAGCTGGGAAAGACCAAGATTGTGCTGATAGATGGAGCATTTTGGAACAAGTGGTGCCCGTTTGCCGAGTTTTCACCATCTTGGTAGAGATTCTATTTTTGCTACCGAGGTGCCTGTTTCCAGGTTTTCACCAAGGCACTTTTTCTTTCTCTTCATTTTTTTTTGTATTTTTCATTTTTTTCAATTTTTTTTGTACTTTTGATATTTTTTGATTTTTTTTGTACTTTTGATATTTTTTGATTTTTTTTGTGAATCATCAAGGTGCCTATTGCTAGGTTTTCACCAAGATGTTCATTTTTTCAGGACTTTTTCCGATTTTTAAGATTTTTTTCAGGACATTTACCAAGCACTGAATGCCTTAGGCATAGAATTTCTTTAGATGGAGAACGTTGATTGGTTCTCGGAGCTGTTCTCCTTCAGTGGTTGAGAGTTGATAGGCACCAGAGCCAAAAGTAGCAGTGATTACAAAGGGACCCAACCAATTGGGTTCGAACTTCCCCTTGCGTTCTCGATGTGATTGATTTTTAGGATTTTCTCTCAACACTAGATCGCCAACCTGAAATTCTCTATGTCTGACTTTCTTGTTGTAGCCTCTAGACATTCTTTTCTGATACACTCTGAGATGATCATACACTACTTGCCTGCGTTCATCTAGTAATTCAAGTTCTTGTAACCTCGACACTCTGTAGTCTTCATCAGTGACAAGTCCATGCATTCTGATTTTGAGTGATGGATTTCAACCTCAATAGGCAGTACCGCTTCAGACCCATAAACTAAAGCGAAAGGTGTAACCCCTGTAGGCGTTTTGATACTAGTTCTGACACTAATTCTGTACTTGTGCTGATACTTGTTCTGATACTGGTTCTGATACTTATTCTGATACTTGTTCTGATACTGGTTCTGATACTGATTCTGATACTAATTCTGATAATTGTTCTGATACTTGGTATACTTGATAGCATCTTTTTCCATTTGCAAACTCCCAAGCAAGATCATATCGTGCAGTCCCAATGTCTAGCAAGGTGGAGAACAAGAGGGATTAACAAGCTGGTGGAAGAGATGGAAGACACGAGAATAAAGGATAATGAAGGGAAGAAATCCTCAAGGGCAAACTCCTCAAGAATACTCAAGCTAGGGAAAAATTTTCATGTAAAGTGCATTTGGACAAGTAATGAAAGGCTAGCATAGGATAAGTCACAAAAGCGTGATGCAAGAGCAGGAAAGGATGTAATCCAAAGGAGTAGACATGTCAAGAGGCTTCATAGCACTGTGTTTTACTCTTCCTTTTTTAGATCAAGACCAAAGGGGAAAAGGATAGCGACAGGTGAAAATGAATGGAGGAAAATAAATATGAAGGCTAAACAGGAAGGGATGAAAGCAAGATCATCGTAAAATAGCTCACAAAATAGCCAAATGTTCATGTATAGGTCAACCTTGTCAAGATCAAAGAGAGAAGATGGAATGGATGAAATATGTAGAAGAACTACGCATGATGCCTGATTGCCAGGTTTTCATCATGGTACTTATCCAAGGTGCCACAAGGAAGTGGTTTTCACCATAGGACAAATTTATTTCTCTTTACTTTTGCTACCAAGGCGCCTGTTTCCAGGTTTTCACCAGGGCACATTTTCAATTTTTTTTTATTTTTCATATCTTATTTTTGGAAGAAGGCAAGCTTTTTAGATAATGCTCCTTGAAAGGATAAACCATGATATGCCAAGGATTCAAAATGATATGCTCAAAGATGCTGATAGGGAAAGGGAGATGGAAGTGAAAAATGGAGGATAAAGTTTTATGTAAAGCGAGTGAGGTTGGAAGATAGGAGGAATAGGCAAGTGAGGAAAAAGGATAGGAGGTAGAAAGATAATGCATGGAAGGATTGTAAAAGGGTAGGTGGAAAGGAAGGCAAGATCAACGTCAACACATACCTTGAAGGGTGGTGAGAGGATGGAGGAATTTTGAATGAAGGAATACGTGAAGGAATATGGTGAATGGATAGCAGAGGTTGTGGTTTAGGCACATGGAATGGAAGAATATTTTTGGAGGGAGATGAAGTGGAAGCCTTTGGAAGCTTGAATGTCAACTTCACTTTTTGCTCAACACCAGACTCTTTCAAGAGAGACTTTGGAATCCATATAGCCTTAGGATTTTTATTTCCTTTTGATGATCTAGAGAGAATATCTTGAATGATGGATTTTGGAACCCATACTTGTCTTGTAGTTTTTTTCTTAGATATCTCTTTTGACTTTATGTTTCCATGTCTATTAGAGGAGACATGGTGATCTTTTTTTGATGGATTATTGTATTGCTTCTTTTTCTTGTATTGAACATTCAAGTTACTTCCAAAAGACTTGGGACTTGTGGAAGAAGAAGGATATGACTGGTTTAGATGGGTGGGTGGATGAAAAGGATTCAAGGGTATGCATCTATGTTGATCTTGAGGAAAGATGGGAGATGGAGGGATGTAAGGACCCAAGATGGATGCCAAATTAGGAGAGTTAGGAGGGGAAAGTGAAGGGACATAAGGACCCAAGATGGAAGGAAGGTGTGAAGCTCTTAGTAGTGGTGGAAGAGGTCCAAGGATGGAAGTGGAAGACGCAAAAGGATAATCAATAAGTTCATCATCATCTATATGACAACCAAGGATATCAGCATCTTTAGAGTGAGCATTAGAATTTTCAATAGAATCGTGGACATCTTGAATATGAGCACCTTCTTTGATAGGATTGTTCAAAGCTTGCAAAGACTTAGGAAGAGTAGAAAGTGGAAGCGAACATGGAGTGGTAGAACAAGAAGATGGAAGACTTTGATCTTGACAAGGATCTTCGGATAGTATAAGCGCATAATTTTTCTCTTGTTTTTCAATAGGCTTAACATTGGAAGGAACACCATTTTTACCAACCTTAATGGAAGTATCATCTTTGGAAAGCGCAAGCATAGTAAGGTTATTTTGATTGTCAATAAGCTCAACAGTGTAAGTAGTAGCCTGATCTTGCTTAAGAGAAGACTTAAGACATGGTGGAATGCATGAAAAAGGGTGTATAGGATCAAAAGAACCCTGAGGCGGATAAGAGACATCGGGAAAAGGAGTGGATGAAATGGAGGTTTCTTGATCTTGATCTTTCTTTATGTTCTTTTCTTTATCATTTTTAGAGTCCTCTTGACATGGAGCCACTTCTAAGGACAAGGAAGCGTGTTGGGATTGTATGGATGACTTTGGAAGAGATGGTGGAGGACTAGCTGAAGTAGGGATTATAGCATATGAAGGCTTAGGCTCTTTAGATTTATCATTATTGAAAGTCTTTGCAGCCAAGTGAAGGTTAGCTTGAGTTTCTTTAAGAGGTAGCCCTGGGGGATAACTATAGGGAACCACCTGAAAAGTATCAGGGCTTCTGTCAGATGAAGGTTCTGTGAAAGATTTGAAAGACTCAGAAGCTTTAGAAAATGTATGGGTATTGGAGGAAGTAGGGGATAGAAGGGAACCATCACAAGACAAAGGTCCAACATTAACACGATCTTGCTTGAGAGTGTAATCTTTATTTTCAGCCTGAGAGTTCTTAGAGGAGAGATCCTTATAGTATGCATGTTTATAATCAGCGTGGTAAACTTTCTCTTCCTCAAGTGAAACAGATGGATCATCTGGGTATTGTGCATAGAAATCATCAAAGTCTCTTTGATAATCAGAATCATATGGATCACTCTCCTGATCTATCCAATGTGATGGCCCATTTGTAGTAAGCAGGAATGGACGTTGAGGAGGACTCTTAGGAGCAGAGGTGTCATAGGTATCATTACATTTTCTATCATCATAGTCATCATAGTCTTCAAAGCTAGATGTGTCACTCTCCGTGGAAGAGGTATCATATTGCTCAATTTTTTTCCGGGGGCATGGTGACATGTACAAGTCTTTATCAAATGGAAAAGAGTATAGAGGTTCCTTTTCTTTCCCAAGTTTGTCAAGCTGGACTTGCATAGCATGTATCTGTTTCATTATAGTGGCGATCATAGCTTCTTCCTCTTGTTTACTGATTCTTTGAGACATGTGTACTGATTCTCAATAGCTATCGCTCTGTTCTTGACACAATGATATTTTTGACAGATTCTGGAACTAGGCTGGAAACATTGGATATCTTGCAATTTGACAATTTCTGACAACTTTCTCAAATTTTTCCAAACGACACTCTGCAGACTCATACGACACTGGGTAGTCTATGAAATGACAGTTGCTAAACTCATACGACAGTTGGGTAATACTGAAACGAAACTTGACAAAACTCATATGACTTTTGACTTGCTGAAATGACTTTTGACTCCAGAAAGATTTTACGTCAATTTTTGCAAAATTTAAGGTCTTCAATTTTGGATTGTTTGCAAATTGTATTGTCCAGATTTTGAAGGTTATACCAGATTTGATCGTTTTTAATAGCCAAGTAGATAAACAAGCACGCAGAATAGAAAGCAAGTGATTCCAAGCACGTCTGAAAACAATGAACAAGGGCAAAAGCAACCTTGCGCATGAACAATCAAGTGACCAAATTGTGCTAATCCCTGAGAGTACTAATTGTGTATGTTCTGAAAAGTTTTGCAATAAGGCACATATACCTGAAAGTGAAAAATTGGCCTCTCTAGGGTTTTTAGTAATGGTTTGACTCTGCAACTTTTATGATTCAAAGGGGTGAACTCCAATCCCGGCGCACCAGGGTTTTGACACAGTCCGAGAACTTAATCTTCAAGAGCTGCTAGGGAGATCTGACAACCCAACAATGAACCATACCCGTGGAGATTTCTTCCACAAGGACATTTATATAGCGGCTGTCACTACCATGGCGAAAATGGCTATTACCGCTTGAGGTTCCGTCAATGCAGTTTGCCCTGTGAAGGGATTGTCCGCTACGGTTAACCCTCTCTAAAGATGACTCACAGAGTTATACCACAAGGGGACTTGGCTCCAGATTCAAGGTTTTGACACCTCTTCACTTTTAACCCAAACAAAGCAAGCAGATTAATCCGACACGCTAAGACAAAGTTTTGTTCCACCAAGGTCTGTGATATCAACTCCACGTGATCTATCAACCTCTCCGGGGAGAGAATGTATCAATCAATAAGAGAAGATGCACTAACCAATTTTGATTCACCAAAGCTTGTGATATCAACCCTACGTGATCTATCAACCTCTCCGGAGAGAGAATGTGTCGATCAATAAGAGAAGACTCACTAACTAAGTTGAATGTGAAACGCACTAAGTATCCTCCCTACCTACAAGGATTCTATCGTCAAGAAGGATTTCGCTAGGAATCCAATCTCTCAAGAATCACAAATAGTGTTCATAGGGCCTAATTACTATGTGAGCACAGATATATGTTCTGAAAGTAAATCTACCAAAAGCATTCAAAAAGTAGAAAGAGGAACACTTAACGCTTAAAGCAAATATGAGATGAGTCCACAAGGTGGAACACTTAACACCTCACACAAGCTAAAAATGAGTCCCCAACTTAGAAAACAAGTGAGTTCCTAAAAGCACAAAAGGGTTGCCAAGTGGAACATTTAACGCTTCTGTCCTGTTGACCCCTCCCCTTTATGGCGTTGAGATTGCAACCACGGGGCGGAAATGAGGGGCCGGCGGATTAGCGAGTCCAATAACCCAAGATAGCAATCAAGATCAATCACAAGTATTCTAAGACTACTTAATGAATCCTTAAGGGTTCACAACCTAGTATCAATTATGCAAGTGTGTAGAAATAGATCAAAAGCATGAAAAGATGCACACAAGCTTGACACATAAGAGATTTATTTTAAGTCCCAAATCAAAATATTATTAGATGAAGGAGAATACCTGGGATCCTTGCAACGCACTTAGTAGATTTTGCTTGATTTTTAGCAATTTGAGCTTTTCCATGCAAGCAAGTGACGAACTCTCCAACAAGCAAACAAGCAAACAAGATATGCAAAATATATTCAACTTATGAAAACCATAGGGTTAGCTCTAAAAATCAATTATTATCAGTAATAATAACCAGCAATCAACCCAAATGACAACTCATATCATTCATTGAACCATGTAAAAAAAATAAGTGCATACCCATCACAAAACTTTATTTTTTTTTTTGCATTTGACCTAGTCAACAAGATCTAATTTTTTTTGATATGATTTTGGCCACAAAAATAGAAATTCAGAATAGAGACCCCTACTAAAAAATAGAGAGCTTTCCAAAAATGCAAAAATTTTAGAAAAACCTCTTCATTTGTGCCCTAGAAACCCATTTTATCAAAACAGACCAGTTTTTGTAAATTGACTATTTGAGCTATGATATCATGTCCAAATTTAAAACACAAAGAATGGACCCCCTGTAGAATTTAAAGAGCTTTCCGAAAATATAAAAATTTTCGAAAAATATGCTGATTTGCGTCAGATATTAATTTTTTCCGGAATTTCAAGAAAAAATTATTAAAAATTCAAAACATCTCAGAAAATTCTAAATTTTTTACTGTAGCTTTCATGACATGTCACCAACCTGCAAAAAAAATTTTAGATCAAAATTCCAAGCCGTTTGGGAGATAAAATTAAATCTTTGAAACTTTGGGGTTTTAGCTCCCAAAAAAATCAAAACCAGCATGCAAAGGTGGGTTGCCCCACGGTGGGCGCCAGAAATGTGTGTATGAAAATTGTACCTAATCTGTAAACACAACACTCAGTAAAACATTAGAGGTTAGTGATAATCAAAATCATGCAAAATTGAAAGCTATCTAACCAAGCGATTTACTGCCTTCTAATAGGTGCGAGATTAATGTTCTCAGATTGTAATCGAGATCAGTGACCTAGACGACACCTAAATGAAGGATTTGAATGCAATTCTAGATATGGAATAAATGCAATTAATCTATATTTTTGATATTTTCTATGCAATAAGAATGATAAAAACTGATATGAAATCTATCTAACAATGATATGTAATATGAATGCAAAAATAAGATTGATCTCACAAAGATGTCGATTCGCAAGAGCTTTGATTCTTCAATTCCAATTCTCCAGCGTGATTGTGCAAAATATGAGATGAGTTATGAAGAGCTGAGCCTTGTTTTTATAGAAATCCAAGGCTTTGGAGGTGCATGAGAAAAAGCCATAAATCACTCAAATAACTCAACTTGATTTTTGAGTTATTTTTAAATAAAAGATAATTAACTCACAAAAATCATGCAAAAGCACAGTTCAACTTGAATTAGAAGTTTAGATCAACTTTAAAACTCGAAAAGATGTTGAGTTTCAAAAAGCTAACAACTTGCATTGATTTTCCAATTTTGAGTTTAACTGGTCCTTGAATGTGCACATGGATAATTATGATTTAATAAATAAATAAAGTGATTTATTCTCAACTTAACTGCTTTTTGAAATAAAATAATTAATTTATGGGTTAATTAACTATTTTACCAAACTTTTATTAAAAATTATATTATTAAATAATGACAACATGCTTTAATTAATTAAATAAGAATTTAATCAATTAAAGATAGGAATTTTGATTTATTGTCAAAATTAAATAATACAATTAATAATAGATAGAATTAAATTTAATTAAACAATTAAGTGGCAAATATTAAATCTAATTAATTAAATATGCAAAATATTTAATTAATCAAATTTTAGGATAAATGTGATTTATTGCCAAATAATCATTAAATTAAAGATAATTAAGATGATTAGGAATATTACTAGGAATATTCCCCGATGCAGAATTTAAGATAATCAATTAGATTTGATGATGTTTAGATGTGCCTTAGATTAGGACTTTGATGTCGATTTCATATGATTTGATGATATAGGAGGTTAATGAACTTATAGCCCATTTTTGGGGTATTACAGACGACACCTAAATGAAGGATTTGAATGCAAAACTGATATGAATCAATGCAATTAATCTATTTTTTTTGGATTTTAGATGCAATAAGATGAAAACTGATATGAATCTATAATATGTAAAAACTGATATGCTATGATGATCTAGCAAATGAAAACTAATATGATATGAAAAACTATGCAATGTTAATCTCACAAAGCTTGGATTCGCAAAGATGATTCTTCAGTCTCCAATTCGACAGCGTGATTATGCAATTCTTGTGGATGATTTGTGAAGAGCCGAGCCTTGATTTTATAGAAATCTAGGGCTTTGAGGATGCATGGAAAAAATCCATAAATCACTCAGATAAACTCAACTTGATTTTTGAGTTATTTTTAAATAAAGGATATTTAACTCACAAAAACATGCAAAAGCAGAGTTTAACTCAAAATAGAGTTTAGTTTTAATTGATAATTGATAGTTGTCTGCTTTTCTGATTGTGCATGATTTATTATGAATTAATTTAATAATAAAGTGATTTATTTCCAACTTAACTGATTTTGAAAAATAAAACAATTGATTTATGAGTTAATCAATCATTTTTCAAACTTTTATTCAAAAATAATATTATTAAATATGACAACTTGTTTTAATTAATTAAATAAGAATTTAATCAATTAATGATAGGAATTTTGATTTATTTGTCAAATTTAAATAATAATACTTAGGAATAAATACAATTAAATTCAATTAAATAATTAAGTGGCAAAATTAAATCAATTAATTAAATATTGAGAATATTCAATTAATCAAACTTTAGGATAAATTGGATTTATTGCCAAATAATCATTAAATTAAAGACAATTAAGATAATTAGGAATATTATTAGGAATATTCCCCTGATGCAGAATTTGAGATAATCAATTAGAATTCGATGATGTTCAGATGTGCCTTAGGTTAGGACTTCGATGTTGATTTCATTCGAATTGTTGATATAGGAGGTTAATGAACCTATAGCCCATTTTTGGGGTATTACACAAGCATAACATATTTGACCAACAATGAAGCTTTTTGAATCGATAAGTAAGAGATATTTTCCATAGCAAGTCAAATTATGGTATTTCTATCACCTTTGAAGTGTGTAGTTTTTTAGTCAAACTCATTTATCCATGTTTCATGAGTAGTACCCATCTCTTGAAAATATCCACTTAGCCAAGGTGATGCTCAAAGAGGTGAAGCATTGATCGCTTGACTTGGAGTAGTACTAGGATGGGTGACATCCCAACAACTTACAGGTCAAGAACCTCATGAAGCTTTTAGCAGTTGAATCTTCAACCCCAACACTCTCTCTGCATTTGTCGCCATTAGTGCGGGATAAGATCTAATTATGTTTACAATTTGATCTTTGGTGCAATTGCGTCTATTCCGCATGTATGCAAGCTAATCAACATTATACAAGGTTTTGAGCCACCCCAATTGGAGTGCAAATGTAACATTTTTGTAGTATTTTCTGAAGAAATGCATGAAGAGATTTTATGAAGGGGCATTGTTATTGTTGTTACAAGAATTGAGGAATTAAAGCAAAAATGGCTAAGAAAGTGGAAGATGGGTGGACTTCTGTAAGAGGGAAAAAAAAATCTAAACATCTACCCTCTTTTGATACGTCTCTTTATTCCCAGTCGAGAAAGAAATAATTTTTCTTGGGTTTTTCTTTCCAGGCAGCTGGACCTTTACTGGATGTAATTTTCTTTGTTGTCCGCTGGAAGTTTTAGGGTTGTTGGACTTAATTGTTCTATCCTTTTATGTAGTGGTTGTTCTTGTTGGGGATCCATATTCTTTTTTCTGGTTCTTACTTATTCCAGGTTGTGGGAGCCTGTTGTAAAACCCTCGGTGTGGTCTTGATCTGTCCCATGTTTGAATATTTTTTTTAATATCCTTTCTGACCATTTTGTACAGGGTTTCGGGGCCCCTTCAAAACCTATTTTTCATTAATCAAAACATAAGGTTTTGAGAACCACTACTCATGAAATAGTAGTCAATGAGTTTGACTTGAAAATTACATAGTTGAATCTTGATAGAAATATCATTAAAAAGTAATAATGAATTCTACAGGACAACAAGTTTGAGGGTACAAGTCAAGTATGTGGCTTTACATTAATCCTCAAAGTCCAAACTCAACTCAAATTAACACATATTTATGATTAATTTGGAAGAGTAATTATGCCATAGAGAGATGAGTTCTTCTAGGTCAACATTTAGAAACATCTACAAAAATTTCAAGATAGTAGGCAAGGGTCCATGAATTGAGCACATAGATTCTTCTCTTTTTAGTACACTAGTCTTAGATGTGTCGACAAAAGTTTCAAGATAGTAGGCAAGGGCCTTTCAATAGAATATGTAGATTTTTCTCTTTTAGTGCACCAAACTTAGATGTGTCACTATACATTGATCCTAGAATGAAAGAATGATTTCATTGAATGCCTTTAAATAATAGTACATAGCATCAAATGTAAAACACACTTGCTTGATTGACTCAAGATAGAAAATTAATGGAACCAAGCAATCAAAATTTTGATTTTAATATATTTACTAAATACATAAGAATATATATAGATATGTAGGAGTCAGAACTAGAGGGTGAGCACAAATTCACACATAATTGTTCATATGTACATGTATCAATCCTTAAAATTGTCAATCCACTACTTTGTTAAAGATGTTTTCCCTTTTTTAGCTATTCAATTTTCTTAGATTTGAGTCTAGAAAATTGCCACTTGATTCCTTCATCTTAATTCAGTAGAACAACTAGAAGGAAGAGAAAGCATATGAATGTGGATGATGTAAAGATTCAGGCTCTAAAATAACTTGCATTTAATGGCACATAGTAAGGGAGGAAACCATGTTAACGATTATTTTTTTAAAGGTATATAAGCTAGGTAGAATATCAAATCATAATCTTTTGAGGAAATCAACATGTTGGCATTCAATCTTGGCCAAAACTTCCTTTGATTTCAAACTCAAAATATGTTGGGATGATGAGGACCCTTAAATGATCCTCCCACCGATGTTAACTGTAACATGGGTAAGGATTTGATGGAATATAACTAATAATGGGGATAAAACTTCTACATATTCAAGGGAACTCATGGTTTGTGATCAACATGCGATCTAAAAAACTTAGGAAATGTGGTGTAGGAGCACCAAGGATGTGTCTTTGTGCACCAAGGATGATTTGAAACTTTTTTTTGTGTTTCTTTTGTCTAGGTGGGATCTCTCTTTTGTAATCAGGCCTCAAATAGGCCCTTGATACTTGTAATAAGTCCATAAGGCCAATATGGTCACTAAAATGTAGTCACTTTGGAATCTAATTGGGGTGTTTTTTAGCAATAGATAGATATTCTACAAGACAAGTGTGGAATCCAAGATTTAGGAGCTCGACTTCATGATCTGTTAGGGCAATTTCTTTCTATTATCATTTCTTATCAAGAAGCAATTCAAGAAAAGCACCATCATCCTTTAGCAGAGATGATTATAAAATAAATAAAATTTAAATAAAGTAAAACTTGAAACTTGATTTTAGGTGCCACTTTGGGGCCTAGCATCTCTCCCATGCTTCTATATATACAAGTTTGTCTATTGGGCACTAGTAGTAGGAGAATTTGATCAAAATTTGGGATTGTCAATAGAGTTATCATGTTCTTTTATGATTGAAAACTTACAGAAACTCTTGAGTGAATGGAAGAGATTATTTTGCCAAAAACACTGGTATTTGATATATCATTTTCAACTCCATGGTGGAGAAGTATGAATGTCGGATAAGACAAATTTCAAGTCATGAATTTTAGGAAAAGATCATATTTGCAGAATCCTTATGAAGCACCAAAATGTGTGTTTTCAATATTGACTGAAAAATTTCAAACTTGGCAGTTGGTATCAACTCTCACATAACTAAAATTTTATAGTAATGACATTTTATTCTATAAGAATTTAACTTCGAAGACCTCCTCATGCCACAAACTAGTGTCAATGTATGTGCTAATTGGAAAATGTTAAATCCATTGCTCGGTTGTCCTTAAGGAACTAGCATTTTGTAATATGATCATAAAAGTTGTCTACCAAGTCCAATATCTTTGAATTATATGCATGGCATAAATGGTATGTGTGTACTAGAAAAAGTACCTTCATAGGGTTAGTATCATCAATAACTCAAATAACAACTAAATTACCACAAATAACAATCTAATTAAACAAAGAATTGACAATTAAGCACTCTATGGATCTCTATTTAGGGATGCTAATGCAAAGCTCTCAACAAGCTTCCATTAGTGACAGTCCTAAAACAAGAATGAATGATAAACAGAGTTAAAAAGTTCAATTCCAAATTGAAATTAAGCTTAGTTAACTCTAAATTGCAAGAGGTTTGATGCTATTCTCAGATTTGTGGATGATTATTGTTTGAATTATGTCTTGCTTTTATAGATTTTGGCAAGGGTAGGGGGTGTAGTTGAGTTGATCAAGGTTAGGTGAGAGTTGAGTCCATGGTTCCACCTTTGGAGACCATTTAAATATTTTGTCCTCAAAGCTTGGGACAAGAGGACAAAATGAGTGGACAAGATGCATCCTCCAAGTGAGTGATTGAGATTCAATTTAGGTTTGATCCATGTGAGCTTGGTCCTCAATTCCTATTGGTTGATTCATTTTCCTCCCATTTGGTGGTTGAGAGAAAATAGGAATTAATTAATTGAATTTATTTAATTTGTTTAGCCATGTGTACCCCTTAAATGGGTTGATTTGATTTAATTTGAACTATACAATTAATTAGATTAATTGCACAATTTATTGATTAATCATGATTTATTAGGTTTAAATTGATTTAAAGGCCTTTGATTTTCAATTAAATTTGGATCAAGGTTCAATTGCAATTTATCTTTGATTTTGACTTGATTTGATTTAATTGCATTTAATTGTATTGATTTTTGCCTTGATTTCTCACTTAAATGATCTTGTCCAATTTTTAGTGATTACAAATGCCCCTCTTTGAGTTGACATGCGTAGCGTGTCGATTCAAAGAATGTCTTGATTCGTCGATGTAAAGTCCTAATTTATTCATGGTCAATTTTGATGTTTAGTATAAGATGAAGATTTTGATGAAGTTTGATTTAATTTGATGTCCTAATGGTCGATTTGATGATAGTTTGTTGATATGGTATCTGGTTCGATCTGATTCGATGTTTGATGCCCTTTCGATTGATAAGAAAAAAAATTCTGATAAAAGATTATGCTTTGATTTGATGGTCGTGCCCCTAATTTGATAATACTGTTGTCGTTCTTGATTATTCGAGTATATGCCCCCCACGGAAATGAAATGAAATTTGATAAATGTTTGAAAAAGTTGATGGTTTAGGTCATTTTGCACTAATTACGTCAAATTATAATGAATTTTGATTTCATTTCTGATAATGAATTTGCGTTTATTTGATGACAAATGCCCTTAATTTGGTAGATTTGGTGAAAATTTTGGGTCCTTGGTCATTTTCTGGTCAAAGATGCCCTTTTAGGTCAAAATGGCCTATATATAGGGGTAAAAAGTCAATTTTACTATTCATTTTCACCTTGCTATTTGACTTTTTCTCTCTGAGCTCTCTGACCCTTTTAGCTTGGTTATCCCTATTCGCGAGCACCAGTTTGAGCGGGCGTCCGTATCATTGGCCACCGACCTATGGACCTCTGGTATGTACCCAATCAACTCACTTTGTGAATTTATTGCATTTAATTTGAAAAAAATTGAATTTTTCTAGGAAAAACCCCTTTTTTCTTTTTTCAAATTTAAATACCACTTTAAATCCTTTTAATAGTGTGTACACATTTTTTTTTGTGCTTCCGTGATTTTAAATAGCGCTTCCACAATTTCTAATAGTGCTTTTACATGTTAAAACTAGGGCTCTTTTCTCATGCAAAATTTTCTCCAGCGCGTATAAGATCAAATGCGCATTTGATGTTTTAATTATGTGTACATGATTTCTTTTAGCGCTTTTAAAGTCTTTTAGCACTTTCACCATAGAAAAACATTTTTACCAATTTTACTTGCGCTTTTAATATTTTTAACTGCGCTTTTTCCTTTTAGCGCTTTTAAACATTTAAATAGCACTTTCACCCTGTTAGAAAAAAATGCAAATGACTTTGTCAGTTTTCCAAACCATTCAGTGTCATCAATCAGTTGATTGGCTTAGGTAATAAACCTCATTTAGTAGCAAGTCGTAGGATGTCAGTTTGAGTCAATTTAGTTTGAATTTTTTATTGTTAATCTCGATTTAGATGATGGATGATGATAAATTTCTGTCCTCTCTAAGTAGAATCAGGAAAATTGATTGTGGTTTGATAATTTTAAAAATGTTTGATTGACTTAGGATAATTCAAAAGATAACTGATTTCAAAACTAATGTGTTTAAACTTGCTTTTTGCAGGCCGTGCTTAAGTCACTGGCCATTTGAGGTCTATATCCTCTACCATTCAACATGATAGATGATTTCAGTGCTCTAGATCACCGACATATTGGTAGATGTGGTTTGTCCTTCTTGCTCGTCCTACCTCAATTTCAAGTGAATCGAGGGTTGATTACAGCTATGGCAGAGAGGTGGCACTCTGACCATAATACCTTTCACTTGCCCATGGGAGAGATGACCATTAGTCCCGAGGATGTGTACCACATCCTACGCATCCCTACACGTGGAGAGTTGGTGTACTATGATCAGGTCTATGATGGCATAGCTTGTCGGCGGGTGTTCCAGGACCCTACGATCAGTGATGATCATATTCAGTGGGCTCAGTTCCCATATTTCCTAGTTCTTCCAGTAATTTTGGGTGCTTTGATTGGTGGTTTCCTCGTGCCTGATCACTAAGGGTATGGATTTGCGGTCGGTTGGGGACATATCTTGGAGGATTTGATGGCTCAGCCTCGACAGTTTGATTGGGTTTCTTATGTTTTGGCACAGTTGTACCATGAGCTATATAAAGTTATTTATTGACGTTCCTTGACTCTATCTGTCAGAGTCATTTTGTTACATCTATGGACATGGGAGCACCTCCCAGTTACTAGGTCAATTTTTATTTATCAGTGTGATCCTGGGTGGCCATTTGCCTAGATGTATGAGAGTATGGTGGTGCAGGCCCATTTGGGAAAGCTAGATTACTGGCACCGTATGATAGATGATATGGATCAGGTCATCTAGCGACTGTACATTAGATGTGAGGTGTTGCCCGAGGATGCTTTAGAGCTTCCTTTCATGTGTTGTCCTCGATGGATGATAGGGGCAGACTCCACATATTATCGAGAGATTTTGCTTTCTACGAGTGCTACTCTAGTATGGTCGAACATAGGGCATGCCTCAGGGTGTGGCTATGTATGCCCGGGTTTAGGTTGAGCGATCACTATGGGGGCCTCAGATTGATTATAGGACAACTCGATAGGAGGTAGAGTAGCTAGGTCACCTACCATGGGATAGGAGAGACCATGTGATAGATGTCGGTATGACCGATGAGTATGAAAATTGGTTCGCTTGGAACCCTTTTCCGAGGTTCATAGATCCAGTAGAGTAGGTGCCTGGGATCGAGGAGGAGTCAGAGGATGATGGAGGGGATGGAGATGGAGGTGGGGGTCATCATAGATGAGGTCATCGAGGATGACGGGGTAGGCGAGCAGTTGCAGGAGGTAGAGTTGTGATACCAGTGATTGCTATCACACCTATTCCTCCTAGTGGTGGTGGTGTGGATAGAGTTTTGCATCAGGTTGTCATGGATCTTGCAACCAGATAGGGTTGTCATAGGGTTCGATGTCAGAGACAGGTGGATGTGTAGGTAGTTGCTGATATTGATGCTCAAGCCACACAGATTTTGTTAGATCGGGCACAGGGCAGACTGACACAGGCTCCTCTTCCACAGGCTCCTCCACAGGTTATCCCGCAGGCTCCTCCAGTATAGGCTCCTGCTTCCTCTATGATGCCATCTTCTTCATCTTATCCATCTTCTTCTTCTTTTGTTCCATCTTCTGACATGCCATCTTCTGCCATGCCATCTTCTTCCATGCCACTGCCTTCCATTCCATCTTCTTCTACTGCTCCTCTACCGACTCCTTCTACACAGGCTCCCAGTTCAGAGGCTCCAGTGGCTGCATCAGATGTTTGAACCTTACAGTTAGATGTGTCTGAGATTAGACAACAGGTTAGCCAGCTTAGTAGTATGATGCAGGCCTTTATGGCTACTATGAGTCAGCATGGGCTACAGGCTAGTTTGAGTAGACCTCCTGATATTGATCCTGGTCATGATGGTGCTGGTGGCTTAGCCAGTTGATTGATATAGATCTGATATATATTCTTTTATTGATGTACATAATGATCCCATTTTTTATATCGATACATTGGACTTTGTTCTATTCTTTTGATTAGTTGATGTTTTTATGTTATGCGTTGATACTTTGATGGACTTTGATTATCTGATGTTTCATGATTATATTATAGACTTTAATACTCAGTTGATTTATGATGATGATACTATTGAATTTGATACTTACTTGATAGATTTACTTTATGTGATGCCATTATGTGTTGGACCTTGTTTTTCAGGTGTTTTACTATGATATGCAGATCTATATGATTCTATCTCCTATATGCTTTATTTTATGCTTTTCAGAATGTAGTTAATGATATGGATGCACATGTTCTAATTATGCTTAAATGGTTTTCTTATGTATAACATAGAAATAGGTGAATGGATGTGATATGAATTTATGATATGATTCTTGTAATGATTAATGTTATGATACTTGAATGTTTTATGGACACAAATGATATATAAATGTGTTAGATGATGATGTAATGATTTAATGAATAATGCGATGTAATGACGTATATGGATATATTTATTTTTGATAATATAGATATATGTAATGGATATGAATGTAACATAATTATGATATGCAAATTTGATGGACCTATATGATGTAATGAATAATGGTTATGGATTTTTAATTATTAATTATTCTAAATGTTTATGTTATTTATATATATATATATATATATATATATATATATATATATATATATATATATATATATATATATATATATATATATATATATATATATGTGAGTGATGTAAATGAATGCAATGATATATAATGTAAGATGAGCTTTGAATGAATGGATTTAAATGAATGATGCAATTTCCAATGTTTTTAAATGAACTAAATGTTATGCACCTAATGATGAATTTATGTCTATTTGAATGAAATGGCTTAACAGATGCAATGAACATGAATTAATGAATGCAATGGTAAATGCACTTAATGGATTAATATGAATGATTTCTTAAAGGATGCACACTAAATGAGATGGATCTTTAAAATTAATGTAACCTAATGCATTGGCCTTAATTGAATTGGATGTTTAAATGAATGCAACCTAATGCAATTAAAATTGATGCAAGCTATATGTAATGAACTTAGATTAAAATGAATGCAAACTAATGTAAAGAATCTAATTGTAATTTAGGGTGGAAAGTCCTAAATGAATGCAAGCTAACATGGTTATAAAAAATGCTTATGAACTAATGTAATGCACCCTTGTTTTTAATTTTTTATTTCCAACACACTCAATCACATATAGTTTTTTATGTTCCTTTGCTTTTTGATTTGACTACACCCCCTTTCTATTTTACTCTTGCAATTTAGTTTTTATGCTAAGAAAGGAAAATACATTAAATGCATTTAATCTAAGATTTATGCAACTAACTATCATTTAAAAAAAAATTTGGAGCTTATATTCATCATTGAGTAGTTTGTGATCCTGAATTTAGTACAACCATCACTAGTTCAACCATGATGATATGAATACCTTTTTCACCTCTTATGTTGGTTTCCATCTTGTGGTACGACTATCATTGATTGGATTCAATCATGAGAGTACGAATATTGATTTTGTCAGATTCTATGATGCAAGTGGATTTTGGTATTATGATATTGAACATCAAAATATCCAAGGTATCCTTTTGTGTAAACAAACAAAAATCTTAGTTTCGTGGTATGGACAAGTCCTCGATGATTCTTTGATGATCGTGTCCTTAGACAAATAATACATGCTTTAAAACTTTGATTTTAAGACAGTCACTTAGAAATCAACAAAATATCATGCTTTCATCGTAGCTTCTCTAGTTTATAAACTTTCGTCGATTTGCTAGAAATACATGATTTCATCAACCAAGTCAACACTTTAGAAAAATTTTGCAATGTTTTTCAAATCCATATTTCAAGTATAGTTCCATGCATTTCATACTTTTAATCCTGATAAAGATAGGGTCTTTGTGAGATTTAGGATCAAGTTTTTCATTTAGTTTCAAATTGGATTAGAATTAGGATTTGATTGAGTGTTTCATTTGTACTTTGATGAATTGATTCATTGTTTGATTGAAGTTTGCTTTTGATGAATCCTTCCTCCTTTAGAGTAGATTGCCCCTAGTTTGATATGATTACATTTGTGGGACTTGGGACTATTTGCATATTAGGTGACCAAAATCTTTAGGTACTTGCAAATGCAACTGTGGGGTT
This sequence comes from Chamaecyparis obtusa, assembly GCA_027943335.1. Lineage (NCBI taxonomy): Eukaryota > Viridiplantae > Streptophyta > Pinopsida > Cupressales > Cupressaceae > Chamaecyparis > Chamaecyparis obtusa. The sequence goes on along the minus strand of BSBK01005261.1, from coordinate 919,246 downwards.
TTATTATGCAATATATAAAAATGCTGGTGAATGCAATATTTACAAGGATGATCACTAGGTATGCGACTGACTTGGACTTTCAATGATGCCTGTTTACTAGGTTTTCACCGATTGAATGGATTTTGCTTTATTTTTCTTTTTTTTTTTGCTACCAAGGTGTCTATTTGCTAGGTTTTCACCAAGACAACATTTTTTTGAGGATCATATCTGAATGTTTTTGGCTTTCTTCATGCTCAATTTTTCACTATTTTTGATCTTTTCTGCATTTCTAATTTATTTTCTCTTTTCTGCTTTTCAATGTTTTTGGTATTTTCAGGATCTCTTTTGACTATATACAATAAATAGGATGCTTACCATCTAATTTTTTTGATACTCTTTTTCTCTATACCCTTTCATCTACTTCACGTGTAGAACCTTTTTAGATGAATACTATTAATAGGTTCTTGCAATTCTTCTCCATCACAATCAGCTAACTTATAGGTGCCTGTCCCAAAAGATGAAGTGATCACAAAAGGTCCTAACCAGTTTGCTTCCCATTTTCCTTTCTTTTCTCTTTCTGCTTGATTCTTGGGATTTTCTCGCAAAACTAAGTCACCTATTTGGAATGTCCTTGACTTGATATACTTGTTATAGGTCCTTGACATTCTTTTCTGATACACTTTCAAATGATCAAAGGCTTGTTGGTGTTTCTCATCTAGTAGTTCCAGTTCATGCAACCTAGCAACTCTATAGTCCTCTTCACTTATCAAACAATGGAGGGATACTCTTAAAGATGGAATTTCTACCTCCAAAGGTAAAATTGCCTCTGCTCCAAAGACTAAGGAAAAAAGGTGTAGCTCCTGTTGGCATTCTGATACTTGTCCTATAAGCCCATAAGGTTGGTTTTATTTGTATATGCCAATTTCTACCTGAATTAACCATAGTTCTCTTCAATATCTTTAAGATGTTCTTATTTGTTGCTTCTGCTTGTCCATTACCTTGGGGGTAATATATTGAAGATGAGTGATGTATCATGTGGAATTGTGTACATAACTCCTTTAAATCCTTGTTTTTGAAATGTTTGGCATTGTCGGTTATGATGGCATGAGGTACACCATATCTACATATTATGTGATTTAGAATAAACAAGGATATTTGTTTTTCCTGTAGCAGTTGACAAGGGTACAACTTACACCCATTTGGTAAAGTACTCTATTGTGGTGATGATAAATTTATGACCATTTGAAGATGGTGGATAAATCATCCCTATTAAATCTAAACCCCATTGATAAAGTGGACAAGGTGTTGTCATAGGATGAAGCTCTTGTGCGGGTACATGGATCAAGTTCCCATGATATTGACACTTTCGATAAGTTTTAGCAAAGTGACACAGATCATTTTCCATGGTAGGCCAAAAATATCCTATCCTAAGAAGTTTCTTAGCTAGGGTTAAACCATTCGAATGTGACCCACAAATCCCCTCATGAATTTATTGTAAGGCTATATTTGATTCCTCTTTCTCTAGACATCTTAGAAGCATTCCATCTAGACTCTTACAATACAATGTGTTGGATATTAAGGTATAACAGGAGGCTTGGCATATAAAGATTTTCTTTTGATTCCTAGTTTGGTCCATAGGTAGGATTTGGTCTTTTAAGTAGGTGTAAATGTCTCCATACCAAGGTGATTCATTTTCGGTTAATAAACAAATACTATGAGGATGGGTAGGGTCAAATGCGGGCTGCTCAACTTCTTCTACCAAGAATTCATATCTGGCACTTTGATCTGGTATTTGGAGAAGTGATGCCAAAGTAGCCATTACATCTGTTGCTTTATTCTTCTCTCTTGGTACTTGCTCAAATGCGATGAGAGTGAAGTACTTCTTGAGATTCTCAACCATATTTTTGTAAGGTATCATCTTGTCATCTTTAGTTTGATATTCATCATTAATCTAATTGATAACTAGTTGTGAATCTCCATAGACTTGTAGCTCTGTCACTTTCCATTCTAATGACAATTTGATCCCAATGACCAATGCTTCATATTCAACTATATTATTGGTGCACGTGAATAACAATTTTTATGATTTCAGAATTGTAGATCCTTTAGGAGTAATCAAAAGTATGCCTTCCCCTGATCCATGTTGGGTGTAGGAACCATTGTATGCACCCTAAAATGGTCACCTAGAATTTGGGCCCCATTTATTTGATTTATCAATCCTGAATCATTTTTATCAATAATCAATATTTTCAACAATATCAATCTCTTGATCAAATCCTAATTTCGATCATATATTGGATTTTTATCCTATGGGCTAACCATTTTATCCTAAGTTTTTATTTAATGAAAAGGAATATTTCCTCCCCTTTTGATTAAATAAAAAGCCCACCTTTTCCTCTTATCCTAAGTTGCACAAATAAAGCATTATTCATATTTCACAAAAAGGAAAAAAGCACTTTTTGTCTCATATGGACATAAAGTCAACTCTTATTTTCCTATTGGAGGATACTTGTGCACATGGATTGCTCCTCTTTCAAGCTCCACCGCTGATTAAGACTTTTTGCCTCTTAATCTCCATGGTCCATTTCACCTCATTTCTTATAAAAGGAGAGCTCTCTCCTCCATTTGCATATACCATGTTTTTATGCTAATGTTATGCTGCAGGTTTTAGGTGCATTTGGAGTTTTGAAGACATTGAAGACTTGCTTCATTGCATCATTTAGTTGCATATTTGCTTTCATAGTTGCATGATAATGGCATTCTTAGTGTAGATTTCCTTTTATGCAATAGAATAAGCTCACATAGTCTAAATAGGAGGTATTGTAATCCATTGCTATTTCCTTTCATAGATTAGTTGCATTGTACTTTTCTTTCATAGCTTAGATTGCATTCTCATATAGCTTGCATTGCATCCATAGTGATTCTTGGAGATATTGGCATTGTTGCCCTTGTTTTCACTTGAATCTCTCATTGTATGGTTGACTAGCAAGGTCACAAGCTTGTAGCTCTAGCTGAGAGCAAAACACATCATAGTCCCTTGCAACTCCATGCATAGAGAGCTATGAGCCACTTTGTGAGGCCTCATTCTTGAGCAACCTTGCATGTAATGGTTCATAGAAGTGCACCTTTTTAGTGTGTACATTTCTGGCGCCCACCGTGGGGCTTTTTATATAGACTTTATCCTTCTTTTTTTGCATTTTCGCCATTTTTTGTCAAATTTTCAGCAAGTTTTTAGCGTAATTTTCATTCTCTAGTTTTTTGTCTTAGAATATCGTGCGATACTTCTCAGTATATCGCGCGATATACCTCTGTATGTGCGTGCGATACTTCGCTTGTTGAAAGTATCGCTCGACTATAGTAGAGAATATCGCCTGGTCTCGGGCGAAGTATCACCTGGCAAAGGGCGAAGTATCGCACTGACTGAAGAGTATCGCCCGGTATAGTGCGAAGTATCACGCGATACTGGTGTCTGGACTATGTCTGTACCTGACAGCGAGCTGTTTTTGAGCTATTTTATCTATCTTGCAAGTTTTGGGTTCTTAGCTATCTTTTTGAAATTTTTTGGAAATTTCAGCGTTTTCAAATCCGTGCAACTCTGGAAAATGGGTGCCCATTTTTTTTTGAAATTTTGCAAATGGTATCAAAAGTTTAAGTGTGATATATCGTTGGAAAGGTCTTTCTGAGCCTAATCCAACCATGATGGTTTCATTTTCAGATTTTATCATTTGATTAGTTATTTTTGCAGATTATCTAATTTTTCATGTACTAATCATTGGTAGATTTTAGATTTTGATTCTCCTAACTCTTGTTGGTCTAACAAGTTGTGGTTGTAGGTGCTCTCATTACTTGAAATTTGTCAAAAGAACGCATGTCAAAGAGGGCTACTAACAGTTTTTGTAGGGCTACCCAAGCATAAAAACAAAAACAAAAAAAAACTTGCTTGTTTATTTGCTTTCCTTTCAAGTGTGGCATTCACTAATTGTATTAGGAATCTTTAAAACCTTGTGAAAGAGATTTTGAGGTGGTAGGAGAAGTATGCTCTTCACCTTTAGGTGAACTAGAAAATCTTGACCCATCTTAAAGTTTTGGAAGCAAGGGAGTAATTGAATCTCTTTGCTTGGTGTGTTTGGGAGAAGTTTTTGAGATAGGGGAGTATGCTCTTCACCCTTGAGGTGAACCAAAAACCTTGAACCTCATAAATTATCTATTTTTGTTTAGTTTAGGAATCTTTTAGCGGGCCTGCTCTTGAGCAATCAAGAGGAACGACTCAAGTGGGGACAACTTTGTCATCATTTTCCTTGGTGGCAAGTGATTCCAACTCACTATAATCTCAAGGCTATCAAGGACACCAAAAACCTTGGTAGACATAACACTTATCTTCATTTGATGTGAGTAGCTCATGGGATTGCGACCATGGGGAAAACATTGAACAAGAATGCTTAAGGTACTCTTGAGGCCGCAAGGTCCCAGTCCTTTATGAGGAGCAAGAGGGGTGTTGTGAATGGAAATCTTTATTAAGAACCATTAGATAGAAGCCACCTTGTTTAGCCACTTATCTTCTTAGTGCAAGGATTGATCCAAGTGGTTTACCCGGATCACCTTAAGATACTCACCATATGTGTCCCTTTGGTTGTGTTGTTTGACACTTCCATGACAAAGCCAATATCTCTTGTGGGCAACCACTTGGTGTGAGGCAAGGGGGCATCAAGTTGTGGGCTAAGTTGGTAAGTATTGAGCCTTGTCTTGTAGGTAGATATTGCTTGAAGTGTCTTTGATTGTGTGATACCAGTGTAAACATTCTCAACATACAAACAATCGGTAGCATTCATAGGGTGCAATTTTATTTTTGATATCACAAGTGTTTGTCTTGGCAAGGTTGCTTTTGCCCTTGTTTCAAGTGTTTGAAGACATGTTTGATCCTCTACTGTTTGCAAACCTGTCCAAATGCTGTTGAATTTATGATTGACATCAGACATTTTCACCCTAACATTCAGAAAATCCAAAATCAGACCTTAAAACTCAAAATTTTGCACAAATTGGTCAAGATCAACATCAGTATCACATTAGCCAAAGAGAAATATTGCATTGGAAGGTTGTTCTTGGTGAGAAAGTTTATCTCTAGAATTGTGAGCTACATTCTTGGAAAATTCTTGTACTCTTATTGTCCAAATAATTTTCATTTAATCTCAATTTCAATGATATTTTGGCCTAGTCCAACCTCCTGATTCAAAAGTGCAAGGATATTCATCCTTTGATTTGAAGCACCTCTTTGACAGTGTTGGTAAAGCCCCTTCTTCTATCTTTTCATTTCTCTTTGGACAATAGAGAACTTTGATTATCCTAGTTTGGTGTTGACATTTTGTGAGGTCATCCTATTATCAAGGGTCTTCTATTTTCAGTCTTCCTTGGTGAGTCCAGATCTTAGATCCTAGGTGTTGTCATGTTGCTCAACATCTCAATGAACGTTATGGTATCAATTGCACAAGATGGCTCTTAGTCTTCTTCTTTCTTCTCCATTTCCCATGTTCTTCTGAAGTCTTCTATTCCCATGGGAAATTATTCTTCTTCTTCTTGATTCTTTTCCTCTTACTATCTAATCTACTTTCTTCTCTTCTATTCATTTCTTCCTATGCTTGATTTCTCCTCTTTTGGAACCATGAATCTTGACTATCTAGCTTTGGAACCTTTATTAAGAATAGATGATCTTGAGCTCATTGACATATTCGAAAAGTGTTGTTCTTCCAAAATTCTCATGAGTGATGAATTTATAGCAAAAATAAAAGAAAAGATGATTAAATCAAATGCCTTTGCTAGAATCATAAACATGATCATATCACGATCTTTTTCTTCCAAACATTCTTCATCATCTAAATCTTCTCATTCTTCTTCACCTTCCAAGTCTTATCATGACTCTTCCAGACATCATTCTCATTCTTCATCTTCTAAGTCTTATCATGATTCTTCTAAACACTATTCACATTCTTCATCTTCCAAATCTTATCATGACTCTTCTAAACATTATTCTAATTCCTCATTATCCAAGTCTTCTTCTTCCACTAAGTCTTCAATTTCCTCTTCTTCATGATCTCATTCTTCTTCTACTTCTCCTAAGAGTCTTACTTCTCTTCAGAAGACATACCATAAAGAGCAACATGATAGTCCTTGTGATGTCTCTTCCACAAAGAGTGACACACCTACCTTTGATGACTATGATAACTATGATGACTATGATGATGGACAATGTAGCAATATTTATGGCAACTCTATTCCTAAGAGTCCTCCTCGTCGTGTGCTTAGGCTTACTAAAGGGTCATCCTATTGGATAGATTGTGATGGTGATCCATATGATTCTGATTTTGAGAGAAATTATGATATTTGTTGTGAACAATATGATACATCTACTTGTATTGAGGAAGAGAAAGCTTTCTGTGCTGATTATAAACGAAGATACTATGAGCATGTCTTGTCTAAAAACTCTCATGCTGAAAATAAAGATTACACTCTCCAGCAAGATCATGTTAATGTTGAACCTTTGTCTTGTGATGGTCCCCTTCCATCCGCCACTTCCTCCAATACCCACACACTTCCTAAAGCTTCTGAGTCATCCAAATCTTTCACAAATCCTTCATCTAACAAAGATCCTAAGGCTTTTCATGTGGTTCCCTATAGTTATCCTCAAGGGCTACCTCTTAAAGAAACTCAAGCTAACCTTCACTTGGCTGCAAATACTTTCAATAATGTCAAACCTAAAAAGCCTAAGCCTTTATGCGCTATAATGCCTACTTCAGTTAATCCTTCACCATCTCCTCCAAAGTCTTCCATACAATCCCAACCTGCTTCCTTGTCCTTAGAAGTGGCTCCATGTCAAGAGGACTCTAAAAATGATAAAGAAAAGAACATAAAAAAAGATCAAGATCAAGAACCCTCCATGTCATCCAATCCTTTTCATGATGTCTCTGATCCCCTTCATGGTTCTTTTGATCCTCTACGCTCTTTCGCATTCATTCCACCATCTCCTAAGCAAGATCAAGCTACTACTTACACTATTGAGCTTATTGACAATCAAAATAACCTTACCACACTTGCGCTTTCCAAAGATGATACTTCCATTAAGGTTATTAAAAATGGTGTTATTACTTCCAATGTTGAACCTATTGAAAATCAAGAGAAAAATGATATGCTTACGCTATCCAAAGCTACTTGTCAAGATCAAAGTCTTCCATCTTCTTGTTCTACCGCTCGATGCTCACTTCCACTTTCTACTCTTCCTAAATTTTTGCAAGCTTTGAATGATCCTATCAACGAAGTTTCTCCTATTCAAGATGTTCATGATACTATTGAAAATCCTAATGCTCACTCTAAAAATGCTGATGTCCTTGGTTGTCATATAGATGCTGATGAACTTAATGATTATCCTTTTACGTCTTCCATGTCCATCCTTGGACCTCCTCCACCAATACTAAGGGCTTCATGTCTTCCTTCCATTTTGGGTCCTTATGTCCCTTCACTTTCCCCTCCTAATTCTTCTAGTTCGTCATCCATCTTAGGTCCTTACGTCCCTCCATCTCCTATCTTTCCTCAAGATCAACATAGATGCATACCCTTGAATCCTTTTCATCCATCCACCTATCTAAACCAGTCATATTTTTCTTCTTCTTCCACAAGTCCCAAATATTTTGGAAGTAACTTGAATGTTCAATATAAGAAAAAGAAGCAATACAAAAATCCATCAAAAAAAGAAGATCACCATGTCTCTTCTAATCGACATGGAAGCATAAAGTCAAAAGAGATATCTAAGAAGAAAACTATAAAACAAGTATGGGTTCCAAAACCCATCATTGAAGATATTCTCTCTAAATTATCAAAAGGAAATGAAAAGCCTAAGGCTATATGGATTCCAAAATCTCTCTTGAAAGAGTCTCATGTTGAACAAAAAGTGAAATTGACATTCAAGCTTCCAAAGACTTCCACTTCATCTTCTTCCAAAAACATTCTTTCATTCCATGCGCCTAAACCACAACCTCTGCTAAACATTTTCCATATTCCTTCTCGTATTCCTCCATTCACATTTGAGAATTATAACAAGCACACCAATCCTCTCTTTGAGGAGTCAGATAGCAATAATGAACCAGAGTATGATTTGCATTTGGACTAGAATATGGTTTACGTTTCCTCCATTTTTCCCGTCACCTTTCAAGGTGTGTATTGACGTTGATCTTACCTTGCTTTCCATCTACCTTTTCACATTCCTTCCATTCGTTATCCTTCTACCTTCTATCATTTTTTTTTCCTCATTTGCCTATTCCTCATGCATTTTCCTTTCCCTATCAGCATCTTTGAGCATATCATTTTGAATCCTTGGCATATCATGGTTTATCCTTTCAAGGAGCACTATCTAAAAAGTTTGCCTTCTTCCAAAAAAAACAAAAAAAGAAAGAAAAAAAGATGAAAAAAATAAAAAATGTACCTTGGTGAAAACCTGGAAACAGGCACCTTGGTAGCAAAAGTAAAGAGAAATAAATTCATCCTATGGTGAAAACCACTCTCTTGTGGCACCTTGGATAAGTACCATGATGAAAACCTAGTAATCAGGCATCATGCGTAGTTCTTCTATATGTTTCATCCATTCCATTCCATCTTTGATCTTGACAATGTTGAACTATACATGAATATTTGACTATCTTGTGAGCTATCTTACAATGATCTTGCTTTCATTCCATTCATTTTTAGCCTTCATATTTATTTTTGTCCATTCATTCTAGCCTTTCTCTATCCTTTTCCTCTTTGGTCTTGATCTAATAAAAAAAAGAGTAAAACACGATGCTATGAAGTCTCTTGACATGTCTACTCCTTTGGACTGCATCCTTCCTTCTTTTGCAGTGCGCTTTTGAGGCTTATCCTATGTTATCCTTTCATTGCTTGTCCAAATGTGCTTTGCATGACAATTTTTCCCTAGCTTGGGTACTCTTGAGGAGTTTGCCTTTGAGGATTTCTTCCCTTCACTCTCCTTCATTCTCATGTCTTCCATCTCTTTCACCAGCTTGCTCATCCATCTTGTCCTCCACATTTCTAGATATTGGGACTACATGATGTGATCTTGCTCATGAGTTTGATGCCTGTTCTATTTGGGGGCATCCTTTGTACATATTTTATGATCCTGAAAAAATACCAAAAAAATTGATATATGATGCTGAAAAAATCCTAAAAAGCATATACAGTCCTGAAAAAATACAAAAAAATCAAAAGTTCAAAAATTCTAAAAAAATGAAAAAAGAATCTAAGTGGTGAAAACCTGGAAACAAGCGCTACTTGAGGCTTTTGCCCCCCTATTTGTTAGCATGTGTCCTCGACACTTAGCCACTTTCCATCATGCCTTGACCTTATTTGACTTGGTCTGGAATTGGTCTTTATCTTTGTCTAAGGGGCATACCTGTTAGCATAGGTCTTTTAGGTGCGTTTGTCTCTTGGGGCATTTCACAACAGGTGTTTTTCAACACCACCCCAAACAGTGTTTTTCAACACTACCCTTGCATCGAGTGTTTCTTAACACTTATCAGGTGTCTTATCCAACAGTCTCATATGATGTGATATTTCTCACTAAGCAGATATGATTCTCAGAGTTTGACTCTATGACCAACACACACGCACTTAAACAATCAACTCGTTGACGATATGATGACTTTATTTTTCTTTGTGTGCTGTCTATGAGGATTTCTTTGATGAGTGGTCTCTCCCTGAGAAGTTTTCGATGATGCATAGCTAGAAGACTGAGGGAATGAGAACATGTTTTCTTTCTTTATCTGCTTGTGGGTATATTTTGTTGATCCTAATTGTCATGAGCATTTATGCTGGTCCTACTTGACACTATGGATTGACAAGGTATTACCCTTGACTGTTATGCGAGTGCATGCTTCTAGCTATCTTGATTTTCATGTATCTTGATACAAGCATAATCTCGCCATATCAAACTTAGGTAATCTCACTGCACTAGTCATCTTGACCTACATGTCTTTGATGCCTAGGTGGGATTTCCGCATTTCTATCTGATATAGATCATATTCATATCCACATAGTTATGCTAGTGTGCATTGTATGATCTTGCGATGCTACCAATAATGCTCGATGATGATAATTAGATGTCTATAAGCGTTGTGACCTTGCAAGTCAACCACTTTCATAGTAGCTTGCATTTTTTGGTTCATGTTAGATTAGTTTTTGCATCTTGCATATGGAGAGAGCTCCTCTTTTTATCATCTACAGACTAGTTGGTCAACTGTGCTCATTTTCTGATTCTTCTTGATCATATCTTTCATTTTTGGTCTTTCATATCACATCATTTTCTATCCATTTTCGGACTCGAAATCGAAATCTGAGTCGCGTTTCCAAGTTTTCTCATTCTTCTACGTAGTTGACCGACCTTTTGAGGCATAATTCTTTAATCTTCGATGGAATTTCTTCCTTTCCATGTCTTTCAACCTTCTAGTCTGTCATTCGCCCTCTTTCTATTTCCTCACTAGGGCATGTTTCATTGCCTAATGGTTAACCTATTGACCTTTATATTTGATTATGATTTCATTAAGATTTGATCAAATCCTTATCAATTCGTTGTTCTCCTCTCTATGATTTTGATTTCGACTCCGAGGGGGCAGTACCTATGGGATTCTCATCCCTGATTTCCTTGATTTTCCTGATTCAGACATCTTTTGTGAGCTGTCGCTCAAATTTGAGATTCTTATCTCTTACTTTGAATGTGATCTCGAATTGACCTCATGTTCAAAGGCCTTTGTTTATGCTTTGTCCGGATATGATCCCGAATCGACCTCACATCTGAGTTGTTTTGTGATCCCAGATCGATCTCACACTTCAATTCTTCTTTGACTGCATGTGTTCCCAAATCGATCACACATTAGTCAAAGAGGGGCAAATGTATGCACCCTAAAATGGTCACCTAGAATTTGGGCCCCATTTATTTGATTTATCAATCCTGAATCATTTTTATCAATAATCAATATTTTCAACAATATCAATCTCTTGATCAAATCCTAATTTCGATCATATATTGGATTTTTATCCTATGGGCTAACCATTTTATCCTAAGTTTTTATTTAATGAAAAAGAATATTTCCTCCCCTTTTGATTAAATAAAAAGCCCACCTTTTCCTCTTATCCTAAGTTGCACAAATAAAGCATTATTCATATTTCACAAAAAGGAAAAAAGCACTTTTTTGTCTCATATGGACATAAAGTCAACTCTTATTTTCCTATTGGAGGATACTTGTGCACATGGATTGCTCCTCTTTCAAGCTCCACCGCTGATTAAGACTTTTTGCCTCTTAATCTCCATGGTCCATTTCACCTCATTTCTTATAAAAGGAGAGCTCTCTCCTCCATTTGCATATACCATGTTTTTATGCTAATGTTATGCTGCAGGTTTTAGGTGCATTTGGAGTTTTGAAGACATTGAAGACTTGCTTCATTGCATCATTTAGTTGCATATTTGCTTTCATAGTTGCATGATAATGGCATTCTTAGTGTAGATTTCCTTTTATGCAATAGAATAAGCTCACATAGTCTAAATAGGAGGCATTGTAATCCATTGCTATTTCTTTTCATAGATTAGTTGCATTGTACTTTCCTTTCATAGCTTAGATTGCATTCTCATATAGCTTGCATTGCATCCATAGTGATTCTTGGAGATATTGGCATTGTTGCCCTTGTTTTCACTTGAATCTCTCATTGTATGGTTGACTAGCAAGGTCACAAGCTTGTAGCTCTAGCTGAGAGCAAAACACATCATAGTCCCTTGCAACTCCATGCATAGAGAGCTATGAGCCGCTTTGTGAGGCCTCATTCTTGAGCAACCTTGCATGTAATGGTTCATAGAAGTGCAACTTTTTAGTGTGTACAACCATCAAAATATAATTTCCATGTTTTTATTTCAACATTTATAATTTTAGAATTTGGGAATTCCACTTGAATTGGATGGTCATCTTGTAATGGTGACTCCGCTAATTGATTAGCTATAACTTGTCCCTTGATAGAATTTTGGTCCACATAATCTATGTTGAATTCACTTAACACCATGACCCATTTGGCTAGTCTCCCATTCAATGTTGTTTTGCTAAGAAGATATTTCAAGGGATCAATCTTTGTAATGAGTCAAATCTTGTGGGATAACATATAGTGTCGTAATTTTTGGGAAGCAATACATATGGCCAAATATGCTCTTTTAATGAAGGTATAGTTCAACTCATATTTCACCAAGGTTCTGCTTATGTAGTATATGGCCTTTTCTTTTCCCGATTCATCTTCTTGTGCCAAGAGTGCTCCTAGTGAATGTTCGGTTGCTAAAATGTATAGAATTAAAGGCTTGCCTCTTATAGGAGGCATCAAAGTTGGAGGATTCATCATATATTTCTTCAAAAAATTGAAGGCTTCTTCACATTTCTCATCCTATTTGAAAACTGTGTCCTTGTGAAGGAGTTGAGTGAAATTGTGGCATTTTTCTGCTAATTGAGAGATGAACCTTCGAATGGATTGGATCCTGCCTTGAAGAGATCTCATATGACTTATGTTCCAAGGTGCCTCCATTTCCATGATGGCTTTGACTTTGGTGGGGTCTACCTCTATTCCTTTCACTAAAATAATGTACCCTCGTAGCTTTCTTGATTGAACACCAAATGCACACTTCTTCAGATTTAACCTTACTTTGAATTGCTCTAATCTTACAAAAAATTTCTCTAAGATGGGTAGATTTTCTTCTCTCGAGTGAGATTTAGCAAGTATGTCATCTACATAGTCTTCCATGAACTTGTGCATCATGTCATGGAATATGGTTGTCATGGCTCTTTGATAGGTCGCTCCGACATTCTTTAGACCAAAAGGCATAACATTCCAACATAATGTCCCCCATGCACATGTGAATGTTGGCTTATCTTGATCTTCAGGTGCTATCTTTATTTGATTATAACCACTAAACCCATCCATAAGTGAGAACATTGAATGTCTTGCTGTCAGATCTATGATGGCATCTATGCTTGGTAATAGAAAGTCATCTTTAGGGCATGCAAGATTAAGACCCTTAAAGTCCATGCAAATTCTGATAGATTTGTCTACTTTTGAAACTGGCACAATGTTTGAAATCCATTGGGCATAATCAATGGCTCTTATAAACCCAACTTTCAGAAATTTTTCTAACTCCACTTTTATAAGTAAAGCTATGTGTTGATGCATCTTTCTTAATTTATGCTTTACCGGTCTTACTCCTTTTATTTTCAAATGATGCATGATTAAATTTGGATCTAATCCTAGAATATCATCATATGACCATGCAAAATTGATTTGTTTTTCTTTGAAAATTTTGATGAAGTCCTTTCTTTCTTCACTAGATAGAGACGCTACTAAGTGTATGATCCTTAGTTTTGATTATGACCCAATGTTCACTTTCTCTGTTGGTTCAATCAAGATAGGAGATCTTTCTTCATAGTGCTTGGGTAAAGTATCCAAACTCCCTTCCCTAGATGCCTCTATTGGGCTTTCACCTTTGGAATCATTCTTTATTTCTTTCTCTTTTTGATCTAATGTTGCCACAATGTGGTTTTCAACATTAGATTCTTTCCATTTTTTTAATTTTTTTAATTTTTTATTGAATTGAGAGTTTGGATACTTTCCTTTGTCACTTCTTCCTGATATTCCATGGTAGAAGAAGGCTCAACCGCATTTAGGTATTGGGACACAAAGTTATCATTCAAAAATGTAGGGAGGATGGTAAGTTCAATGGAATCCCATTCGATTAATTCTGGGTAGATAAGGGGCAAAGGATCAATGCCTTGGTTTAGTCCAGTGGGGTTTAGGGATATGACTTTGTTTGAAGGTTCAAACATTGTATCACTTAAATATATAATATGTGCTTCTTCAAGATGTTCTAGAGAACTAGGGTCAAAATCCTCCTCACTAGAATCCTCTAAGGTTTCCGTTGGGTAAAAATCTTGTGGATTAAACCTAGGATTTGATTCTTCCATAGTAGGTCTCCATGATGGTACATAGGGTTCTCCTACCCATTAATTTATTTCAATCCTTTGAATCGGTACATTATCTAAGACCACTTGACTAGAACTTGAGGCTTAATTCTGATTTGATTCTGAGGCTTGTTCCTTTCCTTTGCTAGGGGTATAGGTGTGGATGACATCCACTTCTTTATCTTGGCATGACTCACTTGACAATGAGTCCCACTCCCAATTGTTGGAATCCTCATCACTTTGAGAACCTAATTATAAAATTCGGTCATAGACCTTAGGATAGTTCTTTTGAGTGTACCCTTGTTCTAGGTACCCGAATCTAGTCTTTTCTTTGCTATCTCTCCATGTCATTTCAATGGGTTCAATGAGTCCTTCGTTTCTTGTTCCTAAAGGTCCTTGTCCTTTATATCCCATTTTATGCATTATTTGAAATCCTTTCCCATATTGATGTGTGGGAATGCTTATAATTTGGATGCGCTTTTCATGTGCACTTGATTCCTCATCCTTATATAGCCAATTTAGAATTTCATTATCTTCTTCCTCCATGAATGAAGATGTATTTTCCCTCACAAAGTGATCATTGTATTTATGAGGTAGATTGGATGGCCTTCCATATGATTTTGGAGATAAGGGTAGGTCCATCATAGATAAGGAATATTCACCTATACCCTTTTGTTTGATTTGACATTGCTTTTCAAAGTTTTTCATCATATGATCCATTTTTTGGTAATGAGCATCTTTGGTGTAGATTTGAATGGATCTAGCTTGGTCTTCTTTCTTTTTCTCTAGAGCACTCTCCTCACTAACCTTCTCTTTTCCTTTTATCGATGTAGTTAGGTTAGTATGACTTTGGTTATTCTCAACAACAATTTATTTTTATTCTTTTTCTTTTCCCTTCAAAGATGGAAGATCTTTTGAACTTTGCCCTTGCTCTATTCTTTGAGAAATTGATCCTTCTACATTATGTGGGACTAAGGAATCATTGATAGGCTTCATGTTATTACAATACTGAAAGGGGTTTGAGTCCCCGCTTACCATGACTTCTTGTCCTAGATAGGGGAGCTTGAGACATTGATGGTAGGTTGAGGGTATGACCTGCATTTCATGGATCCATGGCCTCCCTAATAGAATATTTTAAGTCAAATTTAGGTCTAGGACTTGGCAAATGGTCTTTTTTTGCATTGGGCCAACTCTAATAGGAATTACTATGAGTCCTTTGGAAGCTCTCTCTTCATCATTGTAGGCTTTTATGGTTATCTTTTTCTTTGGATCTATAGCCTCCTCAGAAAATCTGAAGGCTTTTACCAAGTTTAAGGTACAAATATTCAAGCCGGCTCCTCCATCAATGAGGACTCTTTTCACTCTATGCTTATTGATTAGGACCTCTATATGCAAGGGTAGATTTTGTGGGTGGTTTAGGGACATATCATCTTGTTCTGAAAAGGATAGACAATGGGGTGCAACAAGATGTCCTACCATGTTTTGAAATTTATTTGCATCTAAATTTAGAGGCACATTAGTTTCTACCAAGGCTTTCTCTAGAATCTCCTTATGGGTTGGTGAGAGATTGAGTAATTCTAGAATAGAGATCTGAGTAGGGGTTTGTTGCAGTTGGTCTACCAAATTATATTGTTTTGAAGATGAGGATGAAGTTTGATTTGGTAGAACAATTTTTGGGGCATTTCTAGGTAGAGTAATTTTTTATGCTTGCCCCCTAGTTACAACATTAGATGTTGCTTCCCTTGGCTTCTCTTTTACCACAATAACATTTATGGTGTTTTCATCACTACTTAGAGAATTAATGGTATTATCATAGGTATGAGCAAAATTGACCTTCTCATTACCTCTTTTTTTATTTTGATTGGTGTTTGATGACTCACCCTTTTCATGGTTTAGAAAGGGGTTTTTGAAGGCCATATGATCCTCATTGTTTTGAGGTCCTTCCACTTTTATCATTCCATCATCAATTAGGTCTTGTACAAGATGTTTCAAATTCATGCACTCATTAGTTTTATGGCCCTTATTATGATGGTATTCACAATGGTGAGAATTATTCCACCAATTTGGCTTAACTTGGGGTTCATATGGCCTTAACTCGGGTAAGGTAATGATTTTGCTAGCCACCAAAGTCCTTAATGCATTTTCCAATGGCTCACCTAAAAAGGTGAATTTCCTCTTTTGATATGTGGGAAAGAAAGGCTTAGGCTTGTTGACATTAGTATTATTAAAGGGATTATTGTTGGCATTGTTGTTGTTGTTGTTAGAATTGGTATTATTTAAAGGAGCTTTATTTGTTTGATTCGCATTATATGTCAAATTTTCTCCACTTAATAAATTAAAGGGGGTAGCCTTTAAGTTGTGTGCTTCCACAACTCCATCATTCACAAAATTTTTATTATTGTTCTTCAACCATAGTTTAGGTTTATCGTTGTGATTGTTGGCTCCTTTATTATTGTTATAATTAGATACATAATGATTATTATTAGTGTTGGTATAGGGTTTATTGTCTTTAAACAATTTGATCTCTCCCCTCTTAACCAACACATCTTCAATTTTAATCCCATTCTCAATAAGTTTCTCAAAAGTAGGGGGACATTGAAGTTGGAGCCTATAGTTCATCTCCACATTTAAGTTATTCATAAATATTTCCATTTTCTCCTTTTCAGGGATACTTCGTGGATATCTTGCAAAAATTGTCCTCCACCTTTGAAGGAACCCTAGGAAATATTCACCATCTCTTTGTTTAGTGTCACATAAGTTGAGCATGGTAATCTCATGTTCGATGTTGTAAGAGTAATGGGTTACAAATTTGGAGGCTAATTCCTCAAAAGTCTTTATCCCTTGCATAAGTTTGGAGAACCATTCCATGGCTTGACCTCCTAAACTTCTTGGAAAAAGTCTCATTAGGTATGTGGTATCATGCATAAATTCAATTATTAGAGCGCAACAATCTCTAAGGTGATCCCGTGGGTCTGATTTACCCGTGTATTTGTCGTACCTAGGAAGGACTACATTGATCAGAAAAGGTGCCATAACCAAGCTTTTGTCAAAAGGGAATGGGCACAAGGCCTCGATAGAGAATGGCTTAGGTTCAAAGACCTTTTTCATTAGGTCAATCTATGCTTGGAACATTTGCAATTGTTGAGTCATAGCACTCATCGGATTTTCATCTTCTTTATTTTTCTTAAGTTGGTCCACATCATAATCATGTGGAAGCTTTACCCCTGCTTGGGCTAGATTTACGAAAAACTTCTCCCTATCCCTATCTATTAGTTTATCCATGACTTCAAGAAATTTATTGTCTTGAGCCACTCGATTAGCTCTTTCTTCAAGTGTTTCCTTAGTCTCTTGGTTGGAGTTATTGATATTGTCATTGTTTCCTCCATGATGGTAATCATGAAATGTGGAGTTTCTATCCATTGATTCAATTCTCTTCTCAAATAGATTTGGGAGACTATCCCCTTGGTCGTGATTTTTGAAAGAGCTTTGATATTTAAATTCAATGACCTCTTTGGCAATGCAAGTGTCATCTTCTTGTAAAGATAGTTTGAGTTTATGAGAGAGTGTAGAAACAGACATTCAACAAGGTTTGATTTTGAATCATTTTTCCCCAATTTGGTAATTGTTTGTTTTTATGAAGAGATTTAAAAATATAAGATGAATTTTCAAATGGATATCTCTTACTTGTTGTATGTATTTTTCAAAAAAAAAAAACCACAACTAAACTTGTTCTTTTTAACCCTCTACACCAAAAGTGTTTGAATTTGTAAGGACATTATCACGGGTTTTTGCACAAAAAGACACTTCAAGCAATCTACCTAGTTCACAATTTGGTTCGTAAACATGGCTCTATAAGGTAGTCTTTGCTAAGTTAACAAGGTATTTAATTAAGATTCCATTCAAAATGGATATTAAAATTTCATCCTTCAAGTATATTAAGAGGCTTCCCACCACCGGTATGTCAGAGTTTTGCGCAAATTCGAAGGACTACTCGAGGAAGTTTGAAAATTTAACACCCTTTTGTCACACATCCCATTAAGGATGCATGCATTTTATTTTATAGTGGGTTGGATGATTGCGGCAAAGGTAATTGTATCTCACTTTGGGTTGTCCCTCTCACTGGCCTTGTTAAGGCAAATCTCGGGAGGCGAGCCCACTATAGATCTAGCATGTTCATTTTGAAAGCAATACAGTGGAATAAAGAGATAGGTTTTGGGAGTTTGATTCACCAAAATGTGAAGAGCATATCCCTATCTATTTCTCAATTCCCAAACAATTTTAACAAGGTTCAATTACCAAACCCACTAACTAATGGGAATTGAGTATTTTTACTCTTTTCCACAAACAAGGGGTTGTTCAAATTTAGTGCTTGATTACTAAGCCTTTCTTTTAATCAAGGAACTTGATATTTTTGGCATTTTGATTCACTTAGAAAGTGAAGAGCATAGGCCTAGTATCAAATCACTCAAACAATAATAGGCTGCTTTAATTACTAGATTTTGAAATTGACAAGGCCACAATTTAAGCAAAAATTGACCAAGTTTTAGGCTTACCTTGTTTTGAAGCTAGCTAAGGCTAGGGGCATTTTTGATGAATTTTCCATTTTTATGCTCACCTAGTGGCGATCATTTCTTTCCATTTGCTTCTCCTCCAACAAGTTAGTCAACACAACTAGCCAAAATGAAGAAAACAAGAATAATTTTGAATTTAAGCCTTATTTATCAAATTTTAACAAAAAATGATTAAGGCAAGTAAATCCAATTTAATGATACGAACTTTGGTTTATATACTTCTGCAACTTTCAAATATTGTTCATATACCTCATTTTCTTGCTGAGAATTCTCCAAAACCAGCTTGATGTGTGCAATATTCTCCTCCTTAATCCATTTTGTTAAAGCTTTCCCTTCACTGTTAAATCTGGTCTCTAGTTTTTTTAATTTTTCTATGACCAGTCATCCTGCAAACACAAAGAAAACATTTTCCACAAGTTAAATTATGTTAATTCTCAATTTAATCGAAAGCGTAATAGAATCTATTAAAAGTGATGTTAAAAATCTTAAACACACTACGAAAAATTATTAAAAGCATTGAAACATAAATTAAAAGTGCTCATGAATTAAGCAAAGGCGTTAAAAGAAAGATTTAGAAGTGCTGGAGAATAATTTGAATGCGTTGGAGAGTCAGGGTAAAAGCGCTGAAAGTTCAATAAGACAGAAGACATAAGAAATTGAAAGCGTTGAAACTCCACGTAAAGGTGCAAGACTTTGTCATAGAAGCGTTGTTTTAGGCTTTAAAAGCATTGGAGAAAGTCTCAAACACGTTGTTTAACCTGCAAAACAAAGAACAAAACAAGATTTGCAAAAAAAAGTTTACTTCTCTGAATTTATAAATTTATGAGGCCTAATGCCCCATGGTGGGTGCCATTTTGTGTACTAGAAAAAGTACCTTCATAGGGTTAGTATCATCAATAAGTCAAATAACAACTAAATTACCACAAATAGCAATCTAATTGACAATTAAACACTCTATGGATCTCTATTTAGGGATGTTAATGCAAAGCTCTTAGCAAGATTCCATTAGTGACAGTCCTAAAACAAGAATGAATGATAAACAAAGCTAAAAAGTTCAATTCCAAATTGAAATTAAGCTTAGTTAACTCTAAATTTGCCTTTCTAGCTCTAAATTGTAAGAGGTTTGATGTTATTCTCAGATTTGTGGATGATTATTGCTTGAATTATGCCTTGCTTTTATAGATTTTGGCAAGGGTAGGGGGTGTAGTTGAGTTGATCAAGGTTAGGTGAGAGTTGAGTCCATGGTTCCACCTTTGGAGACCATTTAAATATTTTGTCCTCAAAGCTTGGGACAAGAGGACAAAATGAGTGGACAAGATGCATCCTCCAAGTGAGTGATTGAGATTCAATTTAGGCTTGATCCATGTGAGCTTGGTCCTCAATTTCTATTGGTTGATTCATTTTCCTCTCATTTGGTGGTTGAGAGAAAATAGGAATTAATTAATTGAATTTATTTAATTTGTTTAGCCATGGGTACCCCTTAATGGGTTGATTTGATTTAATTCAAACTATACAATTAATTAGATTAATTATACAATTTATTGATTAATCATGATTTATTAGGTTTAAATTGATTTAAATGCCTTTGATTTTCAATTAAATTTGGATTAAGGTTCAATTGCAATTTATCTTTGATTTTGACTTGATTTGATTTAATTGCATTTAATTGTATTGATTTTTGCCTTGATTTCTCACTTAAATGATCTTGTCCAATTTTTGGTGATTACAATATGTATAGAATATCAAAATCTAAGAGAAAAACCATTGGTACTCTGGGTCACTTCAAAAAATCAAGTGCAGATTGCAATTTTGAAACTTTAGATAAAATGGAACTTAGATTTGTTCCAAAATCATATAATCTGTTGGTATCCTTCTATTTTTTCCCCTGCAAATTTTTTTTTCCCATAACATTGAAGTTCAAGACTGAAAACAGAAAAAAGAGAATTGAAATGTTGGTTTTTGTAATACTTTTATTTGGGGATGGTAGAGTCAAATTCCAAGTGATGTCAAGTTTTGGCCAAATCAATGTTGTTTATAACAATTAGAGGAATCTTGATGACTCAACCCCAAGCCTTAAGTTGCCAAGTTGTCTGAACTTGGCCAAGTTGCAACCCAACTGGTTATTTGTCTATCATACAAAGGCTGAACACTGTAGCATTATCACACAAGAAGAATTTAAAAATAAAAATAGCCCAATATTCTTCTTAGTGAAATAAAACTAGCTATTTTATTGAAACAGTTAATAGTGTTTCTAATCAAGTTAATCAACAATACAAATTCACTAGAGTGATGGCTAGGCAATAAGATAAAACAAGAGTCATTGCAAGGCAATTACTATGTATGTATAGACATGTTTAGCATTAATGTTTGGAGAAACATATCTATGGTATTGTAGGCGACATTAACTTTAAAGGTGTTGAGAACTGAAACATTTGTTGATAGGCCAGATGGAAAGGTTAGAACCCTAGAACTTCCAACTTTAATTTTTTTTTGTTCATTCATTTGATACCCGAATTAGGACTATAATTATCTCACTGACAAGGAATGGAATAGGATGGAGTTGTTTGGATCATATGAAATAGAAGTATTTTAATAAATGCTTTCATCAGATTGAGAAATGGGTTTGTCAACATGGGGGACATTAAGTTGTTTGGACTATAAGTTTGATGAGACATATTTGAAATGTTATTGACTCATTCTATGGTTTGGAAAAATGTAATTTTCATCAATAAAGTTTGGGGAGTTGGTGCATTCATCATAATCTTACATTTTGCAGCAAAAAATATGTTTAGAGCTATATTTGTCAAGCCCATTAATCTAATACTAACTTATCCTCTTAAAGTAGGCTTTTCTAGTGAACATTTTCTAAATGCTATGTTTTGAAGTAGTTTTTAGAGTGTGTAACTTGTAAGAACTCTAGATTATTGCTTGGCCAAAAAGGCTAGTGGTGGAGTGGAATCTAAACTTATAATATAATCTGATCGGGTCATCTTTGTATTCAGAACATATAGGCATGGGGTTGATAACATTTTCAATCCAAGTTTGACTAATGTAAATAGAGTGCATGTTTACAAAAACATGAAGCAATATTCACAAGAATGTGGACCATAAAATATACATAATGAGAAATTGTGTATTTCCTTTCTGATCTATTAGTGCCATGCAAAGAGTGCATAGCATGAACACTAGAAATGAAGTCATTAGCAAGATTATTTTAAAAAGTGACTGCAAAATGTCAATTTTCTAGTGCCTCCTAAAAAGGACATGCTTGGCCTACAAAAAATCAAAGATGATTTCTGAAGGCAGTATATTAGTGAAGGCTTGAAACAATATTTATAGGCATTACTGTTGTTGGCTTCAATTTTCTGTATGTTTGTAATTACTTGAAAAAGGTTTACACATTTTATCTATTGTTTTCCTCACCATACGAAGTTGACAAAGAGGCCCTAGATAATTTTCTTGGAAAGCTAGCACATTAGAATGATTTAGGCCCTAGGTTGTCTACCTAGATAGTGCATCTAGTGCTTATTGCAAGATTATGCTACTGACAAAGTATCCATCGGTGGGGCATGTCCAGCTTCCATCTACAGATTTTTCTTTAAAAGCTTTTCTATCCTTAAGAAAAGAGATTTATCTGAGACAGGTGAATATGTGGCTACTAGTGCTTTTACATGCCAGAATTCATTTTTATGTTAGTTATTTGTTATTGTCTTGTAAAACATAGAAAGGTATACTTTTGGAATCCATTCTTTAGTCGGTAAATTTACAAGTTGGTCTTTAATTAAACTCACCACCGCCAATGGCTCTCAAATTGGGCTCAGTCTTTGACATAAAATTTCTATGCATAACACTTCTCACACCAAATTTCCTAGCTTGTCTTTCTATTTCAAAGGGGCAAATTTTGATCTGCCTCCAAAGAAGTACACGATTTCTGTTGAGAGGAGTGGTAAATTGTTATACCTTGCAATTATGATAGATTGATCGTAAGGAAATCAAATACACCATGTCTACAAATTAGTAAAGCTCTACAAACTTATGCTCTGCATATTAACATCTATCAATTTGTGAGATTGTCCCAACAGTGTGTTTTTCATTATTTTTATAGAAAATACAATAGAACTTCAGTTATTCTTTATATAGGATCAGAATGTTAATTGAAATTTCTTGATGGAAAGGAGACTTGATTTGTTATGGACTCTTTCAAATCATCAGTGACATCTAATTATCTTTGACATAATATTATTAAAAGAAAATTTAAACGTATAATTATATTAGAAAGTTGAGAAGTAATGATAGAGCAGGATTGTATCTATTATTATTTATTTTACCTTCTCAAAAATTATATTTAAATTTATAAATAAAATACTTTAAATAAAATAATTCTGCAACATTAACATACGATTCATTTTTAAATCTTTATTTTCGAGCTATTTTTGTTGTATAGGTCAAAAAACAACCCATTCTATTAGAATGACAAAGTGTGTTTGTGTGAAGATTGTCAGAGGTTGAAATTTCAATTGATGCATTAATGGTTTAATGGGCCACCTTTCCTTTTACCATAGTTATAAATGCATGTTACAAAAGTTGTCAAGAGTTAAGTATCAAAGAAGTCAAGAAGAAAGTATTCAAGTATAAAGGACAAGCAGAGTGTATAGAAAGAATTAATATAGATTTAGGGTCTAGGGATGAAAAGCAATACGTACCCAAATATAAGTCATTTTGAATGCATAAATTTATAGTGGAAAGAAGTTTAATCACATAATATAGAAGAAATGGAAAATTTAGTTTTTAAAATTGAATGAATATGAGAAATGATGTATAAAAACTTATAAATCTATCTACCCTTACTTTATACTAAAGACTAATTGGGTAGTTACATAGAATAATCTTGTCTTTTTTATTTTGCAAATATAATTAGTTTGTATTTTTATATACTAAATTATAATATTATAAAAGAATATATATACAGTTTTTAAAGCCAGATCAATTATATTCTAAATAATTATTCCTAACAAAAAGAATGTTCATTTTTCTAATTTTTGCATTCTCTCCAATATATCACACAAAGAACATCTTACTATCAACATAACCATTGCATCTTGTTGGTGCAAGTGCTAGTTTATATTTCTCAAAGAAAACTATGGTAGTAGAGACGATGCACGCCTCTTGATCCATTATCCTATGGTAATACATTGCCTAGATTCAATCAAAATTCCATGGGATGGAACCCTAAGTCATGGGGACCTATTAACTAACTATGGAAAGGTAATTACAACTCTAATTGGGCACCATAGTAAGGGGGATGACCTTTGTTATCTCAATATCAACTAACTAAATATTATCATTGGCAAGGGGGCCAAAATCCATGGTCATAACCATGGAGAGGGAAGCAACAATGACCACATGCTATTGTGACATATTCACAACCATAATAGAATTTGAATCCAAAACCTACTCATATGCCTAATATAGCCCTTCAACAACAATCCATATTCCAAAGAAAAATTCTCTTACCTCCACATAGCAAAGATGTCCACAACTTCTTGCTCAACCTACACCTAATCCTAACAATAAGCCTCTCCAATAAGCTTACTCTAACAATGTCACTCAATACCCAACCTATATAGTTGAGATAAGTGATGTTAAGTTTTATTTAGGGAA
Source organism: Chamaecyparis obtusa (assembly GCA_027943335.1). NCBI lineage: Eukaryota > Viridiplantae > Streptophyta > Pinopsida > Cupressales > Cupressaceae > Chamaecyparis > Chamaecyparis obtusa. Next base: position 895,017 of record BSBK01005261.1, on the reverse strand, counting down.
GACTCTTTCTAGACCAACCACTCCTCAATGCACTGCAATATATGATGATGAGACAATAATTGATGTTACTAAACAAGTACAACCAAATCCAACCCCTAACCATGATAGTCCAACCAAATACACTCCATTTCTAGGATGACTAGCCACTCAAATGTATCATCAAGAGCCATCATTCAACCTGATAAGGCAAGTCAAGGATATATCTATTGAAATTTCCACTCATCCTAGCTATCGATAATGTTCTTATCTACACTAAGGCTATTAGGGAATAATTCTTAAGTGTATTGACCCTGGTAGTCATATTGCAGATGTTCACATCAATGACACTAAAAAAAAATACCCTAATTGATTTAGGAGTAGCGCCCATCAATGTAATGACCAAAGAAACCATGAACACTCTTCAACTATTGGATATTAGGCCAACCCCAACTATTTTGCAATTGGTTGATAGGTCCACTGTTAAACTAGAAGGAGTCATTGAGGACTCGGTCATCACTACAAATTCATGGGAATGCCCTGTGTATTTTATTATTTTACAACTTAAAGCCATCTCGGGAGGGTATCCCTTGATTCTTGGAAATCCATGGTTGGACACAATAGATTCCTTCATTGGTTGTAGATCTATTAACATGACAATATCTAATGGGAATGCAACCAAGAATATGGTTATCTATTAGCCAACTCAACTTCATGCTGATAATGAATAACTCATTTTACCTACAATAGAAGAAGAACAATATTCCTAGAAAATATTGATGATGATTGAGAGAAGCCCAATGCTTGACAATTAAAATGAGGATGATATTATTGCACATATTATCCAAAACTCCTATGGATTAGATCTAGAGGAAAAATAATTTCTTATTTGTATGACTTGTCCACTTCATATTTTGTTAGCTAATGATGATGCATATGCAACAATGATGATTTATGATCTATTACCCATAGATTTCAGCCTCAATATAACCAAAACATATGTTTCTTTTATCATTGAATTTCTATCCTTGCGAAAGTTAGCCTGGGAAAGATACTTAATAGATCAATACAAAGTTGATACACACAACACTTAAATTTCTTAAAGATGTTATAAGATCGTAGTTCTACATTTGCATGGGATTACAATCATATGAAAGGAATAGACCGAAGACTATGCATGCACATAATATATACATTAATGATAGATGAGGGCCGGTAAGATAGCCCTAGAGGAAAATGTATCCAACATTGAGGGATATAGTGAAGACTAAAATAGAGAAGACTGAATTGAAGAAATTATTGGATGTAGGGTTCATTTACCCAAATTTTGGTACTTGTGTTAGGTAACAAATTAGTCCTTCCAAGATAACTTTTAAAATGACTCAATATGCCTAGGGTGAAACAAAAATACATATCTAACAGTTGGAGGAATCAATATTGAACTAGAAATTCTCCTCTAAATTTTAGAGGTATAGCTCCCCCAAAAGATGTAATTTGATATTTTTGTTGTATGCTTTTAACTAGAAAGTAGGAAAGAAAAATGATGTAGGGACTTTTGATAGTCATAACTTTTGATTCAATTGTTCATTCTGGCTGAAATTTTACGGGTAGATTCCTTAGGAGATGCCATTTGGATTGTCGATGGAGCTCAGCTCGGTAGGGAACCGTTTCGACACCTTTTTGGGAGCCAAAAAGTTTGTTTGGGCCTCAAAAAATTGGCTTTTAGTGTTTTTTTTAGTTTTTAGAAAGTTGTGTTTTTTAATAACTTTGAAATCATGTTTCTAATTTCGAAGATTAGTTGGTAATTCTTCTTATCTTAGTTTAGGGAAGCGTTAGGGGAAAAATCAATTTTTTAGGAGTTGTTTTTAAAAATTACCAAAAATAGCAAAAATGGATTTTGTGAAAATCTACCAAAAAAGGTAATTTCAAATTTGGTTAAATTAGTGTTTTCTTGTTATTGTAAGACAAAGAGGATAGTTGGATGAATAATGAAGAGTTGTGAATTTTGAAATCATCTATGTTTTCATGTATTCTCTATGATATTAGTTTATTGTTAAAATTGGGTTGCATAAAAAAACTAACACTCGCTCATCACCATGATATGAATGTAATTATGAATTTATAATAAGAAGGTTAAAGAGATATAAATTACACAAAGATCATCCACTCAAACCCACAAACGACTATAATCAGGATGACAAATAGAGATTTATTCTAGATATGTAGATGCAGATTAGAACTCAAAGTTTCTAAGACACATACCCACAACTAGATATAATTGAGTGATCATAGACAATTACAAATTCTTACAGGAAAAAGACAATTGCAAAGAGAACAAATGAACACGAATATTTATATTGCCTCTTATTTCTATGATCAATCTAAAATTCAAAGACCCCAACACCTCCATACAAAAGTTTATATTTAGAAAGAAAAACACACCTCACTTCCTTCTTCAAATATGAAAATTCCCTCCTTATTGATACTCACTCATGCTTCTAAGGATAAGAGGGATTACAAAATCTAGGCCCTCTACAATGCCTTCCGATTACATATGTAAAGAATAATTTCAAATGAGACTTTTTAGTTTCCTAATTTGCTCTTGAAAGTTTACAAAATTAACCTTTTGTTTTCCCTTTAGAGGCCTTTTAGTTTTTGTAACCATTTCTTTATAATTAGGAGTTGTTATAAAGATTTTATAAAATAAATCACAAGTCACTCTATTACGCATCCTTTTAAAATTGTTGCCAAAACCTCTGTTTGTATTGCATGATTTACCTTCTTGAGATCCTATTCTTTCTTCCCCATTATTGTAAACACTCTCATAATCTTGAGACTCACACCCATCACAAGAACTTGCTTTTCACTGAAAATATCAAGAAGATTATCATAGCATCCTCCAATTTCAATCGAATGCACCTACATCGTGCCCTTGAAAGTAGCTTCATATATAACTCAGTGTAGTAATCATGACTTCTAATAAAGCTAAGATCAAAAGATATCTTGTCTAGACTTCTTGACTGACCTTCGATTATTACACAATGTTTCTAAATCCTGAAATGCTAATATAGAGCCATCACACATGAGAAAAGGGTTGTATTTCTATTCAGATTTTGTAAGCATTTCTAATGACCTTCCTTTTTTAAATGCCAAATATGTAATGCTACCAATATTGCAAGAGTTAATCCTTTCTCTTCTACCATTTCTTTTCAAACTTGCTCCTATGGCTGCTCACCTAGCTTATCAACAACAAAGTATATGTTTCTAAGTACACCACATATCCCAAGTATTCCATCTAACAATTTTCGATGATTCAATTTCACTTCATAGTCACCAATGTCAAGTTTATGAGTTGCAACATTGGTAGCAACCAATACTGAAAATTTTCCTTCACAAAACCCACTCAATGTCTTTTCACATTGATATTGAGAAATATCTCCATATAAGGCCTCACAAGAATTTATCCAGAACCTTTTCTTTCTTAGTTCATCCAGCTCATTCGCATTTAGTTCTTTCGACCACTTTTTTGTGTGTGTGTGTTAGCAGAGAAATGAAGAGGTTCAGGAACTTCATTCGGGGCCAATGCCCCTTTTGGAATACGTAAAATATGATGCTTTTCACTTTGATGTTTAAAAACTCTTCTTCCATCAATCCTCCTCTTTTGGTCTAGGCATGTTGCTTTGCTTTCATTCACATGTTTATAAAGACCATTTGATTTATAAAGGCATTTCAACATTTTTACTAATTTTAATTACTATGTCTCATGCCACTGGTACTTTTGGAACTATTTAGAATTACGACCAAGAGCTTCATTCTTTCTAGTGCCATTTGATTGAAAATTTGATGGAGCATAGAGTGAAAATTTTATAAATTTTCTAGTGCCAAAATTTTAAGAAATACAGTGAATGGGTAGCATTTCTGGTTATGGTGCTTAATAAAGATGCACGTGGAGAGTTTGTGCTGATTAGAGAATTAAATGCGGCAATTAGAAAGGATCATTTTCTATTACCTTTCATTGATCAATTCTTGGAATCACTCTTTGGAAAAAGGTGTGTCTCCTTTATAGACGGGTTTAGTGGTAACAATAAAATAAAAAAAGCTGGATTTATTCTTAGTATATTTTCTAATTATACACATGACAAAATGGAGATTTACATGACATATGGTAATTCATATGAATAAGCATTAGCTAATTTGGAAAAATTATTATAGAGATACCAAGAAAATATCTTTCTCTAAACTATTTGAAGTGTTTCATGATGATAGAAGAAGGTATTGTTTTTAGACATTTTATTTCAGTTGAAGGAATAAAGGTTGACCCTACTAAGGTGGAGATCATTCAAGAACTGTCATTATCATAGAAGTAGAGATATAATAGAAGTTTCCTTGGCCATGAAAGTTATCAGCACCTCAAATGTTTACAAAATTTGTAAGTTGCCATGATATGATAAGTCATTTGTAGCAACCAGAAGTGTCACTTGTATTACCTAAGTTTCACCCCCTAATTCAAAACTTATGAATTTGTGTTTTACTTCAAGGTTTTTTAATCTTTTCAATTAGGTTGTTAGAATTTTAGCCAACGTCCAAATCAACCATTAAGATCTAACAAATAGTTTAGATCAAGTTAATATCTCTTGTCTTTACATTTTTCTTAAGTTTCTCTAGGGTATATGCACAAAGATGGGGGACCATAAAGGTGCCACATTCCTTTTTGGCCCCCCAACGACAATAGTGCGTACGCACTAAATTGCACGCGCACTATAGAGTGCACGCGTTATGGCTTGGGTTGCCCAAGCCTTAGGCTTGGGCAATTCGAAACATAGCGCGTGCGCGCTATAGCGTGCACGCACTCTGTAAAACATATAAATTGTCTTGCTTTCCTTTCAAAGGCTCATTTTTATCCCACAAACCCACGTTTGCAGCGAAAGAGGGCTTCCCATAGCGTGTATGCAAAGGCATTCTTCTTGTTTGATTCATCAAATTAGATAAAGAATGGCTCCACGACGTCGCCAAGTTTGAACCGGAAGAAGAGGTAAGTATTTTTACAGCCCATGCCTCTTATTTATATTGAAATTTTAGTTTTGAAGCAATTTGTTTTGTCAAGATTTCTTTTCTTAGATTTTAAGTGTAATTAGGATTTTAAAATTGATTTTGTTTTAATTGTCAGGAAAAAATGATCTCCCTGAACAAAACCCTCAACCAAACCCTCCATCTTCTCTTCATGAACAAATGAATGAAGAAAATAACCAAGCAAATGAACCTCAACCGCCTCCACGATTCGAGAAACCTCCTCCTAGAACACAAGAAATTTTGATCAACCAAATTGAAAGAGGGAAAAAAGAATTAGAATCTTTAATTAGGAGGTTAAAAGATTCTTGGAAGGGAAAGACTTGCAAAATCATTAGAATCAATCTTGGCCCACGTAGGCTCAGTTAGTGGGCAACTTAATTTATGGCATGATAAAAGAGAAGAACAAAAACAATATTATGCAATTAAATTGTCATATGAGGACATAAAAAAGAAAAAAATCACAAAAGATGACATTTGCAAACTCTTTAAAAAGCCAGGGGACATTGATACTCTTAGAACTACAACAAAGAGGTTCCCAATTCATTGGTGCTTGAATGAACACATAAAAAACAACTTTTGGGAGAGATGGTGGATGATCTTTGATTCCCCTCCCTGTAACAATCATGAGGTTCCTATATATTTCTTGAGGAAACTCTATTACAAGTTTGTACTCAAGGAGGTGCCAAATTATTTTGACTTTCTAGATTCTCAGGGTAGAGGAAGGGGGTCACCACTTGATAGAGCGGGGGCACATTGTGACCCTAACGCACCTAGGGTTCCTATTGGCAAGCCACCGGTAGATCATGTTAGTATTCCTTCCATTGTGAAGGAACATGTAGGTGTGGACACACTAGGAACGATTAGTGCTCTAACAGAGACTCTCATTCAGTGTACCACTCCTTTAGTTGAGGGTCACCATGGTCAATCTTCGAGGGGGCATATTTGTTGGTCATGTGGATCCTTGTGCACATTTGGTACTGCCGAGAGAGAGGAAGAGGATCATGGAATGATGATTTATGATTGATGATTTTCTAAATATGACATTTGGCATTGACACACAGGTAAATATTTCCAAGTTCATTAAATTTATTTGATCATTTTCATTTATAAAAGAATAACTAATTAATTTAGTATCTATTGATTATGATCAAAATTCAGGGCAAGAGTGTTGGTGGCAGTGGCAATGATCCTCCAGTCCCCTTCTACACTTCGCCATCAACTCCACAAGTATGTATCGAATAAAGCATTTTAATTAATATATTTAATTATTATGTAATTATATGAATGATTATCACATAACTTATTGTGCATGTGCATTAGCTCACTGGTGGACCATCGACATTCACAATAGACATCAAAGGGCATCTTGCCACTTTCCTTGAGGTATCTTTATTTGTATGTTAATTTGATTTACTTGAAAATATTTAATTAATAAATGAATGAATAACTAAATTAGTAGACAAATTATGATCAAAATCCAGAGGCAAAGTGGTCATTGCGGTGATCACATTCCTTCACCTCGCTTTGTGATGTCATCATTGAGTCCACAAGTATATATGTAATAATGCATTATAATTAACATGTCAGTAGTACATTCTTATATGAATGGTTATCTTATAAATTTCCATGTACATGTGCACTAGTTTAATGTTGGAGCTTTGACATCGACACCACACATCGAAGGACGCGGTGGAACCTTCATAGATGTACCTGTTGCCTAAAAATTCTCTGTCATTCTTTTTCGGCAGTCAAGACAAGTGGTAAGCGATCATCAGTTAGCATCACGCAGTTGGTCGCATGATTGCATGGGCCTTCTTGGCCACATGCGATCATGCGAAAAATGGTAAGTAATTAGGCAAACAACGAGGTGACGGTTGGTGACTAACACCTTACGGTTGGTCGCATGATCGCATGGGCCTTCCTGGCCGCATGCGATCATGTGACAAACCGTCAACGGTTTCGGTGGTGGCGGTTTGCAGTCATCGGTGAACATCATGCGATAGGTAGTTTGTGGGGTCCCGTTTGGGATGATCAACGACTGCCATGATTTCGCAAAGGATCTGTCAGAGCCTTGCGAAATCACGACAACCATTGATCTTTCCTTCTCTGCAGTGCTTCAAAGCTTTGGTGGGTCCAGTGCCACGTATTCTGATGTGGAAGTTTCTCATTGGCCAGACGTAATGACTTGTTCCAATCTGTCAGAGCGGGCCCAACAAACTTCCCAGCAAGAGATCTAACAGTTGTCGCATGATCGCAAGGAATATTCCTTGCCTTTGTGATCATGCACCCGGTGTTGATTTTTTTCGCTGTCACACCTTTGTCGGGTGGGTCCTCATTCGCTGACATGCTCATTTTTCATTGGTCCACATGCTGAGTTGTATTATCTTTTAGTGGGACCAGATTTCTTAGACGTGTTAGTGGGGTACCAAAGGAAAAGAGATCTACGGTGGTCGCGTGTTCGCAAGGAATATTCCTTGCCTTTGCGATCATGCGACCACCATTGGATCGAAATCTAAGTTGTAGTGGGACCGTGTCAAAGCCTGTCGAGGTGTATGCTTACAGAGTAGTCAAGAATGAATAAGAGAATGACAGGTGGCAAGGTGGACCTAGTTTTGTGGCTTCAGTCGTGTAATCGCCAGGAAGAGCCAGGGTTAGTTAAAAGGTTAAGTGATTCATCGACAAAAGGAAAATTGAAACCTGGGGTAAATACCAAGTTAGTTTTGCAGTCAAGTGCCGAGCCCGGGTAAAGAGGAAGGATCTGACGGTCATGCTTTAAAGTAAGATCAATTTTTGAATACTAACCATCGATGAGAAATTTATGCGCCACCTCTGACCATTATATCAAATTTTTAAATTCAAATATCTCACAGTATCAGATTTTTGCAGTTATGGAGAGCCCGAGTTGCAGGAAGGTAGATGGATCATGGCGGCCAGATTTTTGCAGGAATAAACATGAAGTGAACACGCAAACAAAATATATCTGATCTGCTGGGATATTTTCATGTACATTTATGGCCAGATTGGATTGATTTAGGGTTGGATATTTTATTGTAAACCTCTGTAGCCCTAATTGAGATATTTTTGATTCCTGCCTGCGTGCAGGGTTGTATATATTATTTTTTGGAGCTTTTGAGCTCAGAATTCACATTTTGTAAAAAGAGAAAGTCTTTTCTTGGAGAACTATCTGTAGCATTTTTGCTCTCTAGTTTTTTACATCTTGTAAGTTCTCATTGATAATACAAATGCTACAAAGTATTCTGTGACATGTTTATGTCCCTGTACTTTTCTTTTTTTGGCTTGTCTCTTATTGGATTGAGGTTTATGAATGCTTTCAGTGATACTTAGCTTTTCCTGATCCCCTTTACTTTCAGCTTATGTGTGCACTACTGTGTTTGATTTGATCTGAGTGAGGTTGTGGTTATCCTTCAACCCCTGTCATTCTGTCTCATTCCTGTGTCCTTTTGCTAAAGAGAATGTCTACTTGCAGGTCATAATTTGTGTCTAATTTTTAGGCCCTCTAATGAAATACTCATGCAAGCCTATTCAGTAAGCTGTGATCTCCTAGAACTAAGTCTGCCACTGGTTTCATTCCTCTATACTGAGATCCAAACCCTAGTTTCGGTGCATCACCTAGTAGGTAGATTTGCTTCATGTCATTTCCCTTTCATGCATTCCTTCTAACCCTTTCCCCTCAAAGTTTACTTTCCTGTTAAGAGCAAATCAGGGTGATTATCCAAGAGGAACCAGCCTAGAATCTGGAGGTCTCATCTTGATTAGCAAAAGGTCCCACAACCTTGAGATGATTCCCATGTTATACTGGATTATCAAGACTACGAGAGCTTGAGATCAGAGGCGCAAATTCAGTGTATAACAGTACCATTTATACATTAGTAGGGTTCTAAAAAATATATGTAATCTTGATAACTACATAATACCTTTTTTGTTTCATTTTTAGTTATTGACATTAGAGACTCCTCCTTTTGTTCATGATACTTTGGATCGTGGAGTAGTTGTAGCAGTAGCTAGTTTTGAAGCACTGACTTAGGTATGAAAGAGATCACTTAATTTTAATTGTTATTTTAATAGTTTGTATTGAATTTTTTTAATGATCTTCATGTATGTATTTTAATTATTATTTTGATCATTGTTGTAGGGACTTATTACTCTAGATTGTCAGCATGCGCCTTCGGTAGATGTACATAGTGACTATTTCCTAGCGGTAAGCAAATATTCTATTTTATGTCATTATATAATTCAATTTCGATGTATATTAGTTATTGATACTTTTTTTTTTTATCACCTCGAGCTGCAAAAGACTTTAGACAGGAGGACTAGTGAATGCACATGGAAGACTACCTCATCCAATGCATCTTCATTGACGCGATGATCGAAGAAAACTCATGATTTGTTTTCTTCCCCTAGCGGGAAAGGACTAGATTAGGGATATAGATTGTATGCCTATATGGCATTAGTGGACATATTTTTTGTATATTGTATAAGTGACACGTTGTACATTCATTTGGCTTTGAGGAAGCCAGTTTAAATGTATTGGATATATTCGATGTATGACATTATTGGACATATATATATATATATTTGGCTTCATGCCCTACAAATACATATAGTTTATGTTTTAGGTATGCAATTCATGTGTCAGGTGTATTAGTGTATACTAATTTATGTTTATGTGGATGTCTTATGCTTTATAAATTTCCCATGCCTTATAGTTATGCTTGTATGTTTATCGATGTCTATTGTTACTGTATGATTTATACTTTATTAGAATATGCATGTTTCATTTTGATGCAGAGGCTAGTGGTGGATTTGTAATCTTCATAGGAGAATACCAGATTTCTCCTTTATTTTGTAACAACACTCTAATCTTTCCTTGAACCAAGGATTAACTCCAAGGCCCAACCCAAAACCTTAAAAAGTTCTCAACATACTCCAAACATCTCATCTCCCATATTCAAACTCATAATCTTCAGTGGTTATCTTCCCATAACCAACTACTCTCTTTTGGCCTATCCTACTAGCCCTATCCAGCGAGAAATTTGCATATTTCTCCAAATTATTTCAAATGACTCCCCCCCAAAAATCAAGGATTCAAATACCCTTTTTCTAATTTATTAAACATATATTGAAACCAAGCCCACTTGTTTCAGAATTTCTCCTCCAAAAACTGTTGCTCCATTTTCATGTCTAGGCCTAATAGCCCCATTTTACAAAGCAACCCTATCATGGTTGTATCCCCTGACTTTTCCACTTACTACAGTCTCTTGAAATTAAGTAAAATCAAGGATTTTGACATCCTTTAGGCCATGGACCCTCTGCACATACCCTAACTCACAAACCCTCACCAAATCAAGCCTATAACTAGGAGTTTCTCACAAATGGCTTAAAACTCTCTTCTGGGATCCACTCTTTGATCCTACACCATGTCCTCAACATGTCCTAACATGTTCCAAAGTAAAAACACCCTCTCATTCATCCCAAACTCCTTCTGCTACACCCATGGCCCTTACTTCATGCACCTTTCACCGTGTCAACTTACATAATTTGGTAATTACCCTACATATTTATTAAAATCTTGCATAATAAGGACAAATTGCATAATATACAAGTGTTGGATGCATCCCATAGCCATAGTTTCCACAAAAAGTAGATGGATCCACATTATTCATCCTTTGTTCAAGGCACAAACCCACTGTTGGTATAGGTTAATCACATAGAATGCACTCAAAAGGGTTAGTAACTGAATCTAAAGTGCTTCAAAATGATGGTGCAGATGGTTTGATGCTATGAACAATGGTTTGAAAGATACACAATGTTGCTCATTTCAACTAAGGAAAACTATGAGTTTTGACATCAACCAAGATTGTGTTGCAAAATTTAAACAAATTTGAATCTCTAAAAATTGAGATAGGTTATTGTAGACCTCGGCAACACGGTCTTGTAGCACCTGACAGTTTGATGATACCTTTCATGAGCTTCGAGATATGACCCCTTAAAGATCACCGATTTTATACTGAAGGGACTTTGAGGGACACTTCAACCCAGAGTGGTCAACAACGTTCAAGCAAGTTTGTGTGTCAAATGAGGTTTCCACTAGTGTTTACTCAGCCAATCAAAGTTTTTGGCACAAACGGTTTTTGCCAAACGGTTTGAAGTTTTTGGCACAAATGACATTAACCAAGATTGTGTTGCCAAATATAAATGAATTTGATTCTCTAAAAACTGAGATAGGTTATTGTAGGCCTCAGAAACATAGTCCTGTAGCACCTAACGGTTTGATGGTATCTCACATGGGCTCTGAGATATGACCCTATAAAGATCACCAATTTCATGTTGAGTGCACCTTGAGGGACACTTCAGTCTGGAGTGGTCGAAAATGTTCGAGCTAGTCGGTGTGCAAAATGAGGTTTCCAATAGCATTAACCTGACCAATCCAAGCTGTTGGCGTAGACGGTTCGATGCTACGACCGACGGTTTAAAAGATACACAATGTTGCTCATTTCAACTAAGGAACACTTTGAGTTTTGACATCAACCGAGAATGTGTTTCCAAATATAAATGAATTTGAATCTCTGAAAATTGAGATAGGCTATTGTAGGCCTCAGTATCATGGTCTTGTAGCATCTGACGGTTTGATGGTACATCATACGAGCTTTGAGATATGACCCTGTAAAGATCATCGATTTCATGTTGAGTTCACCTTGAGGGACACTTCGGCCTGCAGTGGTCGGCAACAGTCGAGCGAGTCTGTGTGCTAAATGAGGTTTCCACTAGCATTAACCCAGCCAATCGACGATGTTAGTGTAGATGATTCGATGCTACGACCGACGGTTTGAAATATACACAATGTTGCTCATTTCAACTAAGGAACACTTTGAGTTTTGACATCAACCGAGAATGTGTTGCCAAATATAAATGAATTTGAATCTTTGAAAATTGAGATAGGTTATTGTAGGCCTCAGCAACATGGTCCTGTAGCACCTAATGGTTTGATGGTATCTTGCACGAGCTTTGAGATATGACCCCGTAAAGATTGTTGATTCAGTGTTGAGTGCACCTTGAGGGACACTTCAGTCTAGAGTGGTTGGAAATGTTTGAGTGAATCTATGTGCCAAACGAGGTTTCCACCAACATTAACCTAGCCAATCAGAGCTATTGGCATATACAATTCGATGCTACGACCGACGGTTTTAGAGATACTCAATGTTGCTCATTTCAATTGAGGAACACTTTGAGTTTTAACATCAACCGAGATTGTGTTGCCAAATATAAATGAATTTGATTCTTTAAAAAATGAGATAGGTTATTGTAGACCTCGGCAACATGGTCCTGTAGCACTTGACTTTTTGATGGTAGCTTGCACGAGCTCTGAGATATGACCCCATAAATGTTTTTGATTTCATGCTAAGAGCACCTTGAGGGACACTTCGGCCCGGAGTGGTCGGCAACATTCAAGTGAGTCTCTATGCCAAACGAGGTTGCCACTAGTGTTTACTCGACCAACTGGAGCTGTTGGCATAGACAGTTCAATGCTACGACCAACGGTTTGAAAGATATGCAATGTTTCTCATTTCAACTAAGGAACACTTTGAGTTTTGACATCAACCAAAATTGTGTTGCCAAATATAAATGAATTTGGATCCTTGAAAACCAAGATAGGTTATTGTAGGCCTTGCAGGCTTCTGTGGCCTTACAAGTATTATGTGTCTACAAGTCATTGGCATAACATCATAAAGTTTTTGCCTATCAAGGGAGATTTTGCCATGAAGTAATATCTTTGATCCTATCAAGGGAGATTTTTCCATTTTATCCCCGATACAGTGATTTATCACACTATATCTCAGATGGACCTCATGCTAGTTGGGAAATATGCTTGGGTTAGGCCGAACATATATTATGTTTGACATTTCATTCAGAGAAGGTGGTTTCTTAAAGGGAAAGTTGACATAGTTGCTATGCCAAAAGGTTTCTTCTCCTTCTCATTTACCAATGAGGAAGATTTGACTAAAGCCTTATGTGGAGGCCCTTGGATCATGGGCAAGTCATCATTGGATTTGTGAAAGTGGGATCCTAATATGGATTTAAGTGAATCTTTTTTGGAATCGGCTCCTGTTTGGGTGAGACTTCCAGGCCTTCCTTTGGAGTACTGGAATGAATGTGTTTTCAAAGGAATAGCGAGTATTTTTGGAAAAATTCTTTCCTTGGATCCAGCTACGGCATCAAGATCCAGACTGGTGAATGCCAAAATTTGCATTAAAATCTGTAAGTCTACTGATCTTCCTCTATCTATAGACTTAGTCTCAAAAATGGGTGTTTGGAAATAGTCGATTGAATACGAATCTGTCCCTTTTGCTTGCTTCATTTGTAAAAAAATGGGCCATTGGGCTAAAAAATGCTCAATGAAAACACCCAAGAAGAAAGAGGAAGGCCCTTCAATCAAGAAGAAAGAGTCTTCTATAATTGTTTGGATACCCAAGTCTAATTCTAAGGGCTCCTCAAATTTTTGAATGAAACCAGCCAATGTGGAGGCTCCAAAGAATAATGATCAAAGCCCCTTGGTTGAAGACCACAGTAATGAAAAGGCAGACATAGGAAGTAATAAGATAGGGAGTACCTCAGAGTCTGAGACCATAGTCAGTGACCAGATTGAAGGTATCAGTCACATCTCTTCCTCACAAGCTAATCCAGACAAGTTTTTTTGGGGGAAAACCAATTCTCACCTCTTCTGATTGCAAATGTTGTGTTGGAGGAGGTGATCCAAAGGGGTGAGCCTATCCCTATTTCCCAGCTTGAGATAGGAAACACATGGATGAGCTCTAAGGATCCTCTCCCTGATAAGGAGAACATTAATATGCTCTCTAATCCCAACCAGGTTGTGATGAAGATCTCCCAAAATGGCACTAACATGAAACTGCCCTATCCTAAAGAAAATGCTTCAAATCATGAAGAAATTGATGAATTCAAGGCCCTCTCCCTTGAATTCTTTAAAGTCAAGGATCAAAATAAGGTCAAGGAGGTAGGCCAGAGCTCTAAAAAGAAGCCTAAAGGAAACATTTCTCCTATGTCCTTAGAAGGAATTAAGACAAGAAGCAAGAAGACTGATGTAGGGAAATCTAAGACTAGACTAGGAAGAAGACAAGCTAAAGTTGGTCGAGAGCAAGACAGTTGGCAAGAGATTATAGATGGGAAACAAAGGACTATTCCGGAGGCCTTTTCTCCCAATAAATTATGAAGATTATATCTTGGAACATAAGGGGGTTGAATGCACCCCATAAACAAGACATTCTTAGAAATGTGGTTAGAGATTATAAACCTGATATCCTTCTTATACAGGAAACCAAAATGAGCAAGGAGAAAGTGGAAAATCTTAGAATTTTTCAGAAAGGTGGTGTTAGCAGTTATAGTTCGACTAGAGCCTTCTAGGGGTACTACCATTTTCTAGAATCTGAAAAATATAAATGGTGTGATCGTTGCTAAAGACCCTAATATGATATCTGTCAAAATGAAGAATATTAGAGATAACTTTAGCTGGGTTATCACTAATATATATGCTCCTAATGCTAAAGTGAATAGAGCTAAGTTTTGGAAGAAAATTGCGGATAGAAGAAATGACTTTAAGGATGATTGTTGGTTTCTCATGGGGGATTTCAATACCCCTGTCACAGATAGTGAGAAGCATGGGGACATCTTATCTCAGAATGATAACAGAGCTGACCTTTTCAATTTCATCAATGATAAGGGTCTGATTAATTTAGATCTCCAAGGGCTGAACTTTACTTGGTCCAATCAGTGCGTTGGCATTCATAACATCCAGAGTAAATTGGATAGAGCCCTCATTATCCATGAATGGCTCTCTAAGTACTGCTGCACCCTATTTTCTTTCCCTAAAATTAGCTCTGATCATTACCCTCTAGTGTTGGAAGTCAACCTTATCAATGCTCCCAAGCATTTTCCTTTTTGGTTTGAAAAAATGTGGCTCAACCACCCTGATCTCGAGAAAACAAATTCTAAGTGGTGGAATATTAGAATTAAGGGGACTGCCATGTTCAAGGTTTCTAAAAAACTTAGAAATATTAAGGAGAAAGTCAAATTATGGAATAAAGAGGTTTTTGGAGACATCTTCCAACAAAAGAACAAGGCTAAAATTGACCTTTCTACTATCCAAAATGCCATTCAAATTCATGGTCTGATGGATTCTCTTAAAGTTAATGAGAAGAAAGCCCTTGTTAACTACCATGATTTAATATCCAAAGAGGAAATCTACTGGTGTTAGAGATCTAGGGCAGTCTGGCTTCAAGAAGGGGATAGAAATACTAAGTTCTTCCACTTGACTACCCTCAAACATAGAGCAGCTAATTGAATAGCTAAAATCTCTAAGGACAATGAAGAGATCTACAAAGAATAAGATATCAAGATTGCTGATGTCAATTACTTTTCCTCTTTACTCTTTGCGGATATCAATCTTGATAGGGACAACCAGGAAATGTTATTGGAAGCTATTCCTAGTATTGTAAACCAAGATCAAAATAAGATTATGTAGGCTATCCCTTCCAATAAGCAGATTAAGGATGTGGTTTTCTCTTTTGAAGGTGATAAGGCTCCTAGCCTAGATGGGTTCCCCATGTTCTTTTTTCAAAAATTCTGGCTGACTATGGAGAAGGATGTTTCGAATATTGTGAAGGAATTATTTGGTTGTAGAAGCCTTCTCAAATAAATTAATGGCACTTTTTTAGCCCTGATTCCCAAAATTGATGGAGCTCAATCTTTTGATCAATTCAAGCCTATCAGTCTATGCAAATCCTTCTATAAGATCTTTTCTAAAATCTTAACTACAAGACTTCTAAAGATTCTCCCTGATTTGATAGCTCCTCAACAGAATGGTTTCATTCCTGGTAGAAAAATTCTTGACTCCATTGTTCTAGTTGATTAGAACATACACTCAAATATTAAGGGAGATAAATAGGGCTTTCTCCTCAAACTTGACATGGCTAAAGCTTATGATCGTGTTGATTGGAACTTTTTATTTTTGATTCTTAAGCAGTTTGGTTTCAATGAGAGAGTCATTCAAATTATTTATCAATTTATATCAACTGCTTCCTTTGTAGTTATTATTAATGGATCTCCCTCCAAGTTCTTCAAAAATTCCAGAGGTTTGAGATAGGGAGACCCTATTTCTCCTATTTTGTTTACTCTTTTGGTTGAAAGCATGGGAAGATACTTTCAGCTCTTGGTTTCTAAGGGTGTTATTCAAGATCCCTATCCCTCGTCCAACCCCTTAAATTTTTCTCATGCTCAGTTTGTGGATGATACCATCACTATGGGTACTTCCACTATCAAGGAAGCTAGAGCCTTCAAAACTGCCTTGAATCTTTACACCAAAGCCACTAGCCAGCTAATCAATTGTTCCAAAAGCTCCTTATTTTTCATGAATACTCCTTAGGAGAGACAGGGTAAAATTGCCAGAATATTAGATTGCAGAATCAATTCTTTCCCCTCTTATCTTGGTCTTCCTCTTGGCCTAAATATTAGGAATTCTTTCTGGAACCACTTGGTGGAAAGATTCTATACTAAATTGGCTGGGTGGAAAGGATCGGTCTTATCCCAAGCTGGGAAGGTTACCTTGATCAAGTATTCTCTTCAAAGCCTTATGGTTTATGCCATGAACTTGTTTAAGATCCCCTCCAAATATTTTGATAAAATTGACAACATTCTTAAACGCTTCCTCTGGTTTGGGGCTGAGGAAATAAATCACATTCCTTTGATAGCCTGGGATAGGGTGTGTAAACCAAAATCTTTGGGGGGTCTGGGTCTCAGACCAATCAAGATTATGAATAAAGCTCTTTTTTCTAAGCAGATATGGAGGATTTTTGGAGAACTGAAGGACTGGAACACCATCTATAGACATAAATACCTTTTTGATACCCCCTCCATTGATCACTTATTGTCCAGCTCTGAGAAAGTCAAAGGCTCTATTTTCTGGAGGAATATTAATGATTCTAGAAACCTTGCTAGCAAAGGCAAACATTGGAAATTGGGAAATGGCCTTAAAATTAGCTTCTAGAATGACCCGTGGTTGTTGGAAAAACCTTTGAATAGAATTTATGACAATCCTGAGGATATTTTAAGATGCATTACTAGATTTGGTCCTAAAGTGAAAGATTACCAAATTAATAATTGCTGGGTGAAACTGGCTGAGGTTAACCCTACTTTTCAAGAGATTGATAAAGCCCTTTTAGCTCAAACTTGCTCTGCCAATAAGGATGACTCTTTGATTTGGGGCCCCTCATCTAATGGCTCCTTCTCTGTGGCCTCTGCTAGTTTTCTTCAATATGAGGTGCTTGATGAAATTCCCTTCTGGGTGAAGGTTTGGAACAAATATATCATTCTCAAAATTGAGATTTTCTATTGGATCTTCATCCAAAACAAAGCTCTTATGATTGAAAACCTCAAAAAGAGGGGATTCATTATGCCTAATAGATGTTTTCTCTGTTGTGATGCTGAGGAAGATACTAACCACCTTTTTTTACACTTTCCTTTTTCTCAGTAGGTGTGGTCTTTCTTTTTGCAGGATTGGGTCTTAAGATGGATTTTTCCCTACTCTATCTAGGAATTCTGCTAGTAGTGGTGTTGTCCTAGCACAAATGAAAAGGGAAAAAAAATGCGGATGTTGGCTGCCCCTCATATTTCTTGGAACATTTGGAAAGAACATAACAACTGTATCTTTTGGGACAAATGCAGTACTCCTACCCTGGTGTTTGAGAAAGCAAAGAGAGGAATGCTAGAAAATATTCCAAAAGGAATCACCCAACACAGCTAGAATTGTAAAGATTCTGACATGAAGAAAAATGACCATGAAAAAAGTGTCTGGATTGCTCCCCCTATAGGCTGGATTTTGATGGGGCGGCCAAGGGAAATTCTGGCCCGACTAGCTGTGGAAGCATTATCAGGGATTGCAATGGAAATTTTATAGCTGCTAATGCAACTCCTTTGGGAACTCAAAATAACCATATGGTAGAAGCAATGGGAGCCTACTTTAGCCTCCAACTTGCTAACAATCTCAATTTTGAGAATATATGGTTGGAAGGTGATTCCATGAACATTATTAACTATCTTAAAGGAAACACTACACCCTCGTGGACCATTGAGAATGTCATATCCAAGGTGAAAGAAATTATCGCCAATTGTGCCAAAGTCCACATATCTCATGTGTACCATGAAAGTAACACCATGCCGGATAGCTTGGAAAATATTGGAGTGAAATCTAATGAGGTCATCATTTGGGAAAGTGTGGCGGATCTCAGAGAGGATACTAAATCAAAAATTTATTATGATAAAATCATTCATAAGGAAGGTAAGATTTGAAATGATTATTGAGACTCGCCTGAGTGCTATCGAGTCTATTGGTAGTTATGGGAAAGTGTGGAATTGTGTACTTGGCATCATTATTATCACTAGTTCCCATGCTTTCTGGGTTGCGACTTTTGATTTTGCCTATATTTATAGGGAATGCAACATTGGAGACCAGTCTCATAATTCTGGAAAGAACCTTCTATTTTTAAATCTCTTCACTATGGGTGACAATTTGAAATGCAAGGAACTTGACAACTATAAGAAGCTTAAGGGTGTCGACATGGCTATGGTCTGGCGCAAGTTGAAGAAAGGCGGTGTCGCCCCTTTTTTGGAAAAGTTACTGGTTGGTCAGTATAATACCTCAGTAACTAAGGATTGGACATCCTTTTATAGTGATTCTATGGTTAAATAGCATCAATTACCTTACTTAGAATAGCATACTAAACTCATTATATTTATTAATTTGGGAGCATAAACTTGAAATGGTGACTGCAAAGTATATGCTCTAGTCCATCTTCAAAGTCATCATTACTAAAGCAAATGAAATACTACAGGAAATCTACATTAAGAATTGAAATAAAAACTTAACTTAGAACTTAAAGGAATGCTTCAACAGTAAAATAACTATGCATCTATGCTGTAGGAAATAACCAATGGTTTTGTTACCAAATGGTTGTAGGAGCAACAGAGTAATAAATAACTCAAAGAAACTTAACACTAATTCCTACTTAACAATGAACTGAATCCACCTTCTGTGTGGGACCCCATGGAAGAGTGAATAGGTTTAAAACTCAAAGGTTAAGATCTAAAAATGTCATTCATTCATTCATAGAAATATGAGTACAAGATTCAACAATAAAGTTGTATTCACTACTTGCTGGATTACAAAGAGGATTTCCTGAACTACTAGCTAACCAGGAATCACAAACTCCAGCTTATTTATTAACAACTTGAAAATAGAACTCCTAAAGAATAGGATCCTCCATAACATGGATATGATAGCTTCTTAATTACAAAAGAAACAACATCAATTAATATAGGAGTAAGATGCATTCAACCACAGATATATAGGAACACATGACTGTTGGATTTCCTCCAAAATGCCCGCGAGTTGAACTGACCCAATCTGCAACAACAACTACTACCAACTAGAAGTGGTGGAATCATTATGAACCTTGAAATCAGTTATTTGTCTTGATGATGCCACTTTGCTTGTTGATTCAAAGTCTTCCTTGTCCACTGACTTATCTTCCTGCAAGAGGTTAGCACGCACACAAAAACTGCAACACATATCCAAGATAAAGATTCATAATAAGTTTTCCTATTCTAGCATTGTTCTCATCACATGGCTATAGGAGACACTACACATTAATGCAGAATGTATAGAATACCATATTTCATCCTACATAACCATGTAATACATATATATTCATCATATCCTTTTAACCTTGAGAGTATCAAAATACACACATAATTATAACATAAAGCATAAAAATTTTGATCAGTGTTTGTGAAAAACTCATGAAATACTTCAAGTCTTAACCAGAAAACCATATGCTAAATAGCCATAAACTAGGCTCATCATTATCCCCAGCTTGACCTTTTGTTGGTCCCACAACAAACATAAAGTTCTTGAATCTTGCTATCATCCTGTAATCTGCAGCTGATTTCTATCCACTGCCCCCTTTTTCATAACTCTAGTAAAATCCTTTGGTCTCTCTGTGCTTCTCCCACCTGTTCACTTCCCCCTCCATGTCATAATTTTCTAAGATTTATGAGTTTTCCAATAGAGGGGAAATGAGTAAGGGAGGCTGAAATGTGAGAGGAATTCAAAAACTCTGCCTTACTCTTCCTAAGGAAATGTACCATGGAGCACGCCTGTTTGCCATACTAAAGTTAAGAGGTGAATGCGGCTCTTTATTACTTAATTCCTTAGTCAAACTGATCCATCACCGCTGAATGGAATTCATAGCCTCTGGCAGTTCAACTTCAACCATCTGAACATATACATCAAAAGTTGCATTCTGAAGAGGATAAATGAGTTTACTCCCTGAATTTGAAGGAGCAATCCGTAGCTAGTCATAATAATAGGTTTTAGGATACTTGGCCTCTAGTCTTAAATAGAGAGGAATTTCTTCCTCCAGATCCCCATACACTTTGGCTTGGGATTCTTGACTATATTTCATTTTGAATCCATGACATGAGTGCTCTTAGTTGGATATCCCCAACATACAACAAGGGATTCCAAACCCTATCATTAGGGACTGCTAGGTTGTGGAGAAAAAGCTCACACAATAATTTTTTAATGGTTGTAGGAGAGTTATGAAAAGCTTGGGAAAATTCTAAGGGTTCTTGAAATGGTGGAGACATATCTTGCATTACGCAAGTCATCTGGTAATTCAAAAGTTGTTCTTTAAGAAACATAGCATACACATGAGATAGAGACCTACAACTCATTAGCTCGGGTATAAGGATGTTACCTTATTGAGCTTCACATGAAGTTTCTCTACCTCTTCTTTTTTAAGGACTTCCTGATAATGCTGGTCAATGACTCTGTTCAATTCATTTTGTTGTTGTTCCCATTGTTCCCTTTCTATGACTAATTGCTTAAATAATTGGAAAATAACAGAAAACAAGGACACAGAGCAAGAAACTTCTGACATTACATTAACACTAGGGTTTTTTGCTGAATGTGAAACAGAGGAATTACCACTATTCAAACTTATTAATTTTGTGGGGTCTGTCCACACCACCATAGATCTTTCAGTGTTACTACATTGCTGTGCAGTAGAAGCCAATGCGTCCAAACCCTCGTTTAATATCTGCTCCACTACCTAATTGACAAAATTCATGTTAACATCAAGATTTTCTCTGAACAAACTCTCCCCTGATGCTGTAGGAGGTGACTCTGATACATTCCCTTCCTCCTCATCACATCCTTATGATATTATATCATTCTCTGAATCACTGAAGTTATTAGTTGTATGAGGATCTTTGGAAGATGATCCCCTTCTTTGGAACCTATAAGCCTGATCGTCAGAACTAGGGTCATCTCCAATTATTATGCAGTCTTGATTCATTTGCCTCACAGGAGACTGTTCCTTTTCATCCTCAAAAATTTTCTTAGGGGAATCTGGCTGAGTAATTTTGGGTTCCTCTTCCATTGATTTAGAGACTTCAGGCTCAACATCTAACTTTGCTAGTGGTACATCTATGGACTCATTCTGCTTCCTTCTACCACTCCTTCTCAATGGAGTGTCTGCTTCTTTTACAGGAACTTTTCGCTTTCTAGAAGCAATTGAAGCTATAGGAGATCACTCTTTAGTCTCCTAACAAGAAGTGAAAATAATATTTCTTCTTTTTCTTATTTTCCTTCAGGAAACCCTTTTTGACGGAGAAGTAGTCTTTTCTGTAGAGGCTTTTCCCTCGTCTTCATTCTGAGCTGACCCAAAAGTAGAGAATTGAGGGGAGCTACTTTTAGGGGTCTTTAACCTAGACCTTCTCCTCAGCAAAGGATCTGACCCAAGTTCTACAATGATTTTCTTGACTCCATGTTCAGTTTGAACCCTTTTTCCAACTCGTTTCCCTATAGGTCCTAGGGTTTGTTCCTTAAATACTTCTAATAGAAAATATTCCCATGACATCCCTGACAGTTCTCTCAAATTTTTCTCAATAATCAACTTAATCAGGTAGTGATGAGAGACAATATTAAGTTTACCTTCTTGCACCAGAGAAGCTCTCTTCAAAATATTGAACATAAAACTGGGTACATTGATGGGTCGATTATCATGCCGTAGATAGCTTAAGAATTTAAAGTGAACAAAATGCAAAAATGTTTGCCGTCCCTCACAAGTAAAATATTTGATAATGTAAACTGCACATTGCCTAAAGGGTTATGGCAAAGATAACTTGCTCGTACCTTGCTTTTTGTCAACTTCTAATGGTGGGTCAGAGTGTAGGGTAAATTGATCCCTGAAGTTGTCGGATCAAGGTTCTCTAAGAACTCTTCTCCTTCCTACGATAGACCCATACCATCAGCCATAATTGCCCGTGTAAACTATACCCTTAGTCCCTTAACCATGACCACTCCTTCCTTTAAGGTGCTTAAAAATTGCAATGCAACCTCACCATCCCAGCTGGTGAGTTTCCAAATATAATCAAGCCATCCTTTGGTTTGAAAATATGGAAAAACATACTTGATCATTCAATAAAATACCATGCATTGTGGGCTCACACCGGATGAGATCTCCTTCCATCTCTTAGATTCTCAGACTATTCAAAACAACGTTGCAGAAAATACAAACACACTACAACAAAGATTTTGAGCAAAGAAGTCTTAGAACGATGAGGTACAGGAAAGTTCAAATGTAGAAAGTTTTGGAATTCCAAAAATGATAGCACTTAAGGAAATATGATTGCAAATCTTAGAGTATATCATGCATTAACTGTTCCTAATTACTCCCCAGACTTCGTACTAGCCACCTTTGCATGATACGTGCAAAGTATTCAAGGTTGTCACATCACTCAAAGTGAAAGTTGGCACAAAATGTGTGAAAGTACATGAAATATTTAAAATTATCAAGTATAATGATTTCTTGGACACATAAAACAAAAAAAATGATATATCTCCCCCTAGCTTAATTAGGCAATCGGTCCTACAATTGCAAATGTGACAAGATCTAACTAGAAATTTGAAAGACAAATTAGAAAACTAATATTGTGGATAGTGTACAAACCTAAAAATTGTGCTGACGGTAGCACCTATCATCATCCATTGGTGGAGAATGATGAGGTGGAGGAGTGAAAATACTAGAAGTGATGAGATGGATTTTATTATGGAGAAAGTACTTTCATGAAGAAAATGTTTATTATGAGGTGAGGATAAATTTTTAGAGAGAAGAAGTTAAATGAGTGGAAGGCTCATTTCCAGAGGCTGCAAGAGAGATGTCACCATCGACGGAAGAGAATTGTTGTAGGAAATTTGCTTTGCTCTATGGTTTGTGGTAATATAGTTTCAATCTTTGCCCATTAACCAATAACTTAAAGCGTACAGGATCAATAGTGGATAATTGAATTACTCCATTTGAAAACACAACAACGATCTCGTACAGTCCCAACCAATGAGTTTGAAACTTCCCTGGATTGTGTTGATACCTAGAGTCATAAAGAAGTGCCCAGTCACCAATAAAAAATACTTTATCCTTGATAAATTTATCATGCCACTGCTTCCATTGTTGTTGGACCAATTCTGTATTATGCAGTGTAGATTTGCGCCATTCATCAAGTCCATTCAAACTTAGAATTCATTCTTGTTGTGTAGAAGTGAGATGTAGACCAAGTTCCAGAGTTATCCTTAATGTCTTATATTCAAATTCCACAGGCATGATAGCTGTCCTACCATAGATGAGCTTGAATAGAGTGAAGCCCGTTGTAGATTTCCAGGTAGTTCTGTAAGCCAAGAGAACTTTAAGAAGTCATGTGGCCCAATCTTTCTTATGGAGTGCTATAGTCTTGGTAAGAATGGATGCCAGCTCTCTGTTAGTAACCTTGACTTGGCTATTGGCTTAGGGGTGATAAGGTGATGATTTACCATGCCAAATTTTATATTCTTCCATCAAAGCAGCTATCAAATTAGAAGTAAATTGAGCACCCTGATTAGATGTCAACGTCCTAGGACACCAAATCATGTGAAAATAAACTCATAAAGGAACTTGGAAACATTGTTGTCCTTGGGGTGTTTCATAGGTTTGGCCTTAGCCCACTTTGTGACATAATCAATGCATACGAGAATGTAGGATTTACCTTGTGAAGATGGTTCAATAGGACCCACAAAGTCAATCCCCCACTTATCAAAGGGTGCTACAACTACCTAAGGCTCCAGGGGCATCTCATCTGACTTAGTGGGTCACCCCATGCGTTGGCACTTATCACATTGATTTGTATACTAAGCTCCATCCTTGTGTAAATTTGGCCAGTAATATCCAGTAGTTGAGATCTTGAATGTTGTTCTCTTGGCAGCAAAATGACCTCCACATGGCTCATCATGATAGGCCCTTAGGATATCATATGTTTCATCTTCCCTTATGCATCTATTGACTACTTGATCATAACCAGTATAAAACATAAATCCAAAAATCTAAGAATAGTTAAAGCTCTTTTCAACTAACAACCTTCTTTCTTTAGTAGAGAAGTGAGTAGGAGTATTACTAGTGGTTAGGTAATTAGCAATGTCGACATACCATGGATTATGTGTAGATAACATAAAGAGGTGTTCATTAGGAAAAGTGTCATCAATGGTTGCAGGATCATTAGGAACGTGCAAATGAGAAAGGAAATCAGCTACCACATTGGCCTTGCTAGGGTTGTCGACTATAGTGATATCAAACTCATGCATGAGTAACAACTAGTGAGCCAACCATCCAGTTATGGCTGAATTTTTCATCAAGTACTTAATAGAAGAGTGATCAATATGAATAAAGATTTCATACCTTGTAATCTAGTGCCTGAATTTATTCAGTGCATAGATAACTACAAGCAGTTCTTTTTCAGTTATTGTGTAGTTGAACTCTGCTCGTAGATTTTTACTGATGAAGTAAATAGCATGCTCAACTGAATCTACCTTCTGACCAAGTATTGCACCTATAGCATAGTTTGAGGCATCTGTATGAATGTGGAAAGGAAAACCCCAATTAGGTCCCCTCAAGATTGGTGCTGTGGTGAGAACCTCCTTTAGTTGCAGGAAGGACTTGTTACACTTAGAGTCCCAAGCAAAGTCAACATCATTTTTTAACAAGTTATAAAAAGGTGTTGCAAGCTGATTGAAATCCTTTATGAATCTTCTGTAGTATCTGACATGTCCAAGAAAACTTTGCACATCCTTTTTCTTTTCTGGTGTGGGTAAGGTATTGATGACTTCAATCTTTGCGGGGTCCACTTGAATGTTGTTTGATGAAATGAAATGGCCTAATACAACACCCTCCTCCATCATCATGAAGCATTTCTCACTATTTATAGAAAGGTTGTAGTCTCGACATCTCTTGAGAACTTTTTCCAAGTTTTCCTTAGCCTCATCAAAAGTGTTCCCATAAGTAGTAAAATCATCCATATAAATCTCCATGTAGTCAATAGATATAACAGAAAAAATACTTATAACAGCTCTTTGGAAAGTAGCTGGAGCATTGCATAAGCCGAAAGGTAAGACTGAATAAGAAAATGTCCCTGATGGACATGTGAAAGTTGTTTACTCCTGATCCTTGGGAGCTATTTTTATCTGATTGTAACTACTAAAGCCATCCATGAAAGAGAAGTATTTCTTGTCAGCTAGGTTATCAAGAACTTGGTCTATGAATGGCAATGGAAAGTGGTCCTTCTTAGTGGCTAAATTGAGCTACTTGTAGTCAATGAAAAATCTCCATTTCCCTCCCTTCTTTGGTAATATAACTAAGGGTGAGACCCATTGACTATTGGAGATGGGGCAGATGAAACCAGCATTTAAAAACTTCTGCAGTTCATTCTTAACTATATCCCTTAAGGCTGGATTGGCTCTCCTCTAAGGCTGACAGATAGGTTTACATTCAGAACTGATGTAGATCTTATGAGTGCAGAGTTTAGGATCTAGGATTTTCATGTCTATATAGTTCCAATAAAATTCTTGTTGGTGTTCCCACAGTAACTGTAGGACAATTTTCTGATGTGGAATGGATAAAGCATTGCTGACATTCAATTTTCTTCCTGGACCAACTTCCAACTTGATTACCTTTTCTGCCATTGATAGCTAAGAAACTGGAAGAGAATCCATCTCATGAGGTAATAATGAGTGGATAAATTGGGAGGTTTCTAAATACTAAGATGCATTCAGAGGTGGTAACATAGTTTCCAAAATACAGTCGACTTGGGAACATAGCTGAGACCTTACCCCATACTCATTCATGATAATGGATGAAATTATCTCATCTTCTTCCCTAGAGGCTACAAATGGCTCCTGACCTATCATCAAAAGTTGGTAGATGGAATTGACTTCTGGATTGACATCACCCAAATCTGGCCAGACTATTTGATCATCTTGCAGTAGAGGTTGAGCAGGGGAGTACAAAGTTAGGTTCTTAGTATTGACACCATTGGATATTATCATCTTCCCTAACTGACAAGCTATATAGGTATCTATAGTAGCCAGTCATGGCCGCCTTAGAATTATTGGATACCCACCCATATTAGCTTTTGGGGAAAGGAAAACAAAGTCAACTGGATACTCCCAAGAGTTTAATGTGACTATGACATCCTCTACCATCCCATTTGGTGTGATAGTAGAACTATTTGCAAGATAGCAAGTTGAAGTATGGTTGGTGTTTCCCTAAGGCCAATGATATGGAGCTGAGACATTACCTCTTTTGTCATGACATTTATTGATGCACCTAAATCAACTAGAGCATTTTGGACTTGGATTCTGTGAATGGTGACCGTAACCATAGGACTCCCAAGATCATAATATTTGGGTACAATCATCTTTTCCAACATCAGGTCAGACAACTGTCTTAAGACGTGAATAGTTTTAGGATCCTTTTTCTTTCTCCTTGGCTTCTTTATATAGGCTTCCTTGATAGCTTTAGTATAAGTGGGAGCTTCCTTAATGGCATCTAGCAAGGGTATTTTTACTGTCATCTACTTCAGTTGATTAAGAAAATCTATCATTGCTTGGTTTTCTCTAGGTTGAGCTTGTTCTACCAACCTATGAGGAAACGAGGGATCTTTGACTATAGGAGAGGTAGGCTGAGTTGGCATATCCACTAGTGCAGCTAAAGAATCCTCAACTTTTGTTATGATAGGTTGTTGAGGAGAAGTGAGAGTTGTTCTTGACCTTAAATGAATATCGTTCAAGGAGACAGCATAACTCTGTTGTTGTGCTGGTGGTTTGGCATTGTTGGGATTAGGGCTAGGTTGAGTAGGTAGCTGAGTCTTCTTAGGGGGAGTATTATTGGCTGCAAGAGGAGGCTTTAGAGACTACTATAGAGGTGGTGGCATTAAAGCTTGTTGACTGGATTGGTGAATCCAATTGTTAGGCTAGTGCCACCCCTGTTGAGGTTGTTTCCAACCCTGCTGAGGTTGCTGCCAACCTTGCTAAGGTTGTTTCCAACCTTCGTGAGGTTGTTGCCAACCCCGGTGAGGTTGTTTCAAACCTTATTGAGGTTGTTTCCAACCTTGTTGAGGTTGTTGCCAACCCCGGTGAGGTTGTTTCAAACCTTGTTGAGGTTGTTGCCAACCTTGTTGAGGTTGTTGCTAATTATTATACCCATTAAAACCCATATTCTGATGATTTTTCCATTGACTATTATTATTATAGCTTTGGAGAGGGTCTTGCGGCATACCTGGTCTTTGGGCCCAAGGCTTGCATTGAGCAACATACACCACTTCTATATTTTCATCAATAGCTTTAAACTCAGTCGACATTGGTTGTGACTCCAAGCTTGAAATAGGCTTGCATCTACAACTTTGTTTCTTTTCTCTATAGTGCAGACAATATTCTGCTAACATAGCATCAGCTTCCTCCTTCCTTCTAGCCTGCATGGTATCCAGCTAAGTAGCAATATCATTAATGATGTCTTGCTTAAAATATGACAACAGATTCAACAACTCCACTTTGGATACCCCTGAACCATTAGACTTATGAGGTAAGTCTCTCAGTCCTCTTCCCTTCTTCACGGTAGCTTTGGAATAGTTTAGACATATATTATTTATGTCAGCCCATCTCTTCTGATGCAGGGGCATCCTCGGTTCCTAAAGATTTTGGTAGTCTTGGTAACTATCTGGTGGTGTTCGGTTAATTGGTTGGTGATCTCGGTAGAAGACTGGAGTTTCTTGGTCTTTGGAGGTATTTCTTGGTCAAAATCTACTTGGATTCACTGATGGATCTCAGTGGTCTTGGTAGTGATTCTTGGTTGGAAGTTCTGGTGGATCTTGGTGAATTATGGTCACTCGGTGACTTGGTGTTTTGTTGCTCGGTGCTTGATTACCAATGGGGTCTCATTGTTTATGTCTGTTGCTTGGTCACTAAAGTGGCTCAGTCACTGGAGGACTCAGTCACTGAAGGAGGCTCGGTCATGGAAGGAGACTCGACATTTCTGGTGCTCAGTAATGCTTGTGGAGCTCAGTTGGTATGTTTGCTCGGTATATTTCCTAACACTCAGTAGTTTGGCTTACTGATGGGTATTTTTGGAGATTTGGTTGGCTGAATTGGTGCATTTATTATTAGTAGTTGATGTCACATTCTCCTATGTATATCTGGAGCCCGACATGGATAATTTAATTATTGTAAGGCTGTTTAAGAGTTGACTTGTATTGCATTTAATATTTTTTTGTAATAGAAGCCGACTTGGCTTGGGAATTAATTATTTCTTCCAGCTGACTTATGGCTGAAGATTAGTATTTAAGAGGATGTTTGGGTAGTTATTTAGACATGTAGAAGCAAAAATCTAGAGTCAGAGCAGATCTGGATAGAGTAGAAGAAATGTAGCAAAGTTAGTAGCTTGTGAGCTTAGGAACAAGGAGATTTCTTGGTGGCTTGGAAGCACACGTTTAGATCTTTCTTGGAGTGCCTACTAGTGTCATGTTGTGTTGCAAGACCTGGGCTAGCTGAGAAGTGTGTTGGATCATGCATGATCTTGTAGAACTATTTCTTTCTTTGTAATTGGCTGTAATCGGGAAGGCCTTACAGCCTGACACATTGCATGTAATCAGTTATTAATGAATAAAGATATCAGTTTTCTTTCAGATCTGGTTGTGGTGTTGTGTTATTCTGCTGTGTTGATATTTGGTTGCAAGTTTGGACAATCCTTAATTGGATCCTCCATCCTTGACCTGCATCAAGTGGTATCAAAGCTGAGTTGATCTCATTGAGTGAAGGTTGATCTTGTGAGGGCTGATCCTATGAAATTGACCTTGTTGGTGAAGGGATCATATGATCTAAGTTGCAGATTTGTGTTACTGAACTTGTGAAATCATAGCCTAGTTGTTCATGCAAGGTGGTAGGTTACGATCTGACTTGCATACAACTTGGAGGTTGTCACAAGGTGGTCGGTGTTGGGTTTGTTGTAGAGGGGTTTTGAAGATCTTTGGAGATGTCTCTGAGAGGATTGGACCTTGGTGCAATTGCAGATCTCTATGATGTGGTGGAAGCAAAGATTTCTGAGAGGTTTACTCGACTAGAAGTAGATTTAATGAACCATGTGGAGAACCGAGTTAATAAACTTGTGAAGGGAAGTGTTGTTGAGCTTTGTAGAGCTTACCGGAGTTGGGACATGCCAATTCAGAAGAAAGTTATTTGGCCTGTTAGAAGACTAGTCAGAGAGAGAAGACATCTTACTTGTGACAATATGGAGGTTGAAGAGGTATGTGAGATTGGTTTTGATGGTCAATTGGTGGATTCTGCCATGAAACCTGTAGAGCAACTTGTGGTTGTTGTTGAGATACTTGTGGTTGCCGACATTGTTGTTAACCTTGTTAAAGTTGGTGAGAAGATTGGTTTTCATGTTCAGTTGGTTGTGCCTAACATGGAGATTGCAGAGAATCTGGACGTGCTTGATCGAGTTGCTGTTGAAAAGGAGTTATCTGCTGTTGAACACCTTTATGATGATGGTGTTGCCAGATTGCTTTTTCTCGGTGTTGAGATGTAGATATTTGCTGGTTTTGGACTTGAGTTGCTGGTTGAAAGTGATGAGTCTTGTGATGGGATTATGAGATGGGATTCTAACTTGATACTTGGTGATAGGTTGATGGCTCGATTTGTTCAGGATGCTAAACATGATGACTAGTTGGTTACTGATTAGTTAAGGATGACTTGGCTAATGAACTTGTGCATTTTTTTGGCTTCATGGATTGACAAGCCTTATGTGAAGATGAAGTGGATGGAAGATTTTCTTGAAGGAGAAAAGTGTGGGACACACTTTCTTATTTACCCTGGGTGTCTAATGCAGGGGCATCCTTGGTTCCTGAAGATTCTAGTAGTCACGGTAACTATCTGGTGGTGTTCAATTAATTGGCTGGTGATCTTGGTAGAAGACTAGAGTTTCTCAGTCTTTGGTGGTAGCTCTTAGTCAGAATCTTCTTGGATTCACTAATGGATCTCAGTGGTCTTGGTAGCGATTCTTGGTTGGAAGTTCTGGTGGATCTCGGTGAATGACGGTCACTCGGTGACTTGTTGTTTTGTTGCTCGATGCTCGGTTACCGATGGGGTCTCGGTGTTCATGTCTGTTGCTTGGTCACTGAAGTGGCTCGGTCACCGGAGGACTTAGTCACTAAAGGAGGCTTGGTCATGGAAGGAGACTCAACATTTTTGGTGCTCGGTAATGCTTGTGGAGCTTGGTTGGTATGTTTGCTCAGTATATTTCCTAACACTCGGTAGTTTGGCTTACTGATGAGTGTTTTTGGAGATTTGGTTGGCTGACTTGGTGCATTTATTATTGGTAGATGATGTCACATTATCCTATGTAGATCTGGAGGATGACATGGATAATTTAATTATTGTAAGGATGTTTGAGAGCCAACTTGTATTGCATTTAATGTTTTTTTTGTAATAGAAGCCGACTTGGCTTGGGAATTAATTATTTCTTCTAGCTGACTTGTGGCTGAAGATTAGTATTTAAGAGGATGTTTGGGTAGTTTTTTAGGCATGTAGAAGTAGAGATCTGGAGTCAGAGAAGATTTGGATAGAGTAGAAGAAATGTAGCAGAGTTAGTAGCTTGCGAGCTTAGGAACAAGGAGATTTCTTGGTGGCTTGCGAGCACAAGTTAAGATCTTTCTTGGAGTGCCTACTAGTGTCCTATTATGTCGCAAGACCTGGGCTAGCTAAGAAGTGTGTTGGATCCTGCGTGATCTTGTAGAGCTATTTCTTGCTTTGTAATTGGTTGTAACCAGGAAGGTCTTACAGCTCGACACATTGCATGTAATTAGTTGTTGATGAATAAAGATATCAGTTTTCTTTTAGATCTGGTTGTGGTTTTGTGTTATTCCACTGTGTTGATGTTTGATTACAAGTTTGGACAATCCTTAATTGGATCCTCCATCCTTGACTTGCGTCAAGTGGTATTAGAGCTTAGTTGATCTTGTTGAGTGAAGGTTGATCTTGCGAGGGCTGATCCTGCAAAATTGACCTTGTTGGTGAAGAGATTATATGATCTAAGTTGCAGATCCATGTTACTGAACTTGTGAAATCATAGCCTAGTTGTTCATGTGAGGTGGCAAGTTGTGATTTGACTTGCATACAACTTGCAGGTTGTCACAAGGTGGTCGGTGTTGGGTTTGTTGCAGAGGGTTTTTAAATATCTTTGGAGATGTCTCTAAGAGGATTGTACCTTGGTGTGATTGTAGATCTCTATGATGTGGTGGAAGTGAATATTTCTGAGAGGTTTTCTTGATTGGAAGTGGATTTGCTGAACCGTGTGGAGAACCGAGTTAATAACCTTGAGAAGGGAAGTGTTGTTGAGATTTGTAGAGCTTATCGGAGTTGGGACATGCCAATTCAAAAGAAAGTTATTTGGCCTATTAGAAGACTGGTCCGAGAGAGAAGACATCTTACTTGTGACAGTATGGAGGTTGAAGAGGTATGTGAGATTGGTTTTGATGGTTAGTTGGTGGATTCTACCATGAAACCTGCAGAGTAACTTGTGGTTGTTGCTGAGATACCCATGGTTGCCGACGTTGTTGTTGACCTTGTTAAAGTTGGTGAGAAGATTGGTTTTCATGTTCAGTCGGTTGTGCCTGACATGGAGATTGCAGAGCATTTGGGTGTGCTTGATCAGGTTGCTGTTGAAAAGGAGTTATATGTTGTTGAACACCTTTGTGATGATGGTGTTGTCAGATTGCTTTTGCTCGGTGTTGAGATGCAGATATTTGCTGGTTGCAGACTTGAGTTGCTGGTTGAAAGTGATGAGTCTTGTGATGGGATTCTGAGATGGGATTTTGACTTGATACTTGGTGATAGGTTGACGGCTTAGTTTTTTCAGGATTTTGAACATGCTGAGTGGTTGGTTGCTAATCGGTTAAGGAGGAATTGGCTGATGAACTTGTGTATTTTCCTGACTTCATGGATTGACAAGCCTTGTGTGAAGATGAAGTGGATGGTAGATTTTATTGAAGGAGAAAGGTGTGGGACACACTTTCTTATTTACCCTAGGTGTCTAATGCAGGGGCATCCTCGGTTCTTGAAGATTCTGCCAGTCTCAGTAACTGTGTGGTGGTGTTTAGTTAATTGGTTGGTGATCTTGGTAGAAGACTAGAGTTTCTCAGTCTTTGGTAGTAGTTCTTAGTCGAAATCTTCTTGGATTCACCAATGGATCTTAGTGGTCTTGGTAGTGATACTTGGTTGGAAGTTATGGTGGATCTCAGTGAATGATGGTCACTTAGTGACTTGGTGTTTTGTTTCTTGGTGCTCAGTTACCGATGGGGTCTTGGTGTTCATATCTATTGCTCAGTTGCTGAAGTGGCTCGGTCGCTGAAGGAGGCTTGGTCATGGAAGGAAAATTGACATTTTTGGTGCTCGGTAATGCTTGTGGAGCTTGGTTGATATGTTTGCTTGGTATATTTCTTGACACTTGGTAGTTTGGCTTACTGACGGGTGTTTTTAGAGATTTGGTTGGCCAACTTGGTGCATTTATTATTTGTAGCTGATGTCACATTCTCCTATGTAGATCTGGAGGCCAACATGGATAATTTAATTATTGTAAGGCTGTTTGAGAGCTGAATTGTATTGCATTTAATGTTTGTTTTTAATAGAAGTCAACTTGGCTTGGGAATTAATTGTTTCTTCTAGCTGACTTATGGCTAAAGATTAGTATTTAAGAGAATGTTTCAGTATTTGTTTAGGCATGTAGAAGCAGAGATCTGGAGTCAGAGCAGATCCAAATAGAGTAGAAGAAATGTAGCAGAGTTAGTAGCTTGCAAGCTTAGGAACAAGGAGATTGCTTGTTGGCTTGCGAGCACAAGTTTAGATCTTTCTTAGAGTGCCTACCAGTGTCCTGTTGTGTTTCAAGACCTGGGCTAGCTGAGAAGTGTGTTGGATCCTGTGTGATCTTGTAGAACTATTTCTTGCTTTGTAATTGGTCCTAACCGGGAAGGCCTTACAACCTAACACATTGCATGTAATCAATTATTGATGAATAAAGATATCAGTTTTCTTTTAGATCTAGTTGCAGTGTTGTGTTATTCCATTGTGTTGATGTTTGGCTGCAAGTTTGGACAATCCTTAATTGGATCCTCCATCCTTGACTTGCGTCATCTTTTGAGTGATGTCACCTCCTGACATAAGATCTAAAGCTTCAATGTTGGCATCATGCACACCTTTTAGGAAAAGATGTTTTTTTGATTCTTCGTTTAGCTGGTGCTTTGTATTACTCTGCAGGTTAAACATGAACCTTGAGACATAATCCTCCAAGTTTTCATCTTCCTTTTCAGACATTTTAAAAATGTCATCACCTTTCAAGTATCAAATCCTATAATACTCTTTATACTTTGAAAGGAACAGATTGCTCATTGCATTCCAATCTGCTATAGCATTGGCACCCAACCCCATGAACCATCTTAAGGCAACCTCTTTTAGAGTGGATAGAAACAACTTTAGCTTGTGGGCATTAGTTGTGTAGTCATAACTATTGCAGAGGATGTCAAACTCAAAGAGGAAGGTCTCAGGGTCTTCTATGATAAGGCTGTAGAATTTTGGAAGTGCAACATTAGGTATGCTCTTCAAATTTTGATTACCTTTCTGAGTAGGGATAGGAAAAGGAAAGGTGGGATGAACCATTCTTGGAGGAGGTCTTAGCTATTGTGGCTGATAAACAATAAGGGCAAGTGGATTATCCTAATATTTAGGGTCAGCACAAAGGTCATTTAGATGCAATGATTCTTCAAAGGATGATGGTGAAGGCAATTGTTCATATGCATCTGCAAATGGATTCTCAAATGGTTCTTCTTCTTATATGTTCTCGACTTGGGGTTCCTTAGGCTCTTGATGAAAAATATCAAATGGGTCATCCTAAATAATACGAGGAAGGAATCTCCCAAGATGGTCTCTTCTTCTTCTATGCATGCAAGAAAATGCAGAATTTAAACTAACACAATGACTAGGGTTGAACTAGATTGACACCATCCCTGACAGCAGTGCCAAAAATGGTTGGTCAGTCTAATACCTCAGTAACTAAGGATTGGATATCCTTTTACAGTGATTCTATGGTTAAATAGTGTCAAGTACCTTACTTAGAATAGCATACTAAAATAATTAGATTTATCAATCCGAGAGCGTAAAATTGAAATGGTGACTGCAAAGTATATGCTCTATTCCATCTTCAAAGTCATCATTACTAAAGCAAAGGAAATACTACACGAAATCTACATTAAGAATTGAAATAACAACTTAACTTAGAACTTAAAGGAATGCTTCAACAGTAAACTAACTATGCATCTATGCTACATGAAACAACCAATGGTTCTGTTACCAAATGGTTGCAGGAGCAACAGAGTATTAAATAATTCAAAGAAACTTAACACTAATTCCTACTTAACAATGAAATAAATCCACCATCCGTGTGGGCCCCACAAAAGAGTGAATAGGTTTAAAACTCAAAGGTTAAGATCTGAAAATTTCATTCATTCATTCATAGAAACATGAGTACAATATGCAACAATAAATTTGTATTCACTACTTGTTGGATTACAGAGAGGATTTCCTAAACTACTAGCTAACCAGGAATCATGAACTCTAGCATATTTATTAATAACTTGAAAATAGAACTCCCAAAGACTAGGATCCTCCATAACATGGATATGATAGCTTCTTAATTACAAAAGAAACAACATCAATTAATATAGGAGTAAACCACATTCAACCACACAGATATATAGGAACACATGACTGCTAGATTTCCTCCAAAATGCCCACGAGTTGAACTGACCCAGTCTGCAACAACAACTACTACTGACTAGAAATGGTGGAATCATTATGAACCTTGAAATCAGTTATTTGTCTTGATGATGCCACTTCACTTGTTGATGCTGAGTCTTCCTTGTCTGCTGACTTATCTTCCTATGAGAGGTTAGCATGCACACAAAAACCACAACACATATCCAAGATAAAGATTCATAATAAGTTTTCCTATTCTAGCACTGTTCTCATCACATGGCTACAAGAAACACTACCCATTAATGCAAAATGGAAAGAATACCAGATTTCATCCTACATAACCATGTAATACATATATATTAATCATATCCTTTTAACATTGAGAGTATCCAAATACACACATAATTATAATATTAAAGCATAAAAAGTCTGATCAGTGTTTGTGAAAAACTCATGAAATACTTCAAGTCTTAACCAAAAAACCATATACTAAATAGCCATAAACTGGGCTCATTAGTTACATGGGTTCGACAAGGAGATCACTCAAAAATTCTTTGAGGGATGGAAAAATAATTTCATTTCTATGGAGGGTAGAACTTTGGAGATCTCTATGGAGCTTATTGCCCAAGTCACTGGCATTCCCAATGAGGGCCAGAGGTTTTACAAAAATTGCAAGATTTCAGATATGGCAACCAAAAAATTTCCTAAATCTGAAAAGGAGAGCTAGATTTTGAGGAGGCTCGCATCAATGGTTATATTGATGTCTATAAAATCAAGGAGATTTGGCGCAACATTCTACAGGTGGTGATGGAGTACTTCACCCTTGATGGTCGATTTACTCGGGCTCACTCCCACCATTTTATGTTCCTCAACCACTTCAGGTACAAGGATACTATTAATATTCCCTACTACCTTCATAGTTCTCTTGTCAAAATCCTCAATGAGCATAATAATTTTCCTAAGAAATTTATTAGGCATGAGGGTTTGATTTTGCTAATATATGAATATATTAAGAATACTATTCCTAACCCTAGCTCCACACCCTCTTCGGGAAAGAGAAAACGTAATCCTATGACTCTCAAGTAGGCTCTGGTAAAAAGAAGGCTGAAGATAATATTGGTAGTATCTCTAAGAAAAATCTGTCGAGGAAGACTGATACCTATGACCACTCTGATGAGGACGAGACTGAGGACTCTGAAGAGGGAGAGACTAGCAAGAACAAAAAAGTGTAGAACCCTAGCAGGGATAAGGAGGATACTGATGATTCTAATGACATTTCCACTCCCCATGCTGATGGTGGTAATGAGGAGATTAACAGTAAGGAGTCTAAAAAGAAAAATGAGAAGGTGACATAGATTAAAAATCAACTGGATGAAGGAACCCACCAAAAGGACATGGAAGACTCCCATCCTAGGGAAGTTGACTCTACTTCTATTTATACTAAAAAGGAGGACATGGCTAAGAGAGAGGATTTGGATGACAAGAATTGGGAAGGTTTGGATGAGCTGAAAGATAAAGCCATTGATGGTGTCAATTCAAAAGAATCCATGGCGCACAACTCTCACATCCTAGAAGATCTTGTGGACACTGCTATTCACTATGCCAAGAAGCACAAAACTGATAGGGAATTTCACAAAGAGGAGGTCCCCATCATGGATGATTTTGTTGTTGGTATGAGGCATGATGTGCCCATATCCCAAGACTCTCAGGACAATATACATGATGGTAGTGAGGATTCCAGTGAGAGGATAATCAAAGAGTCCTGATCCATTAAGATGATTTTTGAGGAATTTGATGACAAAGAGGAAGTCACAACCGGTGCCTTGCAGACTGCCAAAGCTGAGGCTCTCTACTCCTTCAAATTTAGTAAGTGGTGCTTCCATGAGATAAAAAGGCTCCACCTGAAATGCAGGAAACTTGAAGCAAATAATGCTAACCTATAGGAGAAAGTGGATACCTTTCTTAAAGAGGGCACTTCTGTGTGATGATGATAATCACCTTCATGAAATTAAGATCAAATTAGCAACAATTCTAAAGTAAATACAATGCAAATCTAATTAAAATTGAAACTAAGATCTATAGCATCTCATGGCTCTCTAGAAAGATGTGGTAAGTGAAGCTCTCAACTCAAATCTCCACTAGTGACACTTCTAAAATGAGAATGTATGCTTCTCTATGCTTCTACAATGCTTCTATGATGATGATTCTAGCTCAAATTGACAAAACTATAATGCAAATGCTCTAAATTGCTCTTAAATGCTCTTAGAATGCTCTTCAATTGCCTATAGTAACAATACTTTGCAAATGAATTTCTAAGATATCAATTGCTCTCAAAATGCTTCATATTTATAGTAAATTCCCAAGGGTAGGGGGTGGAGTGAAGTAATCATGATTAACCCTTAGTTGAGTCAAATACTTTGCTTTGTTCATAAATGGGGGGACAATTTAAAGGTTTGTCTCAAAGCTTTGGACAAAAGGACAAATTTGAGTGGTTGAGATTCATCATTTTTGAGTGATTTGTGTCTTTTTGTCCTCAATTTTTATTGGTTGCTCAACTTTGTTGAAAGATATTAGGAATTATTAAATTCAATTAATTAATTAAATTTAGCCATGTAAGGGTAATAGGTTCATTTTGATTTTTGATTTAAACAACTATACAACTAATTGATTAAAATCAATTATGTAGTGTTTTTCACCCCTTTAAGCTTTGATTTAATTATTTAACATCATTATTTGATTTTTTCCTTTGCTTTTAATTGATTTTGTCCATCTTTATTTAATTATGTCCATTTTAATTGATTTGACCCCTTTTTGATTGAATTTAATGTATTTTGATGATTTTAAGCCATTTATTGATTTTTGCAATTTAAAAGCACTTGTCCATTTCTTTTGTCCTACAGGAGAAAGTGGATACCTTTCTTAAAGAGGGCACTTCTAACACCCCTCTTGCTGACATCCATGAAAGAATGGATAAAATTGAGAGCACTCTCACTGACATTCTCTAGCATATTAAGGATAGCATGAAAGCCTCCAAATTCAATCTCAAGGCCTTGGTCAACTTGCTGGATAACACTCCCGAGGAGGGTAGTGATCACAAAAATGATTCCCTGATAGATAGCGGAGGCCCCAGTTCCAGAACCCATGGGAGCAACAAGAAAAATCCTCCTACTTTGAAGAAGAATGTTGATGAGCTGAAATGTGCCATAGGTCAGATGGAAAATATCTAGGCCAAAATGGAGAAGACTCTTGATGAAAAAGCAAGGATTATGTATGCGACCGTTTAGGCTGGATCCCATGCTGGTTTTTTGTTGTCTTTCGGGCTGGTTTTTTTTATGTCTTTTCTGTTGATGCCCTTGTAGCCCCTTTTTTGGGTAGTTTGTTGTTGTAGTTTCTTTTTTGTTGTGTTCTTTCCTTTTGATCTTTTGCTGCTAGATTTGTAAAGGGTTTCGGGTCCCTTCAAAACCTATTTTTTCTAGTAATCAGAACATCATAAAGTTTTTTTTATTAATAATGAGAAATATTTTTTCAACTGGGCTTGTTAGGAGCATCAGGAGGAAAGAGATGAGTAGAGAAAAACTTTGGTATTGCCCCAAAAAATAGAACATAAATGTTGTCTTTAAATCTTACAAACTTCCCGTTATACATACGGGGTAATGCATGAGCAATTTACAGTCCACCCAATTTACAGTGCTATATAAATATACATGTTATATGCATATCTTTTCAAATAGAATTGACATTACAATATTGTGTATCTCCATTTAGTCCAATGAACCAATTGGATTTGTCCTACCCTTTATTGTCTCAAGTATTTCCTTGTGGTCTGACTCATGAACCTTCCAAAGAGTTTTATTATGTGGTCTTCCCCCATATCTGATCAAGTGGACATTTGATGCAACAAAAAGGTTTGAATAATGAAGAATATTTTTGTGTGTCTCCAAATCCTCAAACAACCACAACCTAGGGTTATTCATAACATACCGCCTAAGCCATGTACCAGTTATAACCACTACTCCTATAGGGTATTCTAGTTCTTCACCATCGATAACCTAGTGATCCAATTTCTTTTTTTCCTCAACACAATGACACAAATAATAATTTGTCCCTTCTTCATTGTCTTCAGGTGCAATAAGAGTAAAAACATGGCCTATAATGATATAAACATAATGAGGACATTAGTTTACTGAATATTTAGGATAAAGTACTAAATTTGAGACTATTTGTATGTGGACAATTTAGCTAGTTATACTAGATCATATAAGAGAT
This sequence comes from Chamaecyparis obtusa, assembly GCA_027943335.1. NCBI lineage: Eukaryota > Viridiplantae > Streptophyta > Pinopsida > Cupressales > Cupressaceae > Chamaecyparis > Chamaecyparis obtusa. The sequence goes on along the minus strand of BSBK01005261.1, from coordinate 855,458 downwards.
CAAATTCAATGGATATTCCACTTTTGTCAGTTGTAGTGATTCATGGGGATGATAGGAGTCAAGTGGGCTCAAAATATGTATATACCATTTGTCAACCCATTCCTTTGGCTTGCACCCATCCCAGTCTTCATCTACATATGATGAACAAAAGCACACCATATGTCGTGTGTGGATACTCCATGAACCTGCATTACAACTTCTAAAAGAGTGTAGCTCACTCAATCATGTCAGTGTACAACAATCCTCATATGGTGCAATGTTAGTTTCATCCATCAACCAAAAAAAACTATGAACCGTGGACTCACCTTTGTTACCTAGACCCATTGTTGCATTACACCACTTGACAATACATCTCGCCTCTGAAAATATTGCTTGCTCTTCATACTTTAATTCTTCACATGCCAAGGCTCTTTTAATACATGCACCTGCACCATCATGCTCTCTCTTTCCATGATCGGCCTCTATGAAATTCCACATATATTGAATTCTATTAATCTTATACATCCTGCACAACCAATAAAACATCCAAGATTTCTTGAATTGTGATGCACAATTATCTGACCATATGATATGTCGATGATATGATATGCCCTTGTTAGCCAAATCACCATAAAATAGTTGAAAACAACCATGTACAAACTATGTAGAATGTGAGTGATCATCATTGATATAAAAATAATACCCCCTCAATATCTTCCTGTTCTCCTCTGTATTGTTAGGTGAATGCATGAATGCTATATGAACAAATATAGCAACTTGTTGAGAGTTGTAATACTTTTCTTGCACCTCATTCTATGGTTGTAGTGTGTATTTCTCTATAAATTCCTCAAGTGAAAAAATGGTATCAAGTGGGAATGTGTCCTTGCATGAATTTGACTACCAATCCTCCTTCTTACAACATCTCTTTTATTAGGAGATACCCATGTGTTATTCTTCCAAAAATTTTCAATCAAAGATTTCAAAGCTTCAATAATTGCTTTATCTTTTCATGGTAGTCTACCGGAAAATGCCCATTCATTTCTATTTGGATCTTCCACTCTTTGACACCTTCCCAAGGCTCTCATTAGAGACTTTCTACTTATTTTCAATGCTTTTCTCATCTTTCTAATGAGTCAAGATTTCTTCATTTGAGTGCTTACTATTGTTGATGTAAGTACACATCATGTGACATTACCATCTTTTGTGTGTGATGTAGAACCCACACTCTCATACATAGTCATTAGATTCTTTACAATATATTTTTCACTTAACTCATCCATCGTTCTTAGCCCAAGAATCTTCATGATGGGCCTAAATTTCAAATTTCTCAGCATTTCAACAAATAGTTGACATCTTCCTATCACCTTTAACTTCTCAAAAATGATCTCCAAATATAATTATCACTTCTTTGACAAGTACGCTTGGGAATCTGTTAGACATTTCTTGCAAAATGTTAGTATCAATATCAATCAAATATTTTGGCTTTCTATAAACAATTCTAGGAGCATCAAAAACAATGTGTGAATTGTGTACCATATTGAGTGGCTTCAACATGACACGATGTTGTGCCTACACCTTTGGATGTAGATAATGGTGTGCCTTCAGTATGATACAATTGTGTGCCTCCACCTTGGGAGGTAGACAATGGTGTTCCTTCAACATGATACAAGGGGGTGCATACACCTTGGGATGTAGACAATGGTGTTTCTTCAACATGATACAAGGGTGTACCCACACCTTGGGAAGTAGACAATGGTGTGACTTCACTTCAACATGATACAATGGTGTGCCTCTAACATTGGATGACGATGTCTCTTCAACTTGGGAACTCATAGATGATGTGCCCGCATCTTCATAATTCAATTGTCTTGTTGCACGCAAGTTTCTCATTTGTTGTCTTTTTGTTTCCAATTCTCTCTTACTTTGTATTGATGTTTCATGTTCCTCATGCAAAGAAAAATCTTCTTCTATGGTATGCAATTTTTTGTGTTCACGAAGTTGTCTCATTCTTTCCCTTTTCTTCTTTTTGTCTCTTTCATGCTTTTCCAGTGTTAGAGTCTTTGCTCATTTCCTCGGCATGATGATGATTTCTACATATGAATTCATTACAATTTTAAAATTATAATATAAATCTATTACAATAAGTCAAGTTATAATATAAATCTCTTACAGTATGACAAATTATAATTTAAATTTATTACAATTATATCAAATTATGTATTTAACAAGTCTATATCATACCAATTATAAACCAAAAGACTCTTTATTCACATTTCACATGTAAAAAATAATTTTTTTTACCTCAATCGATAAATTTTGGTGAAGAATGATTGACTTTCACAATTCGATGTTGATTTTTAAACAAAAAGGTGGTGCAAATTGATAGAATATGCTTCTTTGTCACCTTTAACACCATGAAAAGTGAATATTTGTCAGATAAAACACAATAATCTAACAATTTATAGAAAATGTGGGCCTCTTTCGCAAGTCTATAACAGATAAGACCATTTATTTTAGTCTTGCATAGCGCAAGTGCGCTATGAAAGAAACACAAAAGTGGTAGAGAGAGAGAGAGAGAGAGAGAGAGAGAGAGAGAGTAGATAGAAATTAATCTTCTAAATTATGTAAGGGTCATGAAATGTATTCGACATAATAATATGATTATCAAAGATGTAAAAATTCCTACACTTTTTTAATACAAACCATTTGTAGTCACTTATTACAAACTCTCTCTGTCTCTGTCTCTGTCTCTGTCTCTCTCTGTCTCTATCTCTGTCTCTGTCTCTATCTCCCTCTCCCTCCCTCCCTCTCTCTCTCTCCCTCTCCCTCCCTCTCCCCCTATCCTTCTCACCTTCTTAATCTCTCTCCCTCTCTCAGCCCCCACCACCTTCTCACTCTTTCTATCTATTTCCTTAAGCATTTTTTGGATGTTACATAGCGTGCACATGCTATTGAAGACATAAATTTGAATAGTGTGTATGCACTATAGCATGTACACACATTTTAATACATTTGAATCCACTAAGCCTAAGGCTTGGATTTGCCTTGGAGATCCAACCCAAAGGCTTGGAATTTCAAATAGGCCTGAGACATGTTTTCCAGCAGGCATACAAAAAATTTACATCTTTTTTTGTGTGCTCCTCATTAGGTTTATTTGTGGTTCAATAACATTAAAATCAGATGACATGCTATAGTAGATCTCTCTGTTAGCTATCTAACCATACAATTTATTTTAAATTCTGATTATGTTAAGCTTTTTGTCTCTAATTTCTTTTGTATGTATGTCCGATTTTTGTCAAAAACCAACGTGTAGTATTTTGGGCATAGATTTTGCTTCATTCATCAAAATTTGCAACAAGTTAATTTTTTGGAAACTAGACTCAATTATACACACTTAAAAAAAAAAAGAGTTTTGATTAGTTTTCAATAATTTCTAGGGGGAGCACACATAAATTTTACATTTTTAGGATGCGTGCACTTCAAAAATTCATAAAAATTTATACATCCATACAAAAATTAGCAGAAAAATCCAAGATAAACTACGTGGTGTTAGTTAACTTCTCACTAGAGTGATTAAAAAAATTCAAAAAAAAAGTTAACATTTTAGGGGGAGCACATCGGACGCTATGTTATGTTTTTTCACAAAAAATAGGACCACTTTTTGTGCTCCCCCTTTTTGAGGGCTTTAATCTGCACCATTTTCAAAATAAATTAGCAGTTTAAAAACTAGGTTTAGAGTATTACAACTCTTTTTCTTGTCACATCTTAAAATTTTGAGTCTAACTATCTTCAATTTCTCATTGAAGTTTAAAGTTTTCTGATTTCAGGTAAAAGTGGCATCTTATACTCCCTTTTTGGTTCCCCATCTTTGTACACTTACCCTCTATCAAGTTTATGTTCCATTCCCTTTTTCAGTTCCCTACGTTTCTGTTGGCACCAAGTTATATTGATTTTTCCATGTTCATCACATAAATTATTGAAGGTTTTGTTCAATTTCATTTTCCAAATGTCTAAGTCTCATTTCAAAAACAAGTGTTGGGTCCTAGCACAAGTTCCATAACTAGAATTAGGGTCTCACATCAAAATTGTAACTTTGATCTAAGAGAAGGATAAGATAAGTGAAAGGAAGGTTGATGCCAAGAAGGGGTTGACAACTAGACCATTGATACCATATTTCACTATAAAGGGGTTCATTCCTTCTTCAAGACTCAAAGCAATCATATTAATAAGACTTCTTCACAAGAATGGTTCTTTGGCATTTCATGACTCTAGCCAAATATACACTCATCTCAATTTGGGTTTTCTACCAAACTCCATTCTCACCTCTTAAAAACTCAAAATCCTTCCAAAGTGGACTAGTGTTCCTACAAGGCCACAAGAATCCAATAATTCATTAGGTTTCAAAACTTGCATCCAACTTTAGAGACACCTTATTGTTAGAATGTGAAGTCAATATTATTCATGTTTTTGTCATTAGTGGTTGTCATTGATGTCAATATATCCTATGCTTTTTCATGTTTTGGTTGTATTAGTTGATGTGTATTGATAGTCTTGGTGGTATTGGTAGATGTATAGATAGTATGTGTGTCTCGGTAGAAGTGTTCACCGAAAGATGTGCTTCAGATATCCATCCTTACCCTTTCCGGTATTAGTTCTATATTTTGCACAATACATGGTGGATCAGTTGTTTGGGTTTGATCCTATTTGGAGCATATTTTTTTGTGTTTTGGTCTCAGTAGTTATTATGTAACATGTTCATCATGTCTTTTAGAATCAATGGCTTTAGAGAAGGTGTTGTGTATTGGCATGCGCGAGGTGAGTTGTATTGGTTGAGGTGGTCCACATTTCATTCCTTACCACTATGGGAATGTCTTGGTGTGACCTATTTAAAATTTCCTTTGGCCAACATAGATGATGGCATCAAGTAGTTGTTAGAAATAGGGAATACTAAGAGGGGGGGGGGGTGAATCAGTATTCTACAAACTTTTACTTTTGCCCAATTAAAAAATTAACTTGAAGCTTGCAAAACAAAGTAGACTAAATAACATGCATAGCAATAAAGAAAATGAACTCATAACACCATGTTTGTTCTCAAGGAAACCCTGGCCAAGGGAAAACCCCGGTGGGAATGATACCCACAATTGATCCACTAAACAAAAGTATCCTATTAAGGATGTTGACCCTGTTAGGAGTCTATTACATACATATACTATCTTTGTCTTGATTAAAGGACTTTAGGCCTTGTTAGAAGCCTCAACCCTGCTAGGAGTTGGTATTACAAAATAGAATGTTTACAAGATGATCTCACTACCCAAACATGTAAAGTACAATGATATCTGAATACAAAAAGGTAAAGTACATAACCTTTCACTGCTACCGAATAGCTTTCCTATTCTGATTTAGCTCTCTAGGCTCTTCGATTTCATATACAAAGTCTTCTTTCTTTTCTTTTACAATATAAAACTTCACATCATAACTTCACACTATCTTATTACATCAATCTATATACTTCACATTACATGCTTTTTACATATATACCAGTTATAAAGAATAATAACTTTACAGTCAGCTTTACCAAGCATAAACTCTTTCCTAAATAGAAAAACTAATTTATGCTACCTAAGGGTTAACATATAGGATGTCTTCCCTTATATGGTTAATTCATTATTTTGATAAACAAAATAATCCCTTAACTATCATTCTTATTCTGTCTTCTTGCTTTGTTCAGGTTGGCTAAGACTCTGTCTCTGTAATTTTGCAATATCTCCTTTTGTACATGCCTTAGAGACTTGTGCTTTCAAATGTGTCTTTGTCATACATAGAATTATCCATGTTCAAGTGTGCATGCACTGAACCTACTTCTACAAACATCGCTAACCAAAACTATCTCTGATTAGACTAGAAAATGCTGCTATACTTAGACAATTTTACTTGCGCTCTTACAAAAATGCTTGTTACCATAGTGTGGTCATCATAGTGATTATATGTTGCCATAATGACAAAAAATTGATATCCTATTGAGCCAAATTGCTAGCAATCTCCTCCTTTGTCATTGGTGGCAACATATAGGAAAATTGGCTAAGTCTCACAAAATTTCAAAATTGTGGCCATATAAAAAAATCTCCAATCATACTTATATCTCTGAATATCTATACTCCCCCTAGGAGTATGCATCATACTATACTATCTATACAATTTTCTGCTAGTACTCCCCCTTTGACAACAATGACAAAAAAAAGCTGCCAAAAAAACTTGTCAAAAATGGTGTACCTTAAGATCTTTAAAACTGCAAAGCCGGGTAGGCTTGCAACACAGTCTAAAAAATTTGTCTTCATGCTTGCTAACTCCTTATCCCATTATTTCTTTATAGCATCTGAAACACTTAGGAGTACACATAGGCCATAAGATGCAATTTCACATGCCTGAAGGTTTGCATAGTGAAATTTTCCATATGATGTCTTAGAAGAAAGACATTCTTCCAACTGAATCTCAACAATACTCAGTTTAATTGATATATGCTCTCTTAATAGAGTGAATCTCCTTAATTTCTTGTCATTTGCATCATTCAGAATCCTTATGTCATCATTCAGTTTGCTTATATTTTTCTGAATATCTAAGATTTTCACATTTGGGTTTAACAAGAGGTTTGCTGTCTCTTGTATCTCTGCCTCTTCTTCTTTAATCTTCTCTATTATTTCTGATACATGATCTTCTAATTTTGTACACTGAATATACAAAGCTTTTCCTCTTTCCAAACTTCTTCTTAGTTCCTTAATGCAAACATCCAGATTATCTGTATCATTTCTGATATTCTGACATATATCTTGGAATATCTTAGCTTCATAGGCTACTTGTGCTTTAACCATGGCCATGTCTGATAAGTTTGTGAATTTGTATCAAATGCTTTCACAACTTCTTTTTCTTTATTCTATGGGTCAACCTCATTAATCTGACTGGTTATTATGCTCTGCAGTTTCTCTGTCACTTCAAGAAATGATCCTTCTAATCTTTTTACTTTCTTATTCTTGCCAATAATCTTATTCAAAGATGAGATCAGATCAATTTGATCATCATCATCAACTTCCTGTCCAAGACTAGCAAAGATAGATTCAATTTGTGGCTTCTCTGCTGCTTCCTTGGGTTTAGGACTGATTGCTTCTTGTTCTTATTGAACTTCATGTTCTGTTGCTTCCTTATTAATCTATGTTTCTTCTCGTGTCAACTCTGCTTCTTCATTTCTTGTTTCCTTTCCTTCTTCCTCATTCACTATCATATTCTATTGCTCAACATCTGAATTGTCACCAATGTTCTCAAGATTGTTGAATGGGTTATCTTCACTATCTAATGTGATGTTTTTTCCTTCCACATCCATAGTTTCATCCTCAATGTTAATAAATGGTGGTGGTGATGGTGAAGGACTTTTCTGATGTTCGGCTTCCAATGCTTGATTAGATACACTTGTGTGCTCACTAGGGCCGGAGGTCATAACCTTTACAACTGCCTGTTCTGTCTCTTTGTTGATTTCCTCATAATTTCCTCCCATTATCAAGATAGTTCTCCTTTTCATTCTTAGATGAGTGTTAAGATTTTTCATAATCTCCTTAAAGTGCTCTTCATCTTTTATATCACATAGCTTTCTCACATAGTTTTCTCTTATGTTTTTATCTTCTTCAACTACTCTTTTCTTCCTTTTAACTAACTTTTCAAAAAGTTCATCAGGAATCTTTCCTTGAATGCTATCAAACTTTTTATCTGCCAGTATCATGTGCCTAACAACTGCATTTTCTAAGTTCAATTTCTCAGAAAAATTGTACAACTCCTAAAATTTATTCATTTTAGTGAAATCACCTTCATTGATAATTAAGGCATTCACTTTTTCTATCTTAGGTTTCCATTTCTTTTTAGTGCTTCCCACTTCTTCATTATCTTTTACTTCTGATACTTTCCTTTGTGTTGGGGTATAAATAGTCTTTTGTCTCTTTCTTGGCCTGCTTGCCATTTCCTTTACTCTTTTTGCTGGTGGAGTGGTGGATGATCTAGTGGATTTTCTCACTTCCTATACTTCCACAACTTTAATTTCTTCTTCTAAATCCTAAATTTCTTCAGTGTGAGCTGCAACTAATGTTAGGGGTTGAACATATAGAACTTCTTTCTATCCTATATCTCTAATTGCTGTTGTAGTCTGTTTCACAACTATAAACTCATGTTCTGTCATGCCTGTATCTTTAAGAATTTTCTTTATACTGTTGTCAACTCTCTTTTTGGCTAATTTATCTGCTTGTAGTGACTTTGCGGAGTTAAATTTCTCTTCATATGTTCCAAATATAGAACTATTTACATCCAAATTACACTTAAGTAATATGTTTGTATACTCTTCAATTTCAACTTCAGAAACTTCATATCCAAGTGGACCTATAAATTCCACTCTTGGTTCAATGGCTTCAACAAAAGTGAAATCAGTGTCAACCATAAAGCATATTTTATTTATGTATTTCTCTACTATAGCCTATGGAATCCTTGATCTTTTTCTCATTTGGTTCTGAAATGTCTTGATTACCAAGGTTGCACTCTCATTTACCTTGTCTATAGGGTGTCTTAGATACACCTTATAGATTTTGTCCATTTTATTTCTATTATCATTCCAATCTTCTCCAATAGTATATGGAAATATTCTCAACAAATGGAAAAACATATATGTGATCAGGGATGAGAATCTAAACTGTGAGTTCTTGGTTTTCTTAATCTTCTCAAGGTTCTCAAACAACTGAATTCTTAGAATTTCACATATATCAAATAAGCTGCATGTACCATACTAGTTGCCATGTCATCTTCTCTAGAATTTGCACAAAACTTATATGTTAAAATCTTGCTTACATATCTAACATCATCTTGTGTGATCTTGTTGATTACAATTCCTCTACCATTATACGATGACCTAGTGTTATCCAATACAGTTTTCTTTACATTCTTCTCATTAAAGGGTATAACTCTAGATTTTGACAAATTGGTCACTTCATGAATTAGGTTTGTAGTGATATCTATCACTCTATCATCTAGCCAAAATTTTCCATTGTGGATTCTACTCAAAATGATCTTAGTGCATTCATCATCTTGGAATTCATAATGCAGTGGATACTTGACAATCTCATTATCCTTCAAATGTTCAAACCCTACTTTTAATGACATGTCCTGATTGTATATCTTCTCATATTTCATAATCATATTTCTATCACTCAGGGTCTCAAAATTGCATTTCAAATAACTTTTCACATCTTCTAAATGCAAAACTCCATCTGGAACAGATGACAATGCAAGACTAGGGTCTTCTTCCAAGGGTTCTACTGGTTCCCTTTTAACTCTAGGTCTAACTAAATCTCTTATATGGTGAACAAGTGATGCATCCATGCTTCTTACAAAACTTAACTGCCTTTGATATATTTATTTAGTAAAATACCTCAAATACACGATTTAGGGCTTTGCATAGATCTGGCACGAAATTCTTCTCCAAATCCTGCAAACTGCTCTTAATCTCCTCTATATTGCTCTTCTTATCACTTGTAACTTCTCTTGAATGATCAAATAATACCAATCATAAGCTTTTATGCTTTCAATCTTTCAAGATTTTGACATTGCATTCAATTCCTTTGCTGCTTCTTTCCAAAAATTTGTTCCTGTTTTCCTACAAAACTTCATTCTTTTCATGTACTCGCATACATTCATATTAGCTCATGCACTCTTAACCATAGCATCATTATATCATATATAGTACCTCACATTAACTACGCAAGACTTAATTCAATCTAATCTAACTTTTACACTATCCTAATCTCCTACTCTAATACATTCTACATGAATTAATTACTTCAAGTGCTTTGGGATGGGTTAGAAAAAGATTCACACTTACTATCAGATACCTCACCTATCTGATTACCTTGTGTACTGAGTTTGTCTACTTGATCTGTGGCTTTAACAAACTTAACTTCTTCTAAGTTACTACATCATCCTTTCTGATAGTTATTTGTATTCTCATTTCTCCTTGTATAACTTCTAGGATTAGGGTTTCTCATGTTGTTCATTCTGCAAAATCTTGCTGTATGACCAAATTTGTTACATATTTGACAAACTACTCCATTGTTTCCATATCTTGGTCCTATTTGATTGATTTGTGATCTGCAATTTCTAGCAATATGTCCAATCTTGTTGCATCTATAACACATAAATCCATTTCTCTTTCATATCTTTAGTAGGTCTCTTATCTGCATGGTTAGCATCTCTAAACATTCTACTACTACTATTGTTATCATTAAATCCAGGTTTCTTACAATCAATAGCTCCATGTCCAAAACCATGACAATTATAAAAATAACCATGGAGAGGTTTGAATTTCTTACCTATGCAATCTTTCTTCATATGTCCAAAAGTATTACATGCAAAACATCTACCTTTGAATTCTCTTCACATATCTTTAGGTGGTTCATCTTCTTTTGGTGGATTACGTTTGTCTTCAAATTTGAACTAGCTTCATCAGATTTCTTTTCATCTTCAGAGGTTTTCAGATCTGGTTCCTTGCATTCTTCACTTGTCATATATGAATTAAATCCAAGACCAGTTGTATCATAATAAGGTTTTTGATAAGACATTTTTTCATCAATCTTCTCACTGGTGGAATAGATTTTCTCAAGATGTTGTTTAGACTGAGTCAATTCACCTTTCACAATTGTATTGTACTTCTCAAGTTCAGCATACTGTAATTTGGTTTTCTCAAGTTTAGATGTCACTTTAAAAAGTTTAGACTTCAGATCTTCATTTTTCAAATTTCAGATTTGATTCATTCTTATTGTTTCCATCTTTCAAACTTAACTTCAAATCTACAATCTTCAACTCATGTTTAAGGATCTCATTTTCTTTCTTCAAATTTGAAATTTCATCACAATCTTTGATTTGAATTGTAGGTTCTTTCTTTGATTTCAGTTCTTCCACTTTTTCTTTTAGTTTCTTAATGAAGTTCTTCGCATCATCATATTTCCCTTTCAAAGTATCTCTTTCTTTAGTAAGAATATCAATATGTTCAAGAGCTTCTTCAAGATTCTTCTGTAATTGATCCATATGCATAGAGATCTTACTCAAGCTACTAGGCTTTCTCTAAATAAATTTCTTCCGAGTAACTAAGATTTGATACCAATTGTTAGAAATAGGGAATACTGAGAGGGGGGGTGAATCAATATTCTACAAACTTTTACTTTTGCCCAATTATGGATATAAAAAATTAACTTGAAGCTTGCAAAACAAAGTAGACTAAATAACATGCATAGCAATAAAGAAAATGAACTCATAACACCATGTTTGTTCTTGAGGAAACCCTGGCCAAGGGAAAACCCTAGTGGGAATGATACCCATAACTGATCCACTAAATAAAAGTATCCGGTTAAGGATGTTGACCCTGTTAGGAGTCTATTACATACATATAGTGTCTCTGTCCTGATTAAAGGACTTTAGGCCTTGTTAGAAGCCTCAACCCTGCTAGGAGTTGGTATTACAAAATAGAATGTTTACAAGATGAGCTCACTACCCAAACATGTAAAGTAAAATGATAGCTGAATACAAAAAGGTAAAGTACATAACCTTTCATTGCTGCCAAATAGCTTTCCTATTCTGATTTAGCTCTCTAGGCTCTTCACTTTCATATACAAAGTCTGCTTGCTTTTATTTTACAACATACAACTTCGCATCATAGCTTTACACTATCTTATTACATCAATCTATATACTTCACATTACATGCTGTTTACATATATACCAATTATAAAGAATAATAATTGTATAGTCGGCTTTACCAAGCATAAAATCTTTCCTAAATACAAAAACTAATTTATGTTGCCAAAGGGTTAACATCTAGGATGTCGTCCCTTATATGGTTAAGTCATTATTTTGATAAACAAAATAATCCCTTAACTATCATTCTTATTCTATCTTCTTGCTCTGTTCAGGTTGGCTAAGACTCTGTCTCTGTAATTCTGTAATATCTTCTTCCATACAGACTTGCGCTTTCACATGTGTCTTTATCATACATAGAATTATCCATGTTCAAGTGTGCATGCACTGAACCTGCTTCTACAAATATTGCTAACCAAAATTGTCTCTAATTAGACTGCAAAATGCTGCTATACTTAGACAATTTTACTTGCGCTCTTACAAAAATGCTTGTTACTGTAGTGCGGTCATCATAGTGATTATATGTTTCCATAATGACAACAACTTGATATCCTACTCAACCAAATTGAAAACAACAGTATAAGAAGAGAAAGGACTTGTATTGTTCATGTGGCTTATGTGTTGCTTGTATGCAAAGTGATTGTGAATCTATTTTTGGAGATCTATGTGTTGTTGATCATGTGTGTGGTAGACTATTGGTGATAGAAATCTCAATGGTGGATTCAATCTCTTTTCATATACTTTGGTAGTGAGTCTCTTTGTATTTGCAGTGATCCTATTCTTATTTAAGGGTAGTTAGCCTAACTGATAGTGAGCCTACCTATAGTGAGCACAATTGATAGTGAGCCCTTGTACAAATCACCTTAACCAATCTCACCCTGATAGGTGTTTTCATTTCATGAGAATTACATTTCCGTGGTTTTTCCCGGCTTGGGTTTTCCATGTAAATCTTGGTGTTCTTTGTGTTGGTGTTCCCGTGTTTTCATGTTTACATTTTCTATGGATGTTTTACGTTCTTAACCGATAGACCATAAGTTGTTACTATTGTTGTTTAATAGTTTACTAACATAGAAATTTTTTTATAAGATGTGTAGGAATAATTGATTAACCCTGCCCCTTAGTTATTCAACCTATTCATCAATTGGTATCTGAGCTCGATTCCTTAGTGAACTTCTTAATTGCTTGAGGTAGACCTTATGGCACATAAATTGAAAATTCTCACATTTTATGGATCATTCTACCGTTGATGGAAATATTAGATGAAAGGTTATTTGGTTTTGGTTGGTTACAAGACTTGGCAGCATGTGGAGAAAAAGTATGGGTTTCCTTAGAATGGTCTTATTAACACTCAGGATGAAATCAAGGTGTATGAGGAGAATGAAAAAGAGAGGCATGCTTGTTAGTATTATAAGGAACTAAGAAGGGAGGTGAATCAATGCAAGCACAGATCTACAAAATCTTTTCATAAACTTCCAAATAAACCAACCTGCAAAGGTAAATATAACATAGAAGAAAAGTAAATCATACATCCACAAATGTAACACAATGACTCCAAGATTTTTTCTCATGGAAACCCTTGGTTAGAGGGAAAAACTATGGTGAGAATTAGTACCCAAAAATATCACTATTGCAACAATAAGATCAGCCATGTTAGGATCATTACATCACCCTATTGAGGGTATAACCGGTTAGGAGTATCTATAACCTAGTTAAAGGTTATTACAACAGTCCTCTTAAGAACGACTTTGTTAAGAGATTTAAAAATCCTTCTGAGAGTCACCCTGTTAAAGGATTTAATCTTCAAACCTGTTAGGATCCTGCATACCCTTTTAGAAGTAACCTTGTTAAAATATTTTGATCACAAGCCTGTTAGAACTTGCCTAGAGTAGAAAAACTCAAAGAATGACCTAATGATGACACCTTCTGCCTGACATATCTACTTCAATATTGCTCATTGTACTATTCTAATAATTCTAACACCTCTAAGATACTTATTCACTTTTCCTTCAACAATGACAATCACCACAACATGAATTAACATCCATAACATAATGATTTCACATCCTTTTATACTCTTTTTCAAGTTTATCACAAACCCTAAAATGTATTACAAGTCGGCTCCAAAAATCCATTCAAATTACATAAGCGATCTTGGCAACATAGAAATTGAAATCTTCAATGTCAGCCCTCAATAATACAATTCAAAAGTAAATCAAACATTGATGAATAATTAACCGTTGGGTGAACCCACAATAGTGGGTTACACTTTTTTGCCTGAATGGACACTGAACTCTACATTTTGAAAAAAAATTTCACTTTGGGATGCTTATTTTCGCTAAACCTTTACAAATCAGAGGATGAAGTAAATTAGAGTCTTTTAGGTTTTTCTGTATAGATTCTAAATGTATTTTTAATATTTTTTTTGGAATTTATTTGAATCAATTTTTCTTTCTCCCACGAAAAGTGATATGTTGCTGAAAACATCATTTTCAAAGAGTGACATTGTTTTCGTAAAGCATAACTTTTTTTTCTAAAATAGATATCAATGTGGTTCTTTTGAATTTCATTTTGTAACATCAATATCTAGAACCTGGAATTGGTTTCATGACTTTATCACTAGTATTTCATTTTATTAATGTTTGAAGTTGACTAAATCATAATTTCAACATACATTGTTTCTGTAACTTGTAACTAGTCCTGCATTTGTCCATTTTTTAAAAAAAAATTGATGGAAAGAAGACTTCAATATTAGAGGCATTGTATTTTTCAGAATTTTTTTCTCTTTTTCATAATTTTTCATTGAATGTCGAACATAGAGTTTTATATTTGGTAAGAAACATACATTTGATTGACGTCAAAAAACATGTACATAATCAACTCAAAATTTATCAAATTTATAACCATTAGAAAGCTTGTTCTGAGTACTAGTGCCATGCAAAAGGGTGTATCCTTAATGTTCCATTTGTGCCCTGTAATTGAGCCCCAAATCCATGAAATCTTCATACATTTATTAGCCTTTGTAAAATGGGTCTAATCTGGAAGATTTGATAGAAAGTACTTTCGATCAAAACTAATAGGTTTCGATCGAAAGTATTTGAGTTTTTTTTGTATGGTTAACGTCTTAACTCAAGTAATTTTGACCAAAAGGAATAATTGAATTTTGATAGTGTTTCCTCACCAATTTTTGTTGGCGTCAAGTAGTTTTTCTTCCATTTTTTCTCCCTGAGTGGTGGTTTTTATTCTTTTTGAACCTTAATTTTGAACCAAGTATTAGTTCAAAACGTCAAGTTCAAATTCCACCTGTGTGTCTTTTCTTTTGTGGCTTCAAGTTAGCTAGGTCATCCTGAGGAAGTCTTTTGAAATTTTGAATTTGAACTTTGAACTTGTTTTCTTGGTTCAATTTAAATAGTGAGGTTCAAAATTTAAAAAGGAGCAAGCATAAGTCTTTTGGTCTTAAGAAATCAAAGAAGTCATCACGTCCATGTGTTGGGAGTCTTGTCTAAATCAAAATTTGAATTTGAACTTTGAACTTATTATTTTCTCTTGGTTCAAAGTTCAAAATGTAAAAATTATCAAAGATGTGTGGTGGATTTGAATTCTCTATAGCCAGATATGGAAATAAAGGAGCATTGAAAAGGAATATTCTAGGCATTTCAAAATTTAAAATTCTTTTTTTGGGAAAAGTAATCATCATAAGTTGATCTTAAGTGGTTGGAAGGGACCATGAATTAATGTGATGTCAATCATGATGTCTCTTCATCATTAATTTGTGTGGGTTTTGTTAATGCTCAGGCATGCTGAAGATTTAGGCAAGATCATCACTCTTGTATAAAAGAAGGTTTATTGTTATCTTCCTTAACTACTAATTTATTTTGATCTCGGTGAAATAGGAGGTTGAAGGAAATTGCAGTTGTGCTTAGGAGTGACAATTTGAATGAATTCTGGTGAGTTTTATTGAAACCCTGATCTTGCTGAATTCTACCATTTGTTGAAGCTTTTAAAATTCCTTGATTCAGATAGTTCCTATTTTGCTTCCTACTAATTTTATTGTGAAGTAAAAATGACCTACAATAAGTCATCCTTACCTAAGTTAGGGCGCACCTCTAGCCTAGTCAGTTCAATCTTGGAGATGGGAGATACGTCTCTCTTGCATGTAATTGTAGAAGAAATTTTAGAGAGATTTAAAGACCCAAAGGAAGGATTAGTTGTAGACATGGTAAATAAAAGTGGACTAATAGAAGCAGTGACTTTTCCCTCTATAGTCCCTTGTCCTAAATTAGTACTAGAATACATGAACCGATATGATAGAAATGAAAGGTGCATTCGTAAGTTTTCTGGGTGAAGAATTGGTAAGGATAGATAGGGGAACTATAATGGATGCAATGGGAATTCCTAAAAAAGAACCCTATGAAGCCTAGATAATAAGTAAATCTTACTCCTTTTTCCTTGGAGAAGAAGAAATAATATCAGAGTACCATTGTACATTACTAGCTACGCAAAATGCAAAAAGGTGGCTCACGACTTCCTAGCCCTCTGACTTGTGAATATTTTATTTTCGAGGTTAGGGATTTGGTGATTATGTTGAATAGAGTAAAAGGAAACCAACATACATTTCATTGGGAGGACTGGACATTTTTCTATATTCAAATTTTGTTAAAAGGAAAGAAATTTCTAGATTGGGGTGAGCTTATAGCGGAGAAGTTGCATAAAGGATTAGTGAATTTCATTGGGATGAGAGGTTTCTATATGTCATCTTTCCTTTTCTATTTGTTAGCCTACATTGGAGAATGGGTAGGGTTGCCACATGAAACCTTACTACCTGAGATGAAGATCTATGAATATCACCCTCTCCTTTAGTTGTAAAAATGCTCTAAGAATTTTAACAAAGTAAATGATATATTCTTCACCCGCCTAGTGTTTGAACTTCAAGGGAAACCAGATAAAAGGTTATCAGAGGAGGAAGTTCAGTTGATTAGTACATATGGTATCTATTTTACCTAGTTCACGAAATTCACATACATAAGAGTAGGAGGTTTTGAGGGGGAACCCATAAGGTTGTCGAGGTATGTACTAGATAATTTAGTTCTCTCTGAAGTATGTAGGTAGCTGGGACATATTGACAAGTTTCTGAAGTGCAAAGGACCCTCTGGTGTTATATTTCATATTGAGCTTGGCTATTATTCCTGTAAATATATTTCTGATGCTTTGAATGTGGAAACAAAAATTAAGAGGTTGAATCTTAAAACTTATATTGTCAGGTCTTAGTATGACAAGAAAGGTTTTGAAGCATCCTACTTGAACATGAAAGAGGGATTCACACATATTCCCCAGCTAGAAGACTACTAGAAAAATTGCGAAGATGAATTCAAAGTAAGAAGAAGATTGTGGTTGTGTTTCACTTTGAAGAAAATTGTTCATATGAGATTTCCTATCAATATAAAAGGTGGTGAAGAAGAAGATGGGGATGAGATATTAGATCCAAATTTTCTCAATGTAGTACAGGAAGAGTCGATACCTGAAACTGATTGGAGCACAAAAGGATAAGAAAACTTACAAGCCAAGACCTTTAATGTGAGTAGAAGAATAGAGAAATGGTTAAGAGAGTGCATATTAGAAAAATTGCATATGGAAGAAGCAAAAATATCTAAGGATCCCCTTGATATCTCTGTTTCCCAAGATAAGAATCCTTCTTCTAATGTTATTATTGATCTTGATATTGTAGGTAGCCCCAAGTCCAAAAATAATCCACCCAGGAAAACTAAGACCGCAATCACGACTTCCTTTCCCATTAGAACTACCAAGTCCAGAAGAAAAATATTAAATAAAGCTATAGGGAATAAAGAATTTGCATAATTGGACTCAACAAAAAAGGTGCTAGCAGCCATGGAAGGCCAAACACACATTGTCTTAGATGATGATGATTTGGAAGCTGAAGATAATAATCCTACAATAGTTCATTATGTTGATAATACTTTAACAATTGAATCAAATCATTTGTAGACACCCTCAGTTAAAGAGTTTCCAAGTGCGCCCAAGTGGCTGGAAGCTTTGATAAATAAAAAAAGAAAGATTGTGTTCATTTCATTCCCAGAAAATGATATGGTTAACAAGTGTTTATGCTGAGAGATAAATGTCAAAAAGCCAAAAATGGAAGCAGTAATTGACAAGGATGATAAAATAGGGTACTAGTTTGTGGAAGTCGCCATTCCTACCACTGAAAAAAAACATTGAGGAAGTTAAAACAAAAGACTTTAAAATTGAAAGGGTGGATTTGGGGGTAGCCACTCGAGCAGCTGATGTTAAAAATTTGGAGTCTTCTATGAAGAAGATAATTTTGAGAACCTGGAAGGATGAAAATGAGAAAAAATAAATGAAAATAGCCTTAAGACAAATGGCCGATTACATCTACTTCATCCAAAATCTATATATAGCACCTACATCTCATCTCTACTTGACCTTTGATCCTAAATCATCTGACAACCAAATCATGAAAGATCAAATTCAATGTAATAGGATGATCGAAGAAGCTTATGCAGATTGGATAGACTCTGTCATCAGAGAAGGAACATAATACGTCATAAATTTTAGCAAAATTTGTGAAGAGGCAATAGTTGCCAAGTCTTGCCTTGAAGCAAAAATAAGTTACTGGGATAAAGAAATACTTCAATGGTTTGTCATAATTTATCAGGTGATAGACGTCTAGAAAATGGCATAATGAAGCTTTTAACAGAAAATCTTGTGTTGGACCTTGATAATGAAATGCTATACTTGTCAAAAGAACACTTGGAATGGAGGACTTCGATAATCAGACAATCCATAGAAGAAAGCACAAAATTGACAAAATAATTGAATGCATTGACTTGGGTGATGAGTGATGATCTCAGATGTATTGAGATCCAGTTATTCAAAGAAGATGGGAAGATTGTGCACAATGCAGAAGAAATGGTTAGATCCTTTGAAGAAAGATTGAGATTGACTAAATAAGCCAAGACTATAACAACTAGAGATTTTTCCAAAATAGCTAAAATTGAGTCTATACTTATTATTTTCTTGGATCACCTTGACACTCACAAGGACAAAGTCACCCAAGTTTGAAAAGAAAAGGTGTGGAAAGAATGGATTTCCCATATAGGAGTCTCAAATCATCAAACAATGGTATTTTCTCTACCGCACACCTGGAATGGCGCAAGATGCATGGCATCTCAACAAATGCCAACAATACCACACTGCCTTCTATCTCATCTCCAGCCTGAACATGATCCAAAATTTTAGCTTCCGATTGAATCTGCATAATGTTTATGTTATTTTATCATTGGTTTAAAAATTGTGTTTCAGTTATACTCTTGGAGAGTGGTCTCTTTTAAGTACTTTTAGTTTAAAGCCATATGAAAAATAGTTATGCCTACGGGCTATTTTAAGGGCTTATTATGACTCAATAAGGGTTGGCCAAAATTTTGATTTTAGTACTTAGCAGATACTTGTTATTTTTTAGAAACTTAAAAAATTTTATGCTTCGAAGTATGTTTTAATCTGATGATTAATCTGAATCTATATTGCAGCTTTTAGTGTGTTCATTTTAAGTACATGAATGTGATTTCAGTTGGAGTTCATTCATGGTTGTAATATGATTTTGAATTACTTTGAATTGTAGATGTGTTTCAAGTAATATTTCATTATTCTTCTCTTACCATTATAAGATCATTCTATTGGCTGGGTCTATTTAGTATTGTTATGCATTATGTCTCTAAAATGTATATCAAAAGTTATGAATGAATGCGGTGACCTTTGATACTTTAGGGTTACAAGTATTATTCTTTCAATTTTCTCATTTTAGTTTCTTTTGAAGAGCTAATTGAAAACCATTTTAGAGGGAGTTGCACCTTCATGCAGAGGGATATGATCATTGTGGAAAATCCCAACTATTGTTGACAAGTTTATCCTATTTGGGTTACATAGTGTCAATTGAGTTATTTTATTCAATTAAAGTAAAAGGGAAAATATGTTAAGTAATGGATAGAAACCTGGGTCATCTGATTTAGTGATTTTTTAGGCTAGTAACAATCTCATAAAAATAAACATTTTTTTTTCCTTATTTTGTAAATTTGAAAGTTGTAGAATAATTCACATTTTGGAGAAGGAAGACATTTTGAAGTCTATTTTTTTTGAATTTTAGTGGAGCCATTTTGCGATGGAAACTGATGAGAAATAAAAAGAGAAGGGTAAATAAGACTGCACAAAATTATTCACTTGAGACCAAACAAGGACTACGTGAAGAATTAGGGGCAAGATATTATCATAGGAAACCAGGTATATATATATATATATATATATATATATATATATATATATATATATATATATATATATATATATATATATATATATATATATATCTCTCTCTCTCTCTCTCTCTCTCTCTCTCTCTCTCTCTCTTTGTGGTGAATATGTATTTTGGGTCTTCCCCTTAAGAGTATTTGTCTTGAATTGTGTGTAGCCTTTTAAGACTCTATTAAGAGTTTTTTTTTTTAATTCTTTGTAGCCCAAGTTCAAGCAACATATGAGAATGTTATTCTAGCTAAAGGGTTGAAGAGAAAAATAAATTGTAAAATCATAGATCATTTAATTGAAATGGATGTGGAAAAATTGAGATATTATGCTAAACAACATACAAACACTACAAAGAGGGCATTGAATAAAAATTCTAAGAAAATAATTGCACAATTTGAGAATCTTGATACACTTGGAAAAACCCAACTCTCATGAATTTCAGTTCTTAAAGATGAGTTAAAAGAGCCATTAAAACTTTTGGGTGTAGATGCAACTTTGAAAAAGATGAAATCTGTTGGAAATTTAGTTGGGAAATGTGATACTGAAAGGGGGGCAAGGGTGAATCAGATATCACATATTAATCCATTTTATCATTACTGAAAAACTTTACATAGCTTAAATAGAAGCTACATCAATTTAATGAAGCTAATATACTAAACAACATTCAAGAAAGTACTCATAACACAATAACTTTGGTTACCCAGAAACCCTTGAAAGGTAAAACTGGGGTGGGGATGACACCTACAAATCTTCACTACTACAGTATAAAGTTTGCATGTTAGGGCTACAAATTTGATCACAAAATATGATCTACCATGTGAGGGGTATGCCTTGTTAAGAGCTAAAAGACTTATACAGTCTACCTTGCAAAATGATTTAAAGCTTACAACTAAGTAAGCACTTGGTTAAGAGATTACAAAAGGTCTATTAAAAACACTATGTTAATAGATTTACCCTGATACACTTGTTAAAATTTCTCAGTACCTAATCCTTTGGTCTGCACTGTATGTTGATTATAGATCTTCTCCTCCCAGTATTTGATTTGATCTTATCTATCAAGTTTATCTCTGTTATGTCCTTCACTGCTTTACTTAGTCACTGAACTCTATCAGAATGCTTCACTAGTCTGAATGTATTCTCTACTTATTCCTTTCATTCCCTTCACATCCTCTCACACACATATTAGGGTTCAAATCTTCTCCTTATATAGACAACTAAACTTCCTCAAGATTTAAGATCTACGATCCAGATTTACTCTTTTTGCCACTTAAGCTTTACTAATTCTGATTGGCTCCAAGTGTTGCATTGGGATCAGTGATTGTAAAATAGGAGCATAATCACCTCTGTGATTTCCTCAACAAACAAAATACAAAACATGAATGTCGGCCAAAATGTTTTACCTCGATGATTGTGCCATAACAAACCCATATGTCAATTCTGGCTAACTCGACAATTGATGTCTCTGGTACTTGGCATTCACTGATATCACTATTGCTCGATATACATTACTTTACATAGCTCGACAAAAACTAACTTGGCTAATACAGAAATACATAGTGACCATTGCTTTACTCGGCAGTGACTACTACTCGGTAAATATACATTACATGACTCAGCCTATACATGATGACTCGGTCGTAGTGATGACCAACCAACATTTCCTAATAATGACTAAGTGTAAGACACTACTAGTCAACAAAACTATAGAGATCTACAATCTCCCCCTTTGACATTAGTGGCAAAAATAATTTGTCATGACATTACAATTATATTTACAAAAGCACTTAGTATTAGTAGAATACTCCCCCTAAAATATATGTTAGGAATGGGAACACTGAGAGGGGGGGGGGGGGGGTGAATCAGTGTTCATTGTATTTTAACTTTTTACTTTACTCTTGAAACTTAACATGAATGCTTAAGTACTGAAATGAACATTAACATAAAAAAGATACATGAACTCAACACATGACACCAATATGGTTATGAGGAAACCCAAATAGGTAAAAACCCCGGTGGAAATTGACACCCACTAATAATCTGCACTAGTGTTTTATGATCCTTGTTAGAAGATCCTTAACCCTGTTAGGAGTTGTCTTTACAATGCTTTTAGTATAGTGACCTTGTCAAGGGTCAAACCCTGTTAGGAGTCTTTTACAATAACCCTATTAGGGGTGGGGACACACTATGCTAGAGCTCATTGCTCAAGTGGTGAAGGCTACAACCTTCTGATCTCAGATACACACTATATTTGCTGGATGAACTGGCACTGTGACACTGCTTGTTTGATCAGTTCCTTTGATGCGTTGATGCTTTGACCTCTTGCAAAACTCTAATACATCTTAACTACTCTTCGCATGCTTCTACTCTGCTTATCTCAACTCTGTATCAACTTCCATTCTAATTACAAAGGGTGCATCTCATATTTATATGCGCTTATCAAAACAATTAACTAGGTCAGCCTATAACCGATTACATACAATGCTTCCAATTGAATTGGATCAAGCGTGTTTACATACAAACATAATTACATATCTATAACCTAAAAACAATAGGTGCATAGCCTTTACAAAACAATATTATCATCGCTAATCAAATTACCAACAGTCGGTTGCATACTCTATTCTGTTCTGGCATTCACTGGATGTACCTCTTCAATTGTCTGTATCTTCATCATATGGTCTCATATGATCGTGTGCTCTTAGACTTAGCATGAATATATACATACAAGCTTAAATTCAAGGGTGCATACCTTAACTAGGTCATACACACGTGCGTTGATGCTATGATCTACTGGTGCTCTGTTAACTGTCTAGTCTTCTATACTTAACCAAAATCTGATCTTTTGATAATGTGCGCTGACTCCAAAACACTATATGACTTTGTTGCCATAATGAAAACACAATATTTAGTCATATACAATCTATATAGTCAACTTTCCAATAATCTCCCCCTTTTTCATTGATGGCAACAAAGGAATATGGTAAAGTTACTAACTGTACCCTTATACAAAAAACTTTTGTAACATGCTTTATCTTATATCTCCCTTAGACTCTGTACTATATATCTTCTTTACATATAAGACTCCAGGACTCCATATTCTATATATTACTCCCCCTTTTACATTAATGACAAAGGTGCTTCAAAAAATGTATCTCTACAAGTACTTACAGTGTTAGAACATTTGGATATGCTATTTGTAAGTTTTGGATCTCTTGCTTCCAAAATGCAATCAGTGCATTAAAAATCTATAGATGGGCGTATAATGCATATTTTAGCTTCTCCATCTTCTCCAAGTTTGTGCTAGGACCTTGATCATATGTCATCATCACGGCATTGATCTCCTTGATGTTCTAATTTAGAATATCTAGAGAGGGTGCAAGAGCATTCCTGAGCTGTGTCTGCCTTGCCCTTATCTTAGACATCTCTTTCTTAGCTTTTTCAATCTTATGTATCTGTCCTTAGTACACATTATTACACATGTTGACATCTATGGAGGGATATTTCACTGATTTCTTTACATTTTCTATCATTGCCTCTGCCTCTTGGATCTTTTTGAAATGATCATCTGTTAGCTTATCTTGATCCATACAGTTAGCAATAATCTTTTTGCCCTTTGCTGCAAACTCCTTCAAAGATTGTTGAACAATATTTAGGGAACTTAGGTCAAGTGCAAAGTTGCTAACCAATTAATTTAGCCTCTTCTTCATATACTTCTCTTCTGCAACTTGAGATGCAGACTCTTCCAAACTAGAAAAATTAGTCTTAAAGGCTATAAGGATGTTGCTAACATCATCAACTATATTGACCTTAGACACTTTCTTGTTTGAAGGTAATAGACTGTTTAATATGTTGACTAATTCAACAAACAAGGGGTTCCTCTTTACCTATTTTTCCTTTGCTTTCTCCATGGCTAAGACACTGATCTTGATCAGGTCTTCTTCTCCCCAAGAATCCAAACTAGTGGCGTCTGGTGTCAATCTTGTCAACAATGATGCTGATGGTAATGGAGTGATGGGAGTACTATCCATTATTTCTTGCTTTACTTTGATTTTCATCTCAATAGATCATTCATCTTCTTTCTTCTCTTCTACCTTTTCTTCCTCTTTTTCTGTCACTTTCTCTTCTTTTTGTGTCTCTTTTTATTCTTCTTTTTGTGTCTCCTTCTCCTCTTCTTTACCTCCTTGTGTTAAATTGGGTGAATTGTCACCACATAGAGTTTAAACCTCTTGTGTGCTTACAAAAGCCTCTTCAAAATTGTCCAAGTCTTTATTTGTAGCTGCCATAGCAATCTCTACATTATCAATAATGATAGTGTTGTCCTTTTGTGATTCTGCCATGGGCACGAACTTTTTTGCCTCTATAGGTGTTTCAACTATAGGTGGTGAATCTCGAGGACCTATCAATGATACATTTGTGGTCTCTAATTCCTTGGCTACCTTTGTTGGCACTTGAGCTATGGGAGCAGTAGGTGGGTACATGTGACTATTCATAAAAACTTTCTCAAAGGATTTCTCTGTTTCCTTTGCAACCAACTCATAGTTCTTGTCCATGATATGTAATGTTCTTGTCTTGGTTCTGAGGTGAGGCTTCACCAGATCTGACAATAACATTTTCTCCTTTAGAGAACATACTGTAAGGCTTTCATCTAGAGTCTTTTCTCTTATCCTTTGATCCTCTTCAATGGTCTGTCTTTTTAGGAATTCTAAGATATTCCACACATTGTCTGGAATCATTGTCTTTAGTTCTAAGACTGTCCTTTTAAACTTCAACATGTGTTTGATAATCATTCCATAAATTTTTGATTTATTAATTTCACTATACTTCTCATAGAATTTTCCTACTTGATCAATCCTACCTTCATCAACAATCCTTGTACTCAACACACTAAGACTGGGTTTGAAACCTACGTGTGGAGGTTCTTGAGTGTTCTTCTTACTTTTGGTTGCTCGCGAGGATGGATGACTGGTGCTAATTTCTTTCTTCCTCTTAGGCATTGTCTTATACTCAGGAGGAGCTTTAAGATCAATTGTTTCTATGGGCGCAAGAGGGACAACATCAGATTTGTCCTATTTATCCTTGGGATCTTCTGATTTCTCAATCTTGACCTTCTTTAACTTAGGATCATCTTCCTTTGCTTATGCTATAGATGTGCTCTCAATTCCCAAATTAATCTTTTCTTATCTTTCTTTGTGAAGGTCTGCTTGAGTCACTCCATGAATTCTGAGGATATCAGAAGTAACCTTAGCTACTTTTTTTTTAGTTGCTGCGCTGTTCAAAACAACATCAACTTCTCTTGTTTTCTCTTCATAAGTCCCCCATCTTGGTTCATTAGGGTCCTTAGGGGCTGATAGAAATACTTGTGCATATGCTTCTAGGACTTGTTCATTAACTTCATATCCAAGAGGATGGATCCACTTAGTTCTTGGCTCAACTGCTTCCATACAAGTTACATCAATCTCTACCATAAAGAAAATGTTGTCCTTGTATTTCTCAACAATACTCTCTGGTATTCTATACCTCATCTACATTTTGGCCCTGAATGTCTTCAATTCTAGTGTTATGTAATCCTTTAGTGTACTTTTAATAGATGCCTTAAAGGATATCTATGGCATTGTAGGAATACTCTTGTCCAAATATAAGTCTGACACCTTTCCAAGAATGTGGAAGTACATGTATATGATCAAAGACCCAAACCTAAATATTTTGGTCTTGTCATGTTTAATGGCTTTAATATTGTCTATCAGTTGTGCGAGCAGGATCTCGCACATATTGAACTCACCATTTTCTCTTACAAGTCTTATTGCTGCAAGAATAGTGGCCGCAAACACACTATTCACCTTGCTGGTGTGTTGAAACCTATATCCCAATATCATAGACATCAATTTGATTTCTTTCTCCTCTATAGGATCAATTGTCATTTCACGCCTATCACTTATTGACTTGCATGTTTGTTCAACAAGTTTCCTTACATCTGTACCTACTGGAAGAATGACGCCTGTCCTTGAAAGGCCTATCATTTCATGAATTAGGTTTCCTGTAATTCTTACTGGTACTTCACCTATCCATAATAGGTCATCATGAATTCTACTGAGTAAACTCTTTATCCATTCAAACTCATAAAACTCATATCCCATAGCATATTCAATTATGGGATGGTTTTCCAACTGCACAAACTCATCAAGGAAGGTTTTATCTGGTTTCATCATAGTCTCTATGTGTGCTCTAATTTTGTCAAGACCTACTAGCTCCTTCTTACAATAAATGTATGCACAGATGTCTTCCACATGCATAACACACATAGGGGTTTGGGAGAATGCTCCCTCCAAATCATCTAGGGTAGATTTGAAAGGGTGCCTCTTGAAAATGTATCTCTTCTTCTTTGCAATATCAAACACAATAGGAGTAGCCATAACTTACTTGTGTATCACTTCAATTAGGTTTCCAAAAGACTTTTGAATCATCACGAGGGATTAGGGCTTCCAGAACCAATCAAATACACTTCTTTGTTGGTGAATCACACTTCAATCCTTCTCAATCAACTACTAAGGATTTTGTGCTCTCCAATCACTCAAAATCAAATGCAATGAGTGATCTGTAAGTCTCCGACTACTTTAAAGTGAAAAATTCCACCATTAATGCTTGGTGCATAAACTAGACTTTTACTAAAAATCTCCAACTTGCATTCTGCAATCAATCAGGTAGTGTGATCTTGCACATAAGTTCTACTAGTCTCCAAGATGTTAAATCCATAGGCGCATACTCTGAGGGTGAGTATACCAGCCGTGCAGGGGTCTAGAGCTAAATTATCTCTCTCTATGACCCTGAGGGCCATTCATCTAGATGTAGAGGGTGCGTCCACTATGGATGCATCCAATACATACTCATCAACCTTATCCTTCTTTGCTTCTAACCAAATCATGCTTGCATCTTCTGAAGCTTTCACAAACTTGACTTCTCCTTCGATATCCAAAATTGATTCTTCTGGCTTTTTAGGGCTTTCCCAACTTTGCATTCTTGATCTACAGAACTTTGAGATGTGTCTAGCCTTGTTACATGAGTGATAAATAATTGGAGGCCTTAAATTCCTGGGTGCATTGACATGGGTTACCATTTTACACTGTCTAGCTGAGTGACCATTATAGTTACAAATCTGACATGTAATACTCTGAGAACTTCTTGCATTTGGTTGATTCTGAATTCTCTAATTATGCTGAGTCCTATTCTTCTAACTTGTTTTACAATTCATAGCTTTATGACCAAATTTATTGCATGAATGACAGTAACCATTGAAAGGTCTTACCTCTTTACAATTCCTTACTATGTGTCCATGCTTGTTACATGCATAAAAAATTTGGTCTACTGGCTTGCGCTCATCCTTAGGTGGTTTAGTATTGTCTTTAATCTGATTTCCTATCTTCTTAGCATCTGTGGTGTCTTCTGGTGCTTTCATCCTTTCTCACATATTATCAATTTGATTTTGTGCTTCATTGAATCCAATGCCGCTGGTATCTCCTTTAAGCTTCTGAGCATATAAATGAGATTCTATCAGATCCTTGCTTGTGTGTAATTTGTCAATGTGATTCTTAGCTTCTTTTAACTCAAATTCCAAATTTTCTTTGTTGTTTCTTAGCTCCAAGATTTCCATGTTTTCTTGCCTCAATTCTTCATTCAGTTGAAGGTTCTCTTTAATTTGTTCATCATAAAATTCTTGATTATTAGTTAGCTTTTCATCCAACTCTTCAATTTGATCTTTTAGAGATGTTTTCTCTTCATTTAGCTTTTTGATCATCTTCCCCAAATCACTATTTGAAAATTCTTTCAAATCTTTTCTTAGTCTTTTTATGACTATTTGAGAATCACTGACTTTTTATTTTAGTTCTTCAATTTCTTTTTCAGATATGTCAAGGTCTTCTAGAGAAGCTTCAAGATTCTTTTTTAGATGTTTCATTTTTGTCTTGTCCATGATCTCAAGTGGTTAAACTTCTTTGCTAAGGACTAGAGCTCTACTACCAATTGTTAGGAATGGGAACACTGAGAGGGAGGGTGAATTAGTGTTTACTGTATTTTAACTTTTTACTTTACTCTTGAAACTTAACTTGAATGCTTAATTACTGAAATGAACATTAACATAAATAAGATACATGAACTCAACACATGACACCAATATGGTTACAGGGAAACCCAAATAGGTAAAAACCCCGGTGGGAATTGACACCCACTAATAATCTGCACTAGTGTTTTATGATCCTTATTAGAAGATCCTTAACCCTGTTAGGAGTTGTCTTTACAATACTTTTAGTACAGTGACCTTGTCAAGGGTCGGACCCTATTAGGATTCTTTTACAATAACCCTATTAGGGTTGGGGACACACTATCCTAGAGATCACTACTCAAGTGGTGAAGGCTACAACCTTCTGATCTCAAATACACACTATATCTGCTGGATGAACTAGCACTGTGACACTACTTGTCTGATCAGTTCCTTTGATGCACTGATGCTTTGACCTCTTGCAAAACTCTAATACATCTTAACTACTCTTCACATACTTCTGCTCTACTTATCTCAACTCTCTATCAACTTCCATTCTAATTACAAAGGGTGCATCTCATATTTATATGAGCTTATCAAAATAATTAACTAGGTCGGCCTATAATCAATTACATACAATGCTTCCAATTGAATTGGATCAAGCATGTTTACATACAAAAATAATTACATGCATATACCATAAATACAATAGGCACATAGCCTTTACAAAACAATATTATCATCGCTAATCAAATTACCAACAGTCAACTGCATACTCTGTTCTGCTTTGGCATTCACTGGTTATACCTTTTCAACTATCTGTATCTTCGTCATATGGTCTCATCTGATCATGTGCTCTTGGAATTAGCATGAATATATAAATACAAGATTAACTTCAAGGGCACATACCTTAACTAGGTCATACACACGTGTGCTGATGCTCTGATCTACTAGTGCTCTGTTAATTGTCCAGTCTACTATACTTAACCAAAATTTGATCTTCTGATAATTTGCAATGACTCCAAAACACTATATGACTTTGTTTCCATAATGAAAACACAATATTTAGTCATATACAATCAGTATAGTCAACTTTCAAACAATATATACATATACAAAATTTTTGTTACCTCCCTTTGTGCCTGGATATGTCATGTCATTTAATTTCCCCCTTGTTTTTGGCACGCTTGATTTCTTCGGGAGTAGGAATCATGAAGTATTTCTCCATAAATGGTTTATGAAGCATCATAAACATATGTAATGTAGATTCCCATCTTGATGTAGCAACTTTCAAAATTTTTGACTGCACTTCTAGCTCGGCAGCTAGATTGACTAGGCTCTCGACTGTAGAAAGATCAGGATTTTTCTGTGTTAAGACCTTAGCCTTTGCTAACTCTCTTTGAATGGTATCTAGATGAGGTTTCAACATTGTTTGCATAGAGAGTAGATAAGCCCTTATCTTACCATTATTAGCCATCAACTCGGCTATCCTTCCTTGTGAATGTAGAAGCTTGGCATAATGTTTTGAACTAGAACTGGCATCCAAGCTCAAGGATTGACTAGTAGACTTGATTTCTTGTTGTAGTTTGTCTACCAACCACTGGTTATCCTTCATGAATTCTTCTACAGTGCACAGTTTGGTAAACAAAGATTGTGCATTCACTACCACTTCTTTTGAATCTATTATCAGAGTAGAAAGTTCTACCTATTTTACTGCAATCTTGGCATATACCTTGTTCAATACCTTGGTTTCAAAATTCCTTTCTAACCACTACAACAACTTATCACTTGCTTCACTGTCTTCATTGGCCACTTTCTTGACTATATGGACAAGTTGTTCTAGTATGGGATTAGAATTATTTACATCAGACATTTCAAAAGCACCAATAAATATTTCTTTTATATCTTGCAAAAATTTCTTTTGCTAATGTTCTCTTCGTAATTCTTCTTGCCTGCTTTTCCTCTTTAGTAGGTCTTGCAATATTTTCATCTACTCATATGATAAGTTAATGGAATCCCATTTCAAAATTACAATAACTTCATCAATTGTTACCTCTGGTGAAGAAACTTTCACATTCTTTTTCAGTGCCTTCTTCTTCAGTGTACTCTCACTCGACATCTGTACAAGAGCTTGTATTGCCTCTTGTTCCTTCAGCTCTTGAATATCAAAAGCTTTGTCCTTCTCTTCTTTTCCCTTATCCTCCACATGAGGACTTACATTCACTATTGCAGATTGATCTCCTTTGTCTCTCTTTGACTCCTTGGTAGATGTAGACTGATGTGTAGGTGCCAACGGATCCTGTTCCTTAGTAGTGCTCATATCAGCTAACATGTCAACTATAAAAACTTTAGGTTTGGCAAGGGTTGTGTTGACAGTTGATGCATCATCAATTTTAAGATAATCTATTACTTGTAAGAGTACAATATTACTGCCCGAAAAAGATGTGCCTTTTCATTCCTAAGCTTGTATCTCTTCCTCAGCCAATACCTGAGTTTTTGTTGGGAAATCCTCTGTGATGTCAACAATACTTACTCCAAATAAATTTTGACATATTTCTTCCTTGCTCAAACATTTCATTATTCTTTTACCAGAAATTGTAGGGTAACCAGTTACCTGGTGAATCATTTCCTTTGTTATCTTAACTGGTCCATCTTCCAACCATAATTGCATGTCATGCACTCTAGTCAATATGATTTTTATCCACTCCACTTTGAAATTCTATGGAAAATCTAGGGCATGAACTAACCCTTGCTCGACAATCATTTTGAGTTCCGGCTTCAACACCCCATTATTGCACAACTTGTCATATGCCTCCTTAATCTCGTAATCTCTAATTTCTCTAATTTTGCACATGTAACATGACCTAACATCATTCATTATTAATACATTTTCTAGAATCAAAGATAGAGCACCAGTAAGATCTCCCTTGATCGCGCTCTCTAGAATGGCTTGAAACTTTTGTGGCTTACATACGTCATTCCTTACTAACTGAGTGTTGAAAACCTCAATCTCTTATTTCTTCATTGTAGCAAATGAAGATGATGCCATTGATTTTAACTTAAAAATTTTCAAAAAATATTTTTGCTTAGTAGGGTACCATTGTGTAAGTGTTCTGCAGATGATTTGCCAACGACACGCTGAAAAGATTTGAAATCACCTTCAAACAAAAAGGTTACATGCTCTCTAAATCACTCAAATAAATATCAATTCATTGGTGAAATGAAATGAACGATAACATTCCTCTTTATAGACTTCAAACGGTCGAATTAGGGCTTCATAAATGTTCTGTACATATTCTAGGTGGAATACAACTGTCTCAGCATTCTTATATTAAGCTCGGCTAACACAAGCTCGATCGATACAACTGTTCAGATACAACTTGGTGTACATCACATCTCAGCTACCACAAGTGCTCGACATTCATTGATAACTCGGTCAAAACACTGATGCTTGGCATAAAAAAATGAATTGCTCCACATGACTCAAATATGTCCTAATGCATCTTTATCTATGAAGATATGGAATTTTAATCTACTTATGTTAGGAACTGATGTAAGATAAAGCATTGTAAGACTCAACTCCAAACATACCTTATTTTCTTAGTTTGGAGAAGTGTGATCACCTGATCCATCGGATTGGGTGACCACAGATGCATTGGCTTCACTTGTGCTTTATTGTTCTTTCTTCTTCCATGTTCTGCTCATCTGATTTCTCAATTTCTCATTTAAATCTTCATTCTTACTTTGTTCATTGTTTGGTATGGGTGATCTACAATCTTTCTTTAGGCGACCTATCTTGTTACACTTATAGCATACCATACTTCCATTCATCCAACTTTTAGATTTACCTCTGAAATGAGTCTTCAAACAATTTGCTTCAATGTGTCCATATTTTCCACAGTAATGACAACTGTACCAAGTGTTATAATCCCAATTGTATGAGTTACTCTTCATAGGTGACTTAGTCTATTTAGTTGATGACCATTTAGGTTTAGATCTGCATTTAAATTATCTATGTCCATACTTTTGAGAGTTAAAATAGTGTCCTTGAAATTTTGGTGAGATAGGTGGACTATTGACCTTAGACTTGCATTCTTGTGCCTGATGTCCATGTTTCTTACAGTTAAAGCAATGTTCATTAAATTTAGGTTTAGGATCAAACTTACCATGTTTTCTTCTGCAGATGTTAGCTATATGTCCTGGCTTTCCATAGTGATGGCATGTGGGCTTGTTGTTCTTTGGTTTTGCATTCTTTTTCTCTCCACTCTTTGATGATTCTCCTTCTTTAGTGGATGATGAGTGCTCATTTAGTCCAAGTCCATATCTATCACTAGATCTTCTAGGTGACCTTAACAACTCTTCAAAGTATTTTGAAGCTTCATTTGGTTTGTTCATCCTTTCATTAATTTCCTTTTTAGATCTCAGTTCATTTCTTAGCTGATCATTTTTAGATATCAGATTGTTGTCTTTCTTGCCCAATTCTTGATTAACCAATAGAAATTGATTTACCATATCTAGTTGATTGTTAGTCAACCTTTGCATGTCACTAGTCCTCTCATCAAGTCTCATTAATATTTGTCTTTTATCTTCTTCAGCCATTGTCTTGTCTTCTTCAGCTATCTTTTTCTATTCAACTACTTCACAGAGTCTGACAGATTGAATTTCTTGTTCTCTCTTTAGATTTCTGATGTCATCGCTTAGTATGTTATTTTTCTCCAATAGCTCTTTTATGGCTTTGTTACTTTCTACAGATTTCCCATTATCAAATAGTCCAATAATATCTTCTTCTTGATATTGTGATTTTTTTTGCTGAATAGCAATTTCTCTTCTCCTGCTTAAGGATTTCTTTAGTTCTCCTCTGGCTGCTTCAATTTTTTGTAATGCTAGCTAAACATCAATCTTCTAATTCTCTATAACCTTTCCCAGCTTATAAACTTCCATCTCAAGATCTTTTATTCAAGTGGTTAGACTTTCTATGAGAAACCTTGATGCTCTGATACCAATTGTTAGAAATTTAGTTGGGAAATGTGATACTGAGAGGGGGGTGAATCAGATATCACATATTAATCCATTTTATCATTACTAAAAAACTTTGCATAGCTTAAACATAAACTACATCAATGTAATGAAGCTAATACACTAAACAACATTCAAGAAAGTACTCATAACACAACAACTTTGGTTACCCAGAAACCCTTGAAAGGTAAAACTGGGGTGGGGATGACACCCACAAATATTCACTACTGCAGTATAAAGTTTTCTTTTTAGGGCTACAAATTTGATCACAAAATATGATCTACCCTATGAGGGGTCTACCCTATTAAGAGCTAAAAGACTTATACAGTCTACCTTGCAAAAGGATTTAAAACTTACAACTAAGCACTTGGTTAAGAGATTACAAAAGGTCTGTTAAAACCACTCTATTAAGAGAATTACCCTGATACACTTGTTAGAATGTCTTAGTACCTGATCCTTTAGTCTGCACTGTATGTTGATTACAGATCTTCTCCTCCCAGTATTTGATTTGATCTTATCTATCAAGTTTATCTATGTTCTGTCCTTCACTGCTTTACTCAGTCACTAAACTCTATCAGAATGCTTCACTGGTCTAAATGTATTCTCTGCTCATTCCTTTCATTCCCTTCACATCCTCTCACACACATATTAGGGTTCATATCTTCTCCTTATATAGACAACTGAACTTCCTCAAGATTCAAGATCTATGATCCAGATTTACTCTTTTTTCCGCTTAAGCTTTACTAATTCTGATTGGCTCCAAGTGTTGCATTGGGATTAATGATTTTAAAATAGGAGCGTAATCACCTTCATGATTTCCTTAACAAATAAAATACAAAACATGAATGTTAGCCAAAATGTTTTACCTCGATGATTGTGCCATAAAAAACTCATATGTTGATTCTGGTTAACTCGACAATTGATGTCTCTGGTACTCGGCATTCACTAATATCATTGTCTCTCAATATACATTACTTTACATAGCTCGGCAAAAACTAACTCGGCTAATACAGAAATACATAGTGACCATTGGTTTACTTGGCAGTGACTACTGCTCGGTAAATATACATTACATGACTTGGCCTAAACATGATGACTCGGTTGTAGTGATGACCGACCAACATTGCCTAGATAATGACTAAGTGTAAGACACTAATAGTCAACAAAACTATAGAGATCTACATAAATCATCTAACATACATAAAGATATTGTTGAAAGTGTTAAGGAAGTTTTGCATTCCATTGGGAAAACAACTAGATATGTTGATAAGTTGATTTCAAGAAGAGTGATATTGACATCTATTTTAAATAAAAGCATGTCCCAAAAAAGACAAATATCTTCACTTTCTTCTCATATTTGGTATAGTAGGAAGGCCATATCACATTATTTGAAAAGGAGAATCAATTTGGATAATACTAAATTGGAAGGTAATTGAGAACTAATGTGTAGAGCTCCTTGCTCTGATAGGATTGATGAAACCGTTAGGAGCTTGATTAAGAACTTTTGGACTTATCATACTCATCCTTCACCAAATTTTAGAGATGTTATCAAGCATAGGACTAGGCCTAAGGAATATTTATGGAACACAAATCATTGGTTGGACACCACACAATGAAATGTATCTCTCATTTTGTAATTCAAACCCTGATATAAAGATTGGACAAATAATGTTTGAAAGATTAAAGCCATATTATGTGAAGATAAATAAATCTTTTGAAACTTGTTGTCGATATCATATTGAATTTGATCTCTACTATCAATGGTTTTGGAAGATGGTAGAAGAAAGTGATGGTTCTCAAAATGCTTTTCGTAAATGACCAAGCCAATTCATAGCATCAATCTTATGTGATAAATAAATTGAACATACAATACATGAAATAGATTGCATAAGAGGAACTTGTGAAACATGTGGGAATTTGGCTAAATTTCCTTTAGGAGATGAAGATACTAACATGATGAGGATGATAAAATGTAAGAGTTACAAGTACATAAAGTCTGAAAACAAATTTGGGAAAGAATCAACAAGGTTGAAATATGTATAGGAGAAGATACCAGTTGGAGCATTTATGGAGAATTTTCATAAATTGATTCAACCATATATACATAATGGTTTTTTTCTAAGTTGCAAGAAGAAAAATTCCAAATACTAAGACAAACTTTACCACTTGGAACAATTTTATCAGTGGTTGACTTTGCAAAGAATTACTCTTTTGTTTCTCAAAAACAATTTCAGGCGTAATACTATTATACAAAGTAGGTCACTATTATGGTCCACATGTGTTATCAAGATGCACAATTAGATTTGGATGGTGTTGAAAGTACATATGAAGAATGGGTCATTAAGAAAGAATATCACTTTTACATTAGTGATGATAAAGAGCATGTCACACATTTTGTCGAACATTCTTTAAGACATTTTTTTAGATATTTGGAAAACAAAGGCATAAAAA
This sequence comes from Chamaecyparis obtusa, assembly GCA_027943335.1. NCBI lineage: Eukaryota > Viridiplantae > Streptophyta > Pinopsida > Cupressales > Cupressaceae > Chamaecyparis > Chamaecyparis obtusa. Next base: position 819,944 of record BSBK01005261.1, on the reverse strand, counting down.
TTGAAAAGCATTTTGTTTGGTCAGATAGATGTGCATCACTATTTAAATTAGAAAGGCCATTTTATGCACTATGTAGATACCATCAATACCAAAAGATACCACACATTTGGAGTTTCTTTGAGAGTGGACATGGAAAGGGTGAGCATGATGGTGCAGGAGCTTGTATCAAACGTGCTTTAAGAAAGTATCAAATGGACTATCAAGGATATTATACAAATTATACTCATGATGTAGTTGAGTGGTGCAAAATGCACTTTGTGGTTCCAAATGATGCTAACACATCATCATGATTGGATCGAATCATACTGTTTAGAGTGTTCTAGGAGATATCATGTATATATGCAACATCTTTTCAAATTATTAAATCAAAGTTGTATATATGTACTTTAAATATTGATTTGAACATGTACATACATTTTAACTTATTTTAAATTTTTACATGTCTTCTTTAGGTGTATATAGAAAATCAATGCATGGATGTGAGACGATAGACAAAAAAATATCCCTTCATCAAGTTATGAGTACGAATAGTAACGTGTGGTCATTGTACACTAGAGATTACTCATGCTCTTGTTATGAGTGCACTATTGAAAACCATGGTGAATGCATCAATCAACAATGTGGATATTTTAGTGAATAGAAATTAGTGCCACTAGATGTTACTAATACAAATGATGAAGTTAAGGATGAAAGCTACTTTGATATTCCATTGATTTCTACCAATTATGACCATATTTCAAGTTTGATCAAAATTGGTACATATATTTAGGTTTCATAATCTCAATTTCCATAAATTTAGTGAGCATCTAAATTCTTATTTACCATTCAATATAGACATGTATATATAGTAAATTATACTTTAAGTCTCTTTAATTTAAATTTACAGATCGAACTAAAAATATATTTTGCAAGACATGTTTTTGCAGTAATAGCAGAGCCTGGAAATGTAGAAGGTGTTAGTTACTATTTATTACATTGAACCAAGTGTTACTATAAATGATAGTAATATTGAAGATTGATTATTTGATGGAGCTTATGATGAAGACCGACCAAGATCAGAGGAATACATGATGATAGTAGAAAGGTTAGATCAATTATTATCTTGTCATTGATGTCAAGCAATTGATTTCTAGTTTATATTATGTTTCCATATCATTCGGTAATGATATAAGATAAATGAGTTAAGGAGAAGAAGAAATGAGAATTTGAAGAACTTAATTGGACAACTGATACAGATTGGTCAATGGTTAGATTATATCAATATAATTTTTTTCTACCTAACATATGATTATGTTAAGTTGGTAAAGTATGGTGATGAAGATTTGACAATTTGGTAAGTTAAGTTGTTTTGGCTATCAAGCAGGATATGTCACTCGGTAAGGTAAAGGTAAAAAGAAAGGTCACTTAGTAAAGTAAAAGGAACTCAAGGCACTAAGCAATGTAACCAAAATTATAATGAAGAACACTGAGCAAGGAAAAGATATTAAACAAGGATTGAATCGACATTTATTAATTAGCTATGATGAGCTGGATGATCTTGATGATGAGGAAAGTTAGTTTCAAGAGATCTACAGTTATGAAAATTCAAGGTGAAGAGCTATGACAAGATCTAAGAGGAAAAAAGAGATGGAACAAGTTTCTAGAAAAGTTTAAGTTCCTAGGTGAAAAGAAAATGTGTAATCGAGATCCAGATTCAAGGTATAATGAATTGGATAGTTAAGATTGATTAAGGTAAAACATAATAGAGGAGATTAAGAGGAAAACATTGTCTATATAAAGGATGATCTTGTATGAAAAATGGCTGGCAAACTGAATAGTTGAAGGGTTACCGACTATTGCAGTGAAGAAGGAATAGAGAGATTTTGAGTGGGAAATGAAGGATTTGATGAAGTGTTGATGTCAGTGGATAATGAAGAATTGAATTAAATATAGAAAAGCACACAAGGATCTGATTGAGAAAAGATAGTTTCAAATCTACAGGTCAATTTTATTTATTGTTTCTTATTAGTATTTGTAATAGAGAAATCTATTAACATAGTATACCTAACAGTCTTATTGTAAAATCCTTGAAAAAGGTGACATTCTAAAGAGTGTTTGAAGCACTCTAACAAGGCCACTCCTAACAAGGTGAAGATCCTAATAGATCTAAGGTAAATCCTTTGACTGAGTCACACCTAATAGTGTGTATTATAATCTTTACCCAGATTGGCTCTTAACCAGGTGTACTTTAGAAGAGTATTTTCTTAGTGGGTGATAATTCCTACTATGGTTTTTCCCAAAGCTAGGTTCCCATATTAAATATTGGTGTTAAATGTTATGAATGATTTGTGTGAATGATTTACTAATTGTTATAGTTTATTTGTTGTTGTTAGTAAACAATGAACTTTGTTTCTACTGAGATGCTACCAAGTTAATTAGAGAAAAGTTTTTAAGGTATTTGGGATTAGGGATTATTGATTCATCCCCCTCTCCATAATCCAACAATTGGTATTAGAGCTAAGCACTATGAAGAGATAAGTTTCAAATACTTGAGTAAAAGATCTGAAGATGTATAGGAGAGAAATACCTATGTTAAACAAAGAAAGTTTCTCTACATGGAAAAATAGAATGAGATTATATCTGTCTGGAATTGGAGAATCTGCATTGAATCTACTGGATAATTATTACACTCCACCACCTACTGGACCTTTGACATTTGATCAAATGAGAGAAAAGAAGGAACACAATTTGATTATGATAGAGATTGCTTCTTCCCTCTCCAATGTTAAATTCAATGATGTTAAGGATTGTGTTAATTCAAAAGACATGTGGGACATACTTACACTTTTTTATGGAGGAGATCAACATGTATAAAAAGCTAAAGTTGACAGTATGAGAGGAAAGTATGATGAAATGAGAATGAAAGATGAAGAGAACATCACACAATATAGAATAAAAATCAAGGAAGTTGTTAGTACCATCAGAGGTGTTGGTGGACCACTAACTAATGAAGAAGTGGTAAGTAAAATCTTGAGAAATCTTTCTTCTAAGTATGCTATAAGAGTATCTACAATTCAGGAGTTGAGATCTATATCGAGCAATGTTGTTACTTTTGAAGCCTTAATCGGTAACATAACTACATTTGAGCTTAGTAACTATGATAACAGTCTACTGACCATTGAAACTGCCTTCAGGTCATTTGTGAGGATTGGACCATCAAGAAAAGAAAGAGAAAGTCACAACAATTCATATGGAAGTGAGTATGGCAGTATTTTGAATGAAAAAAAAAAGAGTAGGAAGAATTGGAAGCACTATTGGCCAACCAACTACCAAGAGGAAAAGGAAAGTAAAAAGGCAAGTTACCATTGAAATGTTTCAATTGTAATAAGATTGGACGTATTGCATCTAGATGTCTTGAGAATGAAAGGAATGATAAGAATGATAAGAGAGATAACCAACACTGAAGATTTAGAGATTATAGGGAAAAAGGAAAGAAGTCTTGCTACCTAGCTGAGGAAGGTGTAACTAATGATGAATCTAATGATACCGAAGATGGATGTGAAGTTGTCTTTGTTGCAGTAAAAGAAGACTCAGATGAAGAAAAGTATGAATGATAAGAGAGATAACCAACACTGAAGATTTAGAGATTATAGGGAAAAAGGAAAGAAGTCTTGCTACCTAGCTGAGGAAGGTGTAACTAATGATGAATCTAATGATACCGAAGATGGATGTGAATTTGTCTTTGTTGCAGTAAAAGAAGACTCAGATGAAGAAAAGTATGAAGATGAGAGAGAACTTGTTTCTCATGTAAGTAAACCACACCCTTGGATTATTGATATTGGTTGTTCATATCATATGACTAGTGATATTGATAAGTTTGAGAACCGAGAAGAATATGATGGAGGATTTGTCAGATTTGGTAATGATGCTCCATGTCATGTGAAAGGTAAAGGATCTATTGTGTTAAATGAGAAGATGAGATGTAATAATATGTTTTGGGTTAGAGGACTAAACTATAATTTGTTGAGTGTTTCACAACTGAACAATACTGGCCACTGACTGAAATTTCATAATAGAAAGGTTAAAATCTATGGTGTTGATGGGGATCTAATTGGAACTGGAGGACAATCAAGAGGTATTTTATTTTATCTTGATATTGATGCAAAGAGTTTCTTGTTTTTTAAAACTGAAGATGTATGTCTATGGAATAAGAGAATGTCTCATGTGAATTTTGATAACTTGATCAAAGTAAGTAAGAAGAGTAGAGTCAGAGGACTACCAAGATTAAGAAAACCTGATAAATCTATGTGTAAAGAATGTCAAGTTGGTAAGATGACCAATTCAAGTTTTCTAGGCAAATATTATTCTACAAATAGTATTTTGGAATTGGTTCATACTGACCTTTATGGTCCTCATGTGAAAGTTCAAAGCTATTATGGAAATCGATACTTTATTTTGTTTATTGAGTATTATTCAAGAATGATGTCTATTATGTTTCTAAAAGAAAATTTTGATGCATTTAAAATGTTTAAGTGGTATAAAGCAAGAGTTGAGAAGGATATAGGAAAATAATTGAAGTATTTGAGATCTGATAGAGGAGGTGAATTTATCTATGATGAATTTATTGTCTCAGCAATGAGCATGGAACTAAAAGACAAGTATCTACACCAATGAATCCACAACAAAATGGGATAGCTGAGAGAAGGAATAGATATATTGTTGACTATGCTAGAACTTTGTTGATTGACAAGAAGGTTTCATACACATTCTGGAGAGAAGCCATAAGTAATGTAGTTTATACTCTCAACCGAGTAGAGTTGAAGAAAGGTACCAACAAGACACCCTATGAACTTTGGTTTGGACACACAGTGAATGTAAGTTATTTTAAAATTTTTGGAAGTAGGTGTTATATACTAAAAGAATCTAGAAATGGAAAGTTTGACCCTAAAGGAGATGAAGGAATATTTATTGGTTATTCATCAAAGAGAAAATAATATAAATGTTTGATCAAGGATTCTAACAAAATTGTTAAAAGTGAAAATGTAAGAGTTGATGAATTTGCAGAAAGGAATGAAGAGGATAGCAAAAAGGAACCTAAGGATTATAAAATATTTTTTATGTACAAGATGGTAATTTGGTTGATACAACTGAACAAAAATAAGAAGGAACCAATGAACAAGATGATACTCCATTGAGAGATGAAAACAATGACGAACATTCTACCGAGCCTGTATTATCAAAATATGTGAGAAGACACCACTCACCAAGCAGAATTATTGGAGAGAAGAATGTTGGATTTATGACAAGAAGTAAGTTGAAAGATAACACATGTTTGATTTATAAATTTGAGCCAAGATTAGTAAAGGATGCACTAGAGAATGAAGATTGGATGAATGCTATGAAAGAAGAAATTGATTAGATTGAAAAGAATAACACATGTTCACTGGTACCGAGACCTAAGGATAAGAATGTGATTGGAACAAAATAGATTTTCAGGATTAAACTCAATGAGAAAGGAGATGTGATTAGAAATAAAGAAAGATTAGTATGCAAAGGGTATGCACAATAAGAAGATATTGATTATGGTGAAACATTTTCCCATGTTGCTACATTAGAAGGTGTAAGAATATTGCTTGCATATGCTTCTTACAAAGGATTCAAAGTTTATCAAATGGATATTAAATTTGCATTTGTAAATGGAATTCTTGAAGAAGAAGTTTATATTGAACAACTTGATGGATCTTTTGACTCGAACAATAAGGATATGGTATGAAAATTACATAAAGATTTATATGGATTGAAGTAGGCACCCCGAGCATGGTATGAAAGGCTACACTCTTGCTTAATTAAGATTGGATTTGAAAGGACTAGTGATAAAAAAAATTTATACTCGAAATGTGATAAGTCTAATGAAATTCTAATTTTTGAAATATTTGTTAATGACATTATATTTGGTGGTAATGTGATGAAGGGTGCTCCCCTTAATACCACAAACACATAATAGAAATAGAAAAATAACAGTAAATTGCGAGAACAGAAAATGGGCTTCTTACTATCTCCACAAATGTGGAATTACAAATTTTTGAATTACAATATGCAAAGCCACATGGGCATTCCCTTTACAATATTCTGTAGGACAAAGCCTCAAATCATTACCCAGATCTACCCATAACTCCCCTAGACAACACTATAGGCCTTCTTTATATATGCAATTTCCACTGCCCGAGAAGGTTCCAGAAATTTAGCCCTTAACGCCGACTATACATAGAATTATTTTATTTTCACAATTTTTACAATAGGGCCGGCTCAAAAGAAATACAAAATATGCTTTTAGGTAGACCAACTTTCGGAGACCATAACTTTTTAATCGTAGCTCCGTTTTTCTATTGTAACCACTTTTCAGAAATGCCATGACAAAATCTACAATGCTTGTCATGCGTAAGCGCCAGTCAGTTGGGGGTCGATCACGATCCAGAGCCTCTAAGGTCTTCAAAATTGAGCTCAAAGATTTCGTACCCAAAAACCTCAATAACTTCACCAATACTGATGATGTGGCAATGAAACTCAACTGGTAGGCTGAAATGATTGAGATGAACCTCCACTTGTGAAATCAAAACATTCTGAGATTGTATGTCCAACTTACTAAAAATAGTAAGTTTCCATAAATAGCAGCTCTCCACAAGATAGCCCTTATTGAAAAAAAAACCAGAAATATTTTTGGGTGATGCAAGATTGCTCTTACACCCAGGATGCTCCTGCATTAGATACTCGGGGTAATTTGAGAAGTGACTCTGTCACAACTCAGGTGTGAAGAGGAAAACCAAGACGGTTAACCTCCTCCTTTGTCAGCCATGATGAATCTTCAACAGCTAGTCCTTTCCACTTGACTAGATATTCTTCATATGTCCTGTTCCTTGTGCTTCTACCAACACGACTGTCTAGTATATCCTCAATCTCCTTGGTAGCTGAACTGGTTGCTGGAATACTCCACTGTGCTGCTGTGATCTCATCTTCAACACCTCCCTCATGATACTCTACCAGATCTAAAATGTTAAACATTGGTGAAATATTTAGTTCAGTAGGTAATTCTACCTCATAGGCATTTCCTAAATCATGCTTCTTCAGTATCTTACATGGTCCAAACTTCTTCATTTTCAACTTGCTATATGTTCCAACTGGAAATCTCTCCTTCCGCAAATGAACCAGACTTCATCTCTAACCTGAAATTCTTTATGCCTTCTTTTCTCATCTACCTTAGCCTTATACTGTGCATTCATCTTGGTAATGTGCTTCCTCACCTCCTCATGAATGTTCTTCAAATGTTTTGCAAAATCCTTGGCTTCAGCACTACTTATTTCACCTTTATCTATCTTCCTCAACTCAGATGCATTTCTGGGACTACTTGCATATACAATCTGTGGATGATGTGATGAACTAAACTTCAAATTTGTCTTCAACTCTTCACTTTTTGTTAGTGTCATTCTATGTGCTGCCTTATTTGGAAAACTGGCTCCTGGAATCAAGTCCATCTGATGACTGATCTTTCTTACTGGTGGTAATCCATTAGGCACATTATCAGATACAATATCCTGAAACTCATTCAATAATTTTACAACTTCTATAGGTACATATTCTGCTTCCTCTTTCCCAGCCTTTGGAATTAAGGTAAAACACATATGCTCATGCCGCATACCATCTAAGAAATTTCCTCTATCAACAAAAGTTATTCTTGCATTACCACATACATTTTCTTCTGTTTCCTTCAATGGTTTTAGCTTATGTCGCACTCCATCCTTTATCAGGGAATAGGTATTCGTACGACCATCATGTACAACACACTTGTTAAACTACCAAGGTCTACCCAACAACATATGACATGCATCCATATATATGATATCACATAGTACCAAATCTTGGTACCCGCCAATCTTGAACTTCACTAAGCATTGTTCACTGACCATGACCTTATGGTCATCTTACACCCAGGCAACCCGATATGGATGTGGATGTTTTTGCCTCTTGAGCTTCAACTTTGTCACCATCTCTTCTAACACCAAATTATCATTACTACCACTATCAATAATCACATCACAACACTTACCCTCACACTTGCACCTAGTGCAAAACAGGCTCCTCCTTTGTTCAGGTTCATTCTCACCACTCAGTAGGACTCTTCTATTAATCAGTGTTTCTCCTCTTTCAGCATCTTCAGAATGTGATGATCTGGCATCTTCATCTACATGTGCAACTCTGGCCTGACCTTTGTTTCTCCTGTCTGTCCTTCCTTGGTGTTGAGGATATTCAAATGCCCTATGACCTTCTTCTCCATAGTGAAAAGATGTTCCACGGAAGCCTCCCCTTCCAGATCCTTGTCCTCTTCCTCTTCCTCTCTGATCTCTATTATTCTAATCATGGAAACAATTGAAATTATCTCCTCTCTAATTCTGACTGTTACTGGCCTCATCTTTCCTTTTTGGATCTTCGTTTCAACCTCCATATGACCGTCCACTAGATCTTCCATCACGACCTCTTCCGCTTTGTCTGCTCTCAAACTTCTTGTTCAACTTTTCCTCTACTTTTAGGAAAAACTAGTATGCCTCTTCAATACTATTCATTCAAACCAGATTCAATTCTTCCTGAATGCTCGGCCTTAACCCATTAAGGTAATAGGCAACTTTCTCCTTGTCAGCTTCTGCATGACCTCTTCTGATGAGGATTCGGTAGAACTCCTCTGTATAATCCTGAATAGATCTTCCTTCTTTCTTCAAACTTTGCATCTTCTTTAGTAGGTCAAGTTCATAATCAACAAGAATGAACTGTCGCTTCAATTTATCCACCATCTGATCCCATATTGTGATTTTATCATTTTCTCTTCTATTTCGCTCCAATTGAATCTCTTGCCACCAAATCTTCGCATGACTCTTCTGTCTGGCCTTCACAAACTTGACCCTATTAGGATCCTCAATATGTTCATACTCAAAATATTCTTCACATTCATTGATCCAGTTGATCAACTCCTCTAGGTTAAGATTTCCTAAAAATGCGGGAACCTCAATCTTAGGTCTTTTCTCGATCTTGGAAATGACCCAAAAAAGTCTTTCTTCCTCCTGGTTCAAAATTTTGCCTTCTTCTTGATTAGAATTTCCTTCTCCCTTGACTTCATACTCACTTTCGTCTCTGACATTAAGAGTCATTCCTCTGCGAATCTCTTCTTGCAATGCTCGCACTTGTCTCTGGAGCACTCTAACCTCAAGTGTTACAACACCAACTCGTCCGCCACATTCCCTTTGTGGAGGCATTTTTGCGATACATGCTGAAACCCTAACCATGGTCTTGGGGAAAACTGCCTCATAGTCAGTGATCTGTTTACACACTCAGGAACTCCTGCTCTGATACCACTTGATGAAGGGTGCTCCCCTTAATACCACAAACACATAACATAAACAAAAAAATAACAGCAAATTGTGAGAACATAAAATGGGCTTCTTATTATCTCCACAAATATGGAATTACAAATTTTAGAATTACAATATGCAAAGCCACATGGGCATTCCCTTTACAATATTCTATAGGACAAAGCCTCGAATCATTACCCAGATCTACCCAGAACTACCCTAGACAACACTACATGCCTTTTTTATATAGACAATTTCCACCACCCAAGAAGGTTCCAAAAATTTAGCCCTTAAGGCCAACTATACATAGAATTATTTTATTTTCACAATTTTTACAATAGGGTCGGCTCAAAAAAAATACAAAATATGCTTTTAGGTAGCCCAACTTCTGGAGACCATAACTTTTTAATCGTAGCTCTATTTTTCTATTGTAACCACTTTTCAAAAATGCCATGACGAGATCTATAGTGCCTAACATGCACAAGAACCAATAAGCCAAGGGTCGATCATGATCTAGAGCCTCTAAGGCCTTCAAAATTGAGCTCAAAGATTTCGTACCCAAAAACCTCAATAACTTCACCAATACGGATGATGTGGCAATGAAACTCAACTAGTAGGCTGAAATAACTGAGATGAACTTCCACCTGTGAAATCTAAACATTCTGAGATTGTATGACCAACTTACTAAAAATAGTAAGTTTCCATAAATAGTAGCTCTGCACAAGATAACCCTTATTGAAAACAAAACCAAAAATATTTTTGGGTGATGCAAGATTGCTCTTACACCTAGGATGCTCCTGCATCATAATGTGATAATGCCCAAGTTATTTTATGAGGAAATGAGAAAGGAATTTGAGATGTCTATGATTGGAGAGATTAAATTTTTTATTGGACTTCAAATTAAACAAGTAAAGGATGGGATCTACATAACTCAATCAAAGTATATCAAGGAGATCTTGTTAGGAATAGTGCCAAGAGATAACTGAGGGGGGGGGGGGGGGGTGGTGAATTCGTTATCTACAAGATTCAATTCTTTATCCAATTAAGTATACTTAAACATAAAGCATGAACACAATGAAAGAACACATGAACACAACACCAATATTTTAGTTACGGGGAAACCCAAATAGGTAAAAACCCTGGTGGGACTTGATACCCACTAATATTCTATACTAGTGTATAATGATCCTCGTTAGAAGATCATTTACCCTGTTAGGAGTAGCTTACAATATATTAAGTACAATAGACTTGGTCAAGGGTCGGACCCTGTTAGGAGTCTTTTACAATTGTCCCTGTTAGGGGAGATGATGCACTGTTTGAGAGCTCACTGCTCAAATGGGCGAAGGCTACAACCTTATGAATAATAGATACACACTATATCTGGATTTTGGTGAACTGCACTTTGACCTGCTATCTAGATCAGTTCCAATGAATAGCACAAGTACTTTACTTGGTCACATAGACCTTCTTCTGATGGTTCAACACTTCACACACTCTACTCTGATGTGCTTAGTCAACCATGAACCACACTCAAGCAATCACAAATGACTTCCTATAAATATCTTTCCTCCAAATGATATAATCAAGTTGGCCTATTAGAACCACCTTGAAATCATATTAGAGAAACCATAACAACCTCCAATAAACATTCTGTTGGCTCTACTATGCACACAACACATTCTAGGACCTATCCAATAAGATAATTGTAGATGCACGCTACACACTGTCGGCTCTACCAAAACAACTGAAACTTTCCCTATAAGCTGAATTAACTCATGCACTCTTAACCAAACATCAATAACACTTATCCAAGCTTAAATCCAAGGGCACATACCCTAAAGATAGGTGCAACTAAAGAACCAATAAAATCTATGCCGGCTCTGCTGAACAAACATAGGAAACTGCTACTGGCGAATAGCGACTGCATAGCTTTACTTGTGTTCATCATCAAACCATGTGTCCATGAACTTAACATCACTGACATGTCTTCAACATATATCCAAGTGCGCAAGGCTCTATGATAACTATACAGACAACCATACATAGAACATTATCTGTTACTCTGTTAAGAACACTGCTGACACCAGCTGCTATATAAAAGTTTGTACTAATAGTTAACCTCTGCGCCCATGATATCATGCTGATATCATGTCCATGCTTCATATACTAGAAGATTACTGCATAAGACTTCCACACATGATACTTTCCATATGTTGTCATCAATGAAAAATACACAGTTAGTACTGGCCTGCTGGCAAATCTCCAATAGATCCTTAAAAATTTCAAGATGGAAGACTCTAAACCGGTTGGAACACTAATGGCTACTAGTTGTAAATTGTCTAAAGAAGATGACACTAAGGAAGTAAATGAGACACTTTACCAATCTATCATTGGTAAACTAAAATATGTTGTACATAGTAGACTTAACATTTCATATTCAGTTGGTATTGTTGCAAGATTTTCTGCAAACCCAAAGGAGACACATTTGTCTATAGTTAAAAGCATATTTAGATATCTGAAAGGGACTGAAGATTTCAGTCTGTTATACACAAGAGGAGGAGATTTTGATCTCAAGGTATATACTAATGATAATTGGGTAGGAAATATTAATGAAAGAAACAACACTAGTGGCAGGGCTTTCTTTTTAGGAGAAAGGCTAATGACATGGTTAAGCAGGAAATCAAGTTGTATTTCACAATCTATTGTTGAAGTTGAGTATGTAGTAGCAACTATGAATTGTTCTAACATTGTATGGATCAAACAACTACTAGAAGGTATGCATGAAGAGATTACTAGTCCTATTACAATTTATTGTGATAATACCACTTTTATTAACATATAAAAGAACCATGTGATGCATTCAAAGACAAAGCATATATCTATCAAGTATCACTACTTGAGAGAGAAAGTACAAGATAAGAATGTATATTGGAGTATGTGAATTATAAAGAATAGATAGATGGTATATTAACAAAATCATTACCGAAGGATTCTTTTGTGTATCTCTGAGGTAAGTTAGGGGATCTTCCCCTATCTAATGTTCATTAAGGAAAGATGCATGCTACATCAATTCAAGGACTCAATAGAATATCTTTCTTGTGAGTTGTAAGTGAAGTATGTAGTTGTGAAGGATGTTTATAACTGCAATGGAAAATCTATACACTTGAGGTATAATCTAAGAAGTTTATGTTTCTTTGGCATTGTTGTCAAAGAGGGAGATAAATACATATGAATATATGAAGCAAGGAGAATAATAATTGATGATAGATTATCATGAAGGAGATGAATAACTCTAGAGGGAGAAGGTTACTCAAAGAGGGAGAGTACTACTGATGATTGTTGAATACAAAGAAGGAGAATGCTACTAATAGAAAGATAGATTACAGATGGAAGATCAAGAATAGAAAAGAAGAAGTTACTACTAAAATGGAGTACAAAATATGTATTACAGTGGAAGGATACCATCATCAATTGAACACTAAATTTGTTAGTGTTTCCATCAATGCCAAAGAGGGAGATTGTTACTATAACTGATAGTAATATTGAAGATTGATTATCTGATGGAGATGATGATGAAGACCAACCAATATCAGAGGAAAGCATGATGATAGTAGAAAGGTTAGATCAATTATTGTCTTGTCATTGATGTCAAGTAATTTATTTCTAGTTTATATTATGTTGCCATTGTTGGAGATTTGTTAGCAAGCCAGTGCTGACTGTATGTTTGTCATTGATGACAACATATGGTAAGTAGCATGCGTGGAAGAATTATGTAGTAAGATTTGAGTATATATAGCATGTACATGTTTTCAAATTGACATCATAGATGTAGAGGTTAATTGTTAGTACAGACAGTTATGTAGTAGCTCGTGTCAATAGTGTTCCTGACAGAGTTACAGACAGTGATCTGTGAATAATTTTCTATAGAGTTATCATGGAGCCTTGCACGTTTGGATATGTGATGGAGACATGTTAGTGATGTTACATTCATGCACATAGAGTTTGATGTGCAGTAGAAGTGAAGTTATGCAGTCGCTATTCACCAGTTGCAGTTTCTTATGTTTATCCAGAAGAGCCGATAGAGATTATATTGGTATAGGAGTTGCATCTATAATTTTGGTATGCGTGCTTGGATTAGTGATTGGAGAAGAGTTAAGAATTTTTGGTTAAGGGTGCATGATGTAATTCAGCTTGAGGAGAAAGTATCAGTTAATTTGGTAGAGCTGACAATGTGTAGCGTGCGTCTACACTTATTGATTTAGACATGTTCTAGTTAGTGTTGCGTGCTTAGTAGAACTGAAAGAGATGTTATTGGAGAGTGTTATTGTTTCTCTAATATGATTTCAAGGTGGTTCTAATAGGCCAATTTGATTATATCATTTAGAGGAAAGATACTTATAGCCGATCATTTGTGATTGCTAGGAGCATGGCATTGAGATGAAAGATTAGAGCAGAACAGAGAGTGTGGAGTATTGTGTCATCAAGTAGAGGTTTATGTGATAGAGAAGATAGAGTGTGCTATTCATTAGAATTGATCAAGACAACATGTCTACTTCATAGTTCACCAAGATCTAGATATAGTGTGTATCTGTTATTCAGAAGGTTGCAACCTTCACCCCTTTGAGTAGTGAGCTCTCGGATAGTGCATCCTCACCCCTAATAGGGTCAATCATAAAAGACTCCTAACAAGGTTTGACCTTTGAACATATCACTATACTTATTGCATTATAAAGATCAACTCCTAACAGGGTTGTAAGATCTTCTAACAAGGATCATTATACACTAGTGCAGTTTATTAGTGGGTGTTAATTCCCACTGGGGTTTTTACCTATTTGGGTTTCCCCGTAACCAAAATATTGGTGTTGTGTTCAAGTGTTCTTTCATTGTGTTTATGCTTAAAGTTTAAGCATACTTAATTGGATAAAGAATTGAAACTTGTAGATAACTGATTCAGCCCTCCCCCCCCCGCCCTCCTCTCAGTTATCTCTTGGGACTATTCCTAACAATTGGTATCAGAGCCAAGTGCCTCAGAGAGAAATTTTAACAGCTTGAGGTTGATCAGATGGCATTCTTTAGAAAATACAGTCCTAAGTTTGATGGAGAGAACTATTCGTAGATCTCTATAGTTTTTTTGACTATTAGTGACTCACACTTAGTCATTTATCTAGGCAATGATGGTCGGTCATCACTATGACTGAGTCATTATGTAAAGGCCAAGTTATATAATGTATACTTACCGAGCAGTAGTACAATCGAGTAAACTTATGGTCACTATGCATTTTTGTATTAGCCGAGTCAACTTTTTTCGAGCCATGTATGCTTGATTACCAAGCGACAGAGATATCAACATATTTCAAGTACAGTGAATGCTGAGTATCAAGAACATCATTTGCTGAGTTAGCCAGAAACAACATGAGTTTGTTATGGCACAATGATCGAGGTAAATCATTTTGGCCGACATTCATGTTTTGTATTTTGTTTGTTGAGGTAATTACACATCTATTTTGCAATCATTGATCCCTATGTAATACTTATAGCCAATCAGAAATTAGTAAGGCTTAAGTGGAAAAAGGAGTTAATCTAAACCATAGATCTTGAATCATGAAGATGTTTTGTTGTTTATATATAAGTATAAGATCTGAATCCTAAAATGTAAGAGAGTGTGAAAGAGAGGATGTGAAGGATATGAAGGAATGAGTAGAGAGGCACATTCAATTTTGGTGAAGCATTCAGACAGAGTTCAGTGACTGAGTTAAGTAGTGAAAGGATATAATAGAGATAAATCTGATAGAAGAGATCAATACAATACTATAAAGAGAAGATCTATAATCTGTATATAGTGCAAACTGAAGGATCAGGTACTGAGACATTCTAACAAGTGTATCAGGGTAAATCTCTTAACTGAGTGGTCCTAATAGACCTATTGTAATCTCTTAACCAAGTGCTTATGATCCAGGTGGATCTAGAGAACCTAAAATCTTCATAGTCTCAAAATCTCTCAATTTCAGTATTATTGCAATGAGCTCAAAAAACTGGGCCTAGTGCAACTTGAATGGATTTAAAAGGAACTCTTACGTAGAGGTTGTGAGTATTCAAAGTACTGGTCAATCGACAAATCAGAGGGCTCAAGAGAAGATTAAAAATTAAAGTCACCAAAAAGGGTCAATATTGGTTTCATTACGAAGAGTTCGTTGACAGCTTTCCAATGGTGTTTATTTCATCAAAATTCGAGATAATATGTGGAAGATATTAGAGAAATACTTTTACCTCAAAAGAAGGAGCTCCCTATTTTCACGGGCCCCTATTTTTGTGGGTCTATATTTCCTAATAAATTGGCCACAAGCTTTTAAAATTAAAAATTAAAAAAATGTCATTTACCATGGATTATGAATAAACCCCTATAAAATAGCAAGCTCCCTTGAAATATAACTCCGCTATAATTAAGGATGCAAATCCTTAAAAATATAATGGCTATTTCTAAGGAGAGCCAATAAAAACAATATTTAAACAAAAAAGAAATAAATACCCTCCAAATTTTGGCCCCCCAAAATAGTGAATGGTTATTAACTTTGGCATCACGGTTTAAATTGTTTGGCTCATAATTATTAAAGCCAAATGGAGGTTATTTAATTGTTTGGATTTAATTTTGAAGGAGCGGAGATTATAATGTAAGCCCAAAATTATAAGGGCCATTATTTTTAAGGATAGTGGTAAATTTGGGATATTTGGGGATATTTTTGTTATTTTAAAATGGGAAAATGGTTATTTGGTTTTAAGCCAAATTGGGCATATTTTATGTATAAAAGGATGATTATTTTCCCTTAGAAGGACAATGAATCTTGGAGGAATTAGACTTTGACAATGAGTCTTGGAGAATTATTGTAATTCTGAGAGGAGGAATTATTGTGAGATTAGAAAGGATTTTTGAATTCTTGAGAGGAGATTACAAGGTGTTTTTTTTACACCAAAAATTGTAAAAGAAAGGAGACTGTGAATGAAGGCTTGAAGCTTGGATGTTGTAATAAGGCGATTTGAGCCTGATGACATTAATAAAGTGGTCCTCGAATTGAGAAGCGAACCTGGAGACATAGTCCTAACTGGATGAACTCCGTTATCAAAGTGTTTGCATCTTCTCTTCTATCTCTCTCTCTCTTCTTTATCTTTATGTTCTCTCATTTTTCTTACTGGTAATATTCTCTTTTATGTAGTTAAACACATAATTGATTTTAAAGTGTTTAAAGTATAACCCTTTCTTGTAATTTCAACGGTTAAATACATAACTATGCAATTACTACCTGGATCAGGGAATTAAATCTATATTTTGGATTAAGTTATAAACTTGTAAAGCCTAGTTTATAGATCAAGTTTGGTATTAGAGCCCATTTTGCAGGAAATTGCAGGTGGTGAATGTTAGCCAGGTTGAGATTGAAACAAGGGGAAGGTTCTCTTAAAGAGTTCAATCTAGAGATTGGGAAAAGAAGGACTTTTCCTCGCTCAGAGATGGCACATGAAAAAAATCTTGTTGATTTTGATACAGAAACCTTCCAGAAATCTTTTCTAGAAATGAAGACAACGGTGCACATTTTGATCCAAGAGAGGCATGAATGACATAAGATAAAGGCAGACAAGGCTAGGAAGAAGGAGGAAGCTAAATCCTCATCAAAAGATAACAAAGACAAGGGAGTAGGAGGTGGTAGTGACCCTCCTGAACCTTCATCTCCATCTTCATCTTCTCAATCATCTTCTTCTTCTTTGTCTACTTCTAAAAAGAAACAATCTGTGAAGACACCCTTGTTAAAACTGGATGTAAAGTTTGATTTTCCTATATATAATGGTGAATTGGATGCAAAGAAGCTGGATAACTGGCTTAAGTAGATTGAAGTGTATTGTAGGATTCAAAAGATCTTGGATGATTCTTCCAAAATCCAGCTAGCTACTCTCAGAATGGGAGGCATTGCATTAGTCTGGTGGGAGACTAAGATCTAGGATGATCTTTCTACACATGGTAAAATAATTTCATCTTGGTATGAGTTTACTTCTACTTTAAAGAAATAATTTTATCCTCTAGGTTATATGCAACAAGCCATTATGGATTGGCAAAATCTTAGACAAGGTAAAGTTCAGATTGTGCAAGAGTATACACAGGTGTTTACGAAGAAGGCACTAACTCTTGGTATTCCTCTATATACACAAGATACTTTGTTAAAGTATATAGGTGGAATTCATTCATATTTGAAACACAGATTGTTGATGTTTAGTCCATCTAACTTTGATGAAGTGTGTGTCAAAGCAACCCATATTGAAGCAGGTGGAGGAAACACAAGTTTCAATTCAAAGAAAGAATTTGTTCCTCCTGAAGGCAACAAGGGTAAGAAAGCAGCCACAGTGAAGAAAGAGGAAGGTGAAAAACCTACATGTTCACATTGAAAGAAGAAAGGGCACATAGATGCAAAGTGTTGGAAGGTGCATCTAGAATTGAAACCAAAGTGGTTTAAGAAGGATCATAAAGGGAAGCAAAATACTGCAGCTGTTGTTCAGGATCTAGGATCAGATTCTAATGATGAAACAAAGATATCAGTTGTGGATTTGAAAGGTAAACCTTTTGTTGATTCTACCACTAATTCTTCATGTTCTACTTCCAAAATTCATGTTATTTTTGAAGATAAAAGATGTGAATTGTTTCATATAAGGGTGATTTCAAAGAACACTAAAATCGACACATTGATAGATAGGGGGTCCCAAGTTAACTTAATTTTAGAAGTTGTTAAACAGTTGGGATTAGAAACTAAGCTACATAAGAGACCTTATCCATTAGGTTGGGTGTGCAATGATAACATATTGTGAATAACTAACCAATGTAAGTTAAGATTTGCAATAACATCTAAGTTCATAGATGAGGTTGAATTTGATGTGGTTCCACTTGATATCTTTGGGATAGTGTTGGGTAGCCCGTACTTGTATGATAGGGAAGCTATCTTCTACAGGAATCATAATAGGTATCTTTTGTTTAAGGATGGAATTGAATACATTATAAGAGCTCATCACATGAAGAATGGTGGATCAACTATAAATATAGGGCATTTGAAAAGGATTGTAAATGCAAGCAGTAAACTGACTCTCATGTCCATAGGAGATAGTGAGGATCAGGCGCAAGCAATAGGATCAAGTCCTCATCTAGTGATGGTAAAAGAGCATTTGAATGATTCATTTTCTAATGGTGTTCCTATGCAGAAGGTCCAAAGAGTTGATACTTTTCATTTTTTATCAGTTTATTCAGTATTGTTACCTCTTTTTCTACTAGTTGGTACTATGTGGGTAATGGATGTAACAATGGATACTGGTGGATGTATGGTTAATTGTGTTAGCAATTCAATTTCATTTCTCATGATGTTCATAATGAGTCAGATATTCAGAATTACAGCATGTTGTACAAGTGATACTGGGCAAGTGAGGGGAACACGCCCTCACTTCTATTCTATGTAAAAATAGACTTTTGGAGGTCCAAAAGCTTCTCAGTGGGGAGGAATGATCCAGGTGGATCTAGAGAACCTAAAATCTTCATAGTCTCAAAATCTCTCAATTTCAGTATTATTGCAATGAGCTCAAAAAACTGGGCCTAGTGCAACTTGAATGGATTCAAAAGGAACTCTTACATAGAGGTTGTGAGTATTCAAAGTACTGGTCAATCGACAAATCAGAGGGCTCAAGAAAAGATTAAAAATTAAAGTCACCAAAAAGGGTCAATATTGGTTTCATTACGAAGAGTTCATTGAGAGCTTTCCAATGGTGTTTATTTCATCAAAATCTGAGATAATATGTGGAAGATATTAGAGAAATAATTTTACCTCAAAAGAAGGAGCTCCCTATTTTCACGGGCCCCTATTTTTGTGGGTCTATATTTCCTAATAAATTGGCCACAAGCTTTTTAAAAATAAAAAAATGTTGTTTACCATGGATTATGAATAAACCCCTATAAAATAGCAAGCTCCCTTGAAATATAACTCCGCTATAATTAAGGATGCAAATCCTTAAAAATATAATGGCTATTTCTAAGGAGAGCCAATAAAAACAATATTTAAACAAAAAAGAAATAAATACCCTCCAAAGTTTAGCCCCCCCCAAAATAGTGAATGGTTATTAATTTTGGGATCATGGTTTAAATTGTTTGGCTCATAATTATTAAAGCCAAATGGAGGTTATTTAATTGTTTGGATTTAATTTTGAAGGAGTGGAGATTATAATGTAAGCCCAAAATTATAAGGGCCATTATTTTTAAGGATAGTGGTAAATTTGGGATAGTTGGGGATATTTTTGTTATTTTAAAATGGGAAAATGGTTATTTGGTTTTAAGCCAAATTGGACATATTTTATGTATAAAAGGGTGATTATTTTCCCTTAGAAGGACAATGAGCCTTGGAGGAATTAGACTTTAACACCGAGTCTTGGAGAATTATTGTAAGTCTGAGAGGAGGAATTATTGTGAGATTAGAAAGGATTTTTGAATTCTTGAGAGGAGATTACAAGGTGTTATTTTTACACCGAAAATTGTAAAAGAAAGAAGGAGACTGTGAATGAAGGCTTGAAGCTTGGATGTTGTACTAAGGTGATTTGAGCCTGGCGACATTAATAAAGTGGTCCCCGAATTGAGAAGTGGACCCGGAGACGTATTCCTAACCGGATGAACTTCGTTATCAAGGTGTTTGCATCTTCTCTTCTATCTCTCTCTCTCTCTTCTTTATCTTTATGTTCTCTCATTTTTCTTACTGGAAATATTCTCTTTTATGTAGTTAAACACATAATTGATTTTAAAGTGTTTAAAGTATAACCCTTTCTTGTAATTTCAACGGTTAAATACATAACTATGCAATTACTACCTGGATCAGGGAATTAAATCTGTATTTTGGATTAAGTTATAAAACTTGTAAAGCCTAGTTTACAGATCAACTTACTTTGTTGTGATTTTTAAATCCTTTAGCAAGGTAGATTGTATAAGTCTTTGAGCTCTTAACAGGGCAGACCCCTCACAGGGTAGATCACATTTTTTATCAAATTTTGTAAGCCCTAACAAGCAAACTTATTACTGCAGTAGTGAAGATTTGTGGGTGTCATCCCCACCCCAGTTTTACCTTTCAAGGGTTTCTGGCTAACCAAAATTACCGTGTTATGAGTACTTTCATGAATACTGCTTAGTATGTTAGTTACTTTATTTTGAGGAAGTATTGTTGATGCTATGCAAAAATTTTATACAATGTTAAAAGTTAAAGTAGGTGATATCTGATTCACCCCCCCTCTTAGTATCTTTTCCCAACTATATTTCCAACAATTGGTATCAGAGCTGCAAGGTTTCTCATAGAAAGTCTAACCACTTGAAGAAAATGATCTTGAGATGGAAGTCTATAAGCTGGGAAAGGTCATAGAGAATCAAAATATTGATGTACAGTTGGGATCACAACAACTGGAAGTAGCTAGAGGTGAACTGAAGAAATCCTTGAGCAGAAGGAGAGAAATTGCTATTTAGCAAAATGATTCACTCTATCAAGAAGAAGATACCACTGGACTATTTGATAATACAAACTCTATAGAAAGTGACAAATCCATAAAAGAGCTACTGGAGAAAAATACTATACTAGATGATGACATCATAAATCTAAGAAGAGAACAAGAAATTCAATCTGTCAGACTTTGTGAAGTAGTTGAATAGAAAAAGAAAGCTGAAGATGACAAGACAATGGCTGAAGAAGATAAAAGACAAATAACAAAGAGACTAGATGAAAGGACAAGCGACATGAAAAGGTTGACCAACAATCAACTAGACATAGTAAATCAACTGCTGGTGGTTAATCAAGAGTTGGGCAGGAAAGATATGGAAATCAACCAATTGAGATCTGAAAATGACCAATTAAGGAATGAACTTAGATCTGAGAAGGAAATCAATGAAAGGATGAACAAACTTAATGAAGATGCAAAATATTTTGAAGAGTTGCTAAGGTCACCTAGAAGATCTGGTGATAGATCTGAATAGACTAAATAAGCATTCATCATCTACTGAAGAAGGAGAATAATCAAACAAGGGAGAGCAGAAGAATGCAAAACCAAAGAACAACAAGCCCACATGCCATCACTATGGAAAGCCAGGACATACAACCAACATATGTAGGAGAAAACATGGTAAGTTTGATCCTAAACCTAAGTTCAATGGACATTGCTTTAACTATAAGAAACATGGACATCAGACACATGAATGTAGGTCTAAGGTCAACAATCCACCTACCTTACCTAAGTTTCAAGGTCAATATTTTAACTGTGAGAAGTATGGGCATAGAACATTTGAATGCAGATCTAAACCTAGATGGTTATCAAATGAGAAAACTAAGTCACTTGTGAAGAATAACTCATACAATTGGGATTATAACACTTGGTACAATTGTCATTACTGTGGAAAATATGGACACATTGGAGAAAATTGTATGAAGACTCATTTCAGAGGAAAATCCAAAAGCTAGATGAATGGAAGCATGGTATGTTACAAGTGTAATAAGATAGGTCACCTAAAGAAAGATTGTAGATCACCTATGTTGGGCAATGATCAGAATCAGAATGAAGATATCTGTGAGAAATTGAGAAATCAAATGAATAAGACATGGAAGAAGAAAGAAGAAGAAAGCACAAGTGAAGCTAGCACATCTGAGGTCACCCAATCCGATGGATTAGGTGATCACACTTCTTCTAACTAAGTATAAAAGGTATGTTTTGAATTGAATCTTACAGTGCTTTATCTTACATCAGTTCCTAACATAAACTTGAGTAAAAGTCCATATTTGCATAGATAAAGATGCATTAGGACATATCTAAGAAAAATAGAGAGTTTCATTTTGTGTCGAGCATCAGTGTCTTGACCAAGTTATCAATGTATGCCGAGCACCTATTGTGGCCGAGATGCTATATACACTGAGCTGTGTCTTAACGGTTATATTAACCGAGCTTGTGTTAGCCCAGGTTGACATGAGATTGTCGAGACAGTTGTATTCCACTTAGAATTTCGTACGAAGCATTTATGAGGCCCTAATTCAACTTTTTCAAATCTATAAAGTGGAAAGTTGCCACCCATTTCATTTCACCAAGAGAATTGAGATTTCTTTGAGCGATTCAGAGTGCGAGCAACCAGTTTGTCAAAGGCAATTCCAAATATTTTCAGCATGTCGTCGGAAAAAATCATCTACAGGGAACTTACAAGAAATGTACACTATCAAGCAAATATTTCTTTTTGGAAATTTTAAATTAAAATGGCATCATCATCATCTACTACAATGAAGAAACAAGGGATGGAAGTTTTCAATGCACAATTGGTAAGGAATGAAGTTTGCAAGCCGCATAAATTTAGGGCAATTATAGAAACCACAATTAAAGGAGATCTTACCGGCGCCCTATCCTCAATTCTAGAGAATGTGTTGACAATGAATGACATTAGGTCTTGTTACATGTGCAAGATCGGAGAAATAGGAAGATGATGAGGAAACTGAAAGTGATGAAGAGGTGAAGAAGAAAATTGAATTGTAGAATGTAAAACCTACTATGGATGAAATATGCCACAAAATCACAAGCACTGCAAGAGTAGAAGAATTAAAGGGATTAAAATTTGGAAGCATGAGTATAGGAGACAAAGAAAAAGTTGAAGATGCTATTCTTGAAATGCTTTGCATTTTCAAGATGTTACCTATTCAGTTGGAAAACTGGATTCCTAAGGAGTTAAGCAATAGGTAGCACATAAATGGGAATATGCTCTTAATATAGAGAAACAAATAAGGGAGAGCACCCTAGCACAAGCTGAATCAAGTTTAACCCCTGCAAACATTAGAAAAATTGTGGAACAATACATAGCAAAATTTGATCCTAAGCTTAGAGCTTATTTAATCCTTCAAAACAAGGTCAAAGATGTTGTACAAGAAAGTCTAAGGACTTGGAAAATAGTGTTTGGATTGTCAATTGACAAGGATGCAGATAAAGATGCTAGTACATCTAAGGTTGCTGAGCTTGACACAAAACAAAATGCAATGGAATTACCCAATTTGGAGACTAAAGGTCCTAAGGTGGAGGAAATTCAGAATGTATCAGAAGTAAAAATTGTTGATATAACAGAGGATACCCCAATAAAGACTTAGGTATTGACCAAGGAGGATATATAGGCCATGGAAGCAAAAGACACATCTTTGCCAGGCAATAATACTGTACTTTTACAAGTAAAAGCTTATCCAAAAATTGATGAGACATCAACTATTAACACTACCCCAACCAAACCTAAAGTTGTTACAATTAACATGTTAGCTGGTACAAGCACTACCGAGGAACATGATCGATCGACACCAACAAATCAACCCACATTTGTTGAGGAGTTACAACAAGATCAAGGTGAGTAGTTAGAAGTAAAAGCTACTAGTCCTCATGTGAAGGATAAGGGAACAGAAGAAAAAGAAGTAAAAGACAAAGCTATTGAGGTACAAGAGCCTAAGGAATAAGAGGAAATACAAGCTCTTGTACAGATGCTGAGTGGGAGCACACCAAAGAAGGCACTTAAGAAGAAAGTGAAAGTCTTTTCACCAGAGGTAACCATTGATGAAGTTATTGTTATTCCGAAATGGGATTCTGATAACTTATCTTGTGAGAAGATACAAGTACTGTAAGATTTATTGAAGAGGAAAGGAAGATAGGAAGAACTAAGAAGAAAACATCAACAAAAGTAGGTTCTGTATGAAATCAGAGAAATCTTTAATGATTCTTTTGAGTTGTTTGATGTAAATAGTTCTGCTCCCATACTGGAATAACTTGTCCATATTGTTCAAAAATAACTAATGAAGAAAGTGGAGCCAGTGATAAGTTGTTGCAGTGGTTGGAAAGAAAGTTCAAGATCAAGATGATGGAAAAAGTATCCGCTGAGATTGCAATGAAACAGGTAGCACTTTCCACTTTGGTAACAGAGTCAGAAGAAGTCGTTGTGAATTCACAATCCCTGCTTACCAAACTTTGCAATGTAGAACAGTTCACTGAGGATAATCAAGGATTGGTTGATAAACTACAACAAGAACTAAAGTCCACCAGTCAAGCCTTAAGCTTGGAAGCAAAAACTAGTGCAAGACATTATGCCAAGCTTATGCATACACAAGGACAGATAGTCAAACTGATGGTTAATGATGAAAAGATAAGGGCTCATCTACTCTCTATGCAAACAATTATGACACCTCACCTGGAGGCCATACAAAGAGAGTTAGCCAAGGCTAAGGACTTAACACAGAAGAATCCAAATCTATCTATAGCTAAGAGCCTAGTTCATCTAGCTGCCGAGCTAGAAGTGAAGTCTGAAGTTTTAAATGTTGCTACAGGAGGATGGGAAACTACACTACACATGGTTATGATGCTACACAAACCATTTCTAGGGAAATACTTCACGATCCCCACTCCAAAAGAGATATGTCATGCCAAAAAAAAGGGGGAAATTAAGTGACATGACATGACAAAGGGAAGGTAACAAAATTTTGTATGTATATATATCTTAGGGGGAGTATTCAGCTAATACTAAGTACTTTTGTAAATACAAATATAATGTCATGACAAAGTGTTTTTGCCACTAATGTCAAAGGGGGAGATTGTAGATCTCTATAGTTTTGTTGACTATTAGTGACTCACACTTGGTCATTTATCTAGTCAATGATGGTCGGTCATCACTGCGACTGAGTCATTATGTAAAGGCCAAGTTATATAATGTATACTTACCGAGCAGTAGTACTACCGAGTAAACTTATGGTCACTATGCATTTTTGTATTAGCCGAGTCAAGTTTTGCTGAGCCATGTATGCAATGATTACCAAGTGATAGAGATATCAACATATGTTGAGTATCAGGAACATCATTTGCCGAGTTAGCCAAAAATGACATATGAGTTTGTTATGGCACAGTGATCAAGGTAAATCATTTTGGCCGACATTCATGTTTTGTATTTTGTTTGTTGAGGTAATTACACATCTATTTTGCAATCATTGATCCCTATGTAATACTTAGATCCAATCAAAAATTAGTATGGCTTAAGTGGCAAAAGGAGTTAATCTGAACCGTAGATCTTGAATCATGAAGATGTTTTGTTGTTTATATATAAGTATAAGATCTGAACCCTAAAACGTAAGAGAGAGTGAAAGAGAGGATGTGAAGGGTATGAAGGAATGAGCAAAGAGGCACATTCAATTTTGGTGAAGCATTCAGACAGAGTTCAGTGACTGAGTTAAGCAATGAAAGGATAGAATAGAGATAAATCTAACAGAAGAGATCAATGCAATACTGTAAAGAGAAGATCTTTAATCTGCATATAGTGCAAACCGAAGGAACAGGTATTGAGACATTCTAACAAGTGTATCAAGATAAATCTCTTAACTGAGTGGTCCTAACAAACCTATTGTAATCTCTTAACCGATTGCTTACTTTGTTGTGAGTTTTAAATCCTTTAGCAAGGTAGACTATATAAGTCTTTGAGCTCTTAACAGGGCAGACCCCTCATAGGGTAGATCACATTTTTTATCAAATTTTGTAAGCCCTAATAGGAAAAATTATTACTGTAGTAGTGAAGATTTGTGGGTGTCATCCCCACCCCAATTTTACCTTTCAAGGGTTTCTAGGTAACCAAAATTACTGTGTTATGAGTACTTTCATGAATACTGCTTAGTATGTTAGTTACTTTATTTTGATGAAGTATTGTTGATACTATGCAAAAATTTTATACAATGTTAAAAGTTAAAGTAGGTGATATATGATCCACCCCCCCCCCCTCTTAGTATCTTTTCCCAACTATATTTCCAACACTATCCAGATTGGAAGAACAAAAAGGTGACACATTTGCAGTGCATTGCTTTTGAAGTTTTTGAAGTGGCTATCAAAGAAGTTAAGATCCCTCGTCTAGCAAATCTTGCAAAGGAAGATGCTACTGGAAAGCAAATGGATTTTTTCCATCAGAATGCAATAGCCAAAGAAGCTCTTATCAGCCCCTTATTTGATAGTGAGTTTTCATAGATAAAGAAAGTAGACACAACTTACAAGATATGGAAGCACCTAGAAGACATGTTTGAAGGAGAGACACAAGAAAAGAATGCACGCAAAAAAACATGGAAGAAAAGATACAATGTATTAGAGATGCTACCTGAGGAAGACATTAGAGCTTACAACCAAAGGATTAATGAAGCAGTTGCTGGAATCAGGAACAATGGTGGAGAGATATCAGAGGAAGACATTATGGATAAGTTGATGACTACTCTTATAGCAGAGTATGAAAAAAAGATCAACATCCTTGATCAGACCATGCAGCTTACAAAAAATTTCAAGAGAGAGACCTTGATCAACAAAATTTTAGCTTTTGGGATTTCAAGATTGAAGACAAAGCCTAAAAGTGAGACATCCTTCAAAGCATCAGTCCATGGTAAGAAATCTTTAAACACTTTTGGTAATTTTGATGAAGATAAAGAGATAGATGATATTATTGCTATGATTGCTAAGAAAGAAAGAAAAAGAAAAGGAAAGTATGAAGGTCAATTACCATTCAAATGTTTCTCATGTAATAAGATTGCTCACTTTGCATCTAAGTGTCCTACAAGAGTTAAGAAATTCATAACTAACTACAAGCCTAAGTATACAAAATAATGTTACTATGCTAGTGATGGAGTTTCTGATGATGATTCAGTTGAAGATGAAATTGGATTCATTTCTATTATGGAGAAGATGTATGATGAGATGGATCGTGAAGATGAGAAAAAAGAACAAGAGCTAGCATTGATTTTAGAAGAAGACATAAGGATAGATTGGATTATAGATAGTGGTTGTTCACACCACATGACAAGTGATAAAGAAAGATTTGTTCATCTAGACAAATACAAAGGTGGCATGGTTAGATTTAGAGATAACACTCCTAAACCTATCATTGGTAGAGGAGCTATCACATTAGATGGAAAGAACAACACCGATGATGTTCTTTATGTAGATGGTTTGCAACATAACCTTCTTAGTGTTGGGTAGTTTCTTGAAAAAGGTTATCAGTTGGAGTTCAAAGACAACAAGTGCATCATTAACAACAAGGATGGTGTTATAATTGCATCAGGTTCAAAGACTAAAGGTAATGTTTTTCACCTTAATTCAGAAGCAAGTTGTTTTGTTGCTAAAGTTGATGACAGTTGGTTATGGCATAAAAGACTGTCATATCAATTTTGATAATATAGTAAATATAAGCAATGTAAAGGCATTGAGAGATCTACCTAGCATAGCAAAGCCAGTTGATATTATTTGCAGGGAATGTGTGATGGGAAAACATGCGAGGAATTCATTCAGAAGCAAGCATAATTCAGTAGAGAACAAGTTGGATCTGATTCATACAGACCTATGTGGACCAACTCAAACAAGATATACTATGGTGAAAGGTATTTCATTTTTTTTATTGATGATTATTCTAGAATGATGTGGGTTGCGTTCTTGAAAGACAAGTCAGAAGCATTTGAGAAGTTCAAAATATTCAAAGCTAAGGTTGAAAATGAATTTGGACTAAAGATAAAGTTCCTAAGATCAGATAGAGGAGGAGAATTCACATATGAAAGATTCTATGAGTACTGCAAAGAACATGGAATAAAGAGATAGTTGAGTGCACCTAGAACCCCTCAGTAGAATGGGATTGTAGAGAGAAGGAATAGGATCATCCTTGATACAACGTGCACCATCATGATTGAAGGAAAAGTTGCACACACCTATTTGAGAGATGTGGTCAACACATCAGTCTATACCATCAATAGAATACAACTGAGGCCTGACGCGGACAAGACACCATATGAGCTATGGTTTGGTAATGTTCCCACAGTGAAATACTTTAGAATATTTGGAAGCAAGTGCTACATCGAGAGGGATGAAGCAATAGGCAAGTTTGATGCAAGAAGCAATGAAGGTATTTTCCTTGGTTACTCTACTAATAGAAAAGCCTATAGATGTTTTAATTTGAGATTAAAGAAGATCATTGAAAGTGCTCATGTTAAGATTGATGAAAAGTTTATGGTTCAAGAAAGATATCATGATTATGCACCTATGATTGAAGAAGAACCTAGTCCTTCTACTAGTGAGACAGTTGTTGAAGATATGTTTGACAGTATTGATGTATTATTCAATGACCCTGAAACAAGTGAAGAAGAAACTCAAAAGGCAGATGAGACAGTATCACCTAAAGTTCCAAAGTTTACATCTAGATATCACTCTAAGGATGACATCATTGGAGATCAGAGCAACAAAGTCACAACAAGATCAAAAGCAAAGAATTCAGCAGGAAATGAAGTGGTATGTTTACTATCTCAGATTGAACCTTTAAGTGTTGAAGATGCATGTAATGATTCAAATTAGCATGATGCTATGAAAGAAGAACTAGATCAAATTATTAAGAATGATACTTGGGAACTGGTCCCAAGACCTAGTGATAAGAATGTGATTGGAACAAAGTGGATATTCAGAAACAAGATGAATGAAGATGCTATAGTAGTAAGGAATAAAGCAAGGTTAGTATGTAAGGGATATGCACAAAGAGAAGGTATTGATTATTCATATACATTTGCACCTGTGAGCAGATTAGAAGCCATTAAGTTGTTTCTAGCTTATGCAACATTCAAAAAATTCAAAGTTTATCAGATGGATGTTAAGTCAGCATTCTTGAATGGAGAGTTAAAGGAAGAAGTATACATTGAGTAGCCAGAAGGATTAACCTTATCAGATAGACCTGATATGGTATGCAAATTGAAGAAAGCCCTCTATGGACTTAAGAAAGCCCTTAGAGCATGGTATGAGAGACTTGATGGATATCTAACAAAAATTGGATTCAAGAAAGGAGCAGCAGATTGTAATATATTTATAAGAGAGACATCTAAAGGTTTACTACTTGTAGCTATATTTGTTGATGACATTATCTTTGGGGGTAATGACAGAATTAGTGCATAATTTGCTAAGGAAATGCAGAGAGAGTTTGAGATGAGCATGATCGGACCTATCAAATACTTTTTGGGATTAAATGTGTAGCAGACAGAGAAAGGTATTTTCATTAATTAGTCTAAGTATGTGAAAGCAATATTGAAGAAGTTCAAGATGGATGATTGAAAGCTAGTAGGTACACCTATGATAACGGGATGCAAGCTTAAAAAGAAGATGATTCTCCAGTAGTAGATATAACATTGTACAAGTCTATGATTAGTAAACTCATATATCTAGCTCAATCTAGACCTAATATTTCTAATGTAGTTGGCATAGTTGGAAGATTTGCAGCAAAGCCTAAACAAAGTCACCTCATGGCAGTAAAGAGAATATTCAAATACTTAAGGGGCACTATAGATTGTGGTCTATGGTATCCTAATTCAGAGAATGTTGAGCTTCATTTATATACAGATGAAGATTGGGCAGGATGTGTTGATGATAGAAAGAGTACATCAGGAGGAGCAGTGTTTCTTGGTGATAGACTTGTCACTTGGACAAGCAAGAAGTAGAAACATATTTCTCAGTCAATAGTAGAAGAAGAGTATGTCATAGAAGCTTTGAATTATTCTAAAATTGTTTGGATCAAGAAGATGATAAAGGATTTTGGAATTCAGATTGATTATCCTATTTTTATTCATTGTGATAACACTAGCACTATCAACATGTCAAAGAATCCTATGATGCATGCAAAGATAAAACACATAGAGATTAAGTATCACTTCCGTAGAGAGAAAGTGGTAGACAAAGAAGTCAAATGAGATTGTGTGATTACAAAGGAATAGTTAGCAGATATATTCACAAAGCATTTACCAAAGGATACTTTTGAGTATCTCAGGGAGAAGCTGGGAGTAATTCCCTTCCCTAATTCTACTTAGAAAAAGTGGAGAGAGCATCAGTCCTCAGTGACTGATGGATGGTTGACTACTCTACTTCAGGAGTAGTATCGGAGCTTAAATGTTTGGCACCCTTTTCCATTGATGTCAAAGGGGGGGGGGGGGTAGTATATAATCATGAAAAACAATATTAAAGGAGGAGTACATATAGAATTAAAGAGGAGTAATATATAGTAGCAAGGGGGAGTAGTATTCAGTCATGGAAGTAGTTCAGTTGAGGAAATGGATAATATTGAAGAATATTGCAATAGATGAAGGATTCATCCTTGGGGGAGTTTTGATGAGGAAATGGAGAATGTTATAAATGAATTGTTCATTTGGATTGGTGGTGTTTTTAATTCCATATGTTGCCATCAATGCCAAAGGGGAGATTGTTGGAGATTTTCCAACAAGCCAGTGCTGAATGTATGTTTGTTGTTGATGACAACATATGGTAAGTAGCATGCATGGAAGACTTATGCAGTAAGCTTTGAGTATATATAGCATGGACATGTTGTCAGCATGATATCATGGATGTAGAGGTTAATTGTTAGTACATATAGTCATGTAGCAGCTTGTGTCAACAATGTTCCTGACAGAGTTACAGGCAGTGTTCTGTGAGTGATTGTCCATATAGTTATCATGGAGGCTTGCATGTTTGGATATGTGATGGAGACATGTTAGTGATGTTAAATTCATGGATGTAGAGTTTGATGTGCAGTAGAAATGAAGTTATGAAGTCACCATTCACCCGTTGTAGTTTCCCATGTTTATCCAGAAGAGCCGACAGAGATTATATTGATACAGGAGTTGCATCTATCATTTCGGTATGTGTTATTGGATTAGGGATTGGAGAAGAGTTAAGAATGTTTGGTTAAGATCACATAATGTAATTCAGCTTGAGGAGAAAGTATCAGTTAATTTGGTAGAGCCGATAGTGTGTAGCATGCGTCTACACTTATTGATTTAGACAGGTCCCAGTTTTTGTGTTGCGTGCTTAGTAGAGCTGACATAGATGTTATTGGAGAGTATTATCATTTCTCTATTATGATTTCAAGGTGGTTCTAATAGGCCAATTTGATTATATCATTTAGAGGAAAGATACTTATAGCCAGTCATTTGTGATCGCTAGGAGCATGGCATAGAGATGAAAGATTAGAGAAAAACAAAGAGTATGAAGTAACGTGTCATCAAGTAGAGGTCTATGTGACTGTGAAGATAGAGTGTGATATTCATTGGAACTAATCAAGATAGAAGGCCTACCTCACATTTCACCAAGATCCAGATATAGTGTGTATCTATTATTTAGAAGGTTGCAGCCTTCACCCCTTTGAGAAGTGAGCTCTCAGACAGTGTGTTCTGGGTCAATCATAAAAGACTCCTAATAGAGTTTGACCTTTGACTAGGTCATTGTACTTATTGCATTGTAAAGATCAACTCCTAACAGGGTTGTAAGATCTTCTAACAAAGATCATTATACACTAGTGCAGTTTATTAGTGGGTGTTAATTCCCACTGGGGTTTTTACCTATTTGGGTTTCCCCGTAACCAAAATATTGGTGTTGTGTTCAAGTGTTATTTCATTGTGTTTATGCATAAAGTTTAAGTATACTTAATTGGATAAATAATTGAAACTTGTAGATAATTGATTCACCCTCCCCCCCCTCTCAGTTATCTCTTAGGACTATTCCTAACAGTCATATCATTCAATAATGATATATGATGAATGAGTTAAGGACAAGAAGAAATGAGAAGTTGAGAAGTTGAAGAACTTAATTGGGCAACTGATACAAATTGGTCAATGATTAGATTATTTTGATATAATTTTTTTCTACCTAACATATGATTATGTTAATTCAGTAAAGCATGGTGATGAAGATTTCACAATTGGGTAAGTTAAGTTTTTTTGGCTACTGAGTAGGATATGTCACTCAATAAGGTAAAGGTAAAAAGAAAGGTCACTTGGTAAAGTACAAGGAACTCAAGGCACCAAGCAATGTAACCAAAATTCTAATGAAGAACACCGAGAAAAGAAAATATATTAAATAAGGATTGAATCAACATTTAATGATGAGTTGGATGATCATGATGATGAGGAAAGTTAGTTACAAGAGATATACGGTTATGAAAATTCAAGGGTGAAGATCTACGACAAGATCTAAGTGGCAAAAAAATATGGAACAATTTTCTAAAAAATTTCAAGTTCCTAGGTGAAAAGAAAATGTGTTACCGAGATCCAGATTGAAGGTATAATGAATTGGACAGTTAAGATTGATTAAGGGAAAATGTAATAGAGGAGATTAAGAGGCAAAAATTGTCTATATAAAAGATGATTTTGTATGGACAAATGGTTGGAAAAGTGAATAGTTGAAGGGTTACCGACTATTGCAGTGAAGAAGGAACAACGAGATTTCGAGTGGGAAAGAAAAGATTTGATGACGTGTTGATGCCAGAGGATAATGAAGAATTGAAGTGAAGACAAAAGAGTGCACAAGGATCTAATTGAGAAAATATAGTTGTAAATCTACAGGTCAATTTTATTTATTGTTGCTTATTAGCATTTGTAACAGAGAAATCTCTTAATAGAGTATACCTAACAATATTATTGTAAAATCCTTGAAAAAGGTGACATTCTAAAGAGTTTTTGAAGCCCTATAACAAGACCACTCCTAATATGGTGAAGATCCTAATAGATCTGAGGTAAATCCCTTGACCAGGTCACACCTAATAGTGTGTATTGTAATCTTTAACCAGATTAGCTCTTAATCATGCGTACTTCAGAAGAGTATTTTCTTAGTGGGTGACAATTCCCATTGTGGTTTTTCCCAAAGCTGGGTTTCCACGTTAAATATTGATGTTACATGTTGTGAATGATTTAGTGATTGTTATATTTTATTTACTATTGTCAGTAAATAGTGAGCTTTGTTTCTACCAAGCTCCTACCAAGTTAATCAGAAATTTTTTTTTAAGGTATTTGGGATCAGGGATTATTGATTCTATTAGAGTTGATGAGTAAACAACTCACAACTCTCAATAACACCTGCACGAAAATACCTATCATTGAGAGAGAGAGAGAGAGAGAGAGAGAGAGAGAGAGAGAGAGAAGTTAGAGAGGCCTAAACGCATGGATCCATGAAAGAGGTGACATTCTTGATGTACAAAAACAAAAGTTGCACTTCAATAAAATGAATGTTTCTCAATAAGATTACAAGATAGATCAATCCTTATAAAAGGAGATCAAAACCCTAAAAGGGTGCACAAACATAGGTTGCATAATAATAATTAATAAAGAAATCAATTATTATATGCCTAAAGTTTAGCTTAAGTAGAAAGAGATAATAAGTGACTTAGTAATTAAATCAATATGATTTAATTAATAAGTAAACAATTTATTACTCTAACACCCCCTTAAGATAAACCTTGGGAGAAAATAAAAACCTAGAAAGAACTATTGAAAGCAAATGGGCCCTGCCAAAAAAATGCTTGATCAGGTACCCAAGTACAAAATAAAGTCTCTATAAAGAGGAGAAATAGAGAAAACCACATGGGAAAAACTCTACTCCAATAAGAGACAAAGACTAGTCTGAAGGACTGAAGAAGCCTCCAAAACTAGGAATGTTCCAGAAAATAGGAATAAGGATGAACATGTACAACATCATTGAAGCAAGAAGCTACAAATTCTATCAAGAAGTAACTGTTGATCTGAAGATCCTCCACTGGAATATGACTAGGTAGAGAAGACTGTAATCTGAAACAACTAAAGTCAAAGATACATAATACTGTAATCTGCATGAGTTCCCTCAAATGACACTACTCAAATCAGGAGGAAAACAAAGGCAAACACCTAAACTTGAAGATACAAATGACATAAAAACACCAAAATCTAAAGAGCTAATCAATCAAAGTTGGAAGAGTGCGTCCAAAAAATAGGTATCAAGCCACTGCATCCACCTAGTATATAGAATTAAGTAATGAATACATAGCTCCACTATCAAACCAAGGAAGCAGTAGAACCAATAGTAGAAGCCCCCCCCCCCCCCCCATAATGTTGATAAGGGAGTAATGATAGGTACACTAAAAAGGACATCCAATATGAACTACACATTGAAGAAGATCCAGGAACACCGAAGGTGCAGAGAGAGTACAAACACAAATAAAGATACCTGAGGCTAATGTCATTGGAGGAATGCTCAAAGCACAAAAGTAGATAGAAAACAAAGGAAAACATCAAACACCCCCTGACACTTTATAATGAAGTGCAAGTACATAGAGCATGAACATGTGCAAGATCACATACATGAAATATAATGACACTTTATCTCAGTGTGTTTGCATAAAAGAATGCTACAAAAGTGAATTGTACACTACTCAAAGAAGAGAGAAGGTTGTTGAAACAAAAGAACAACCAAATACGAGCCATCCCTCAAAGGGAAGAGATCCCATGACCTATAACATCCAAGTTATCCATCAGATTGAAAAAATGCAAGAAAATAAATAAAATATACCTGAAGTAGAATCTAGAAAAAATAGTCATAGAATTGGAAAGGTCTTAGAACAAGCTTTACAAGGATATATCAATTTCCCAAAATAGAGTCCGGATGCACAAGATAGAGCTCCCGGAGTGCAAAACTGAATATCTAGCTTTGATAGTAAAAAAACACCATAAAAAATGAAAAATCAGAGATTAAAACCTCTAGATCTGGATAGAGCTCAAAACCAGCTTTCTTACGATATCTCGATTGCCCAATTTTGACACCGTATGCTCAAGTTATGAGCAAAAAACCACAATGCTACCCAAAAACAAAGAAAATAAAATAAAAATATTTTTTCAAAATTGTTGTACTTGCATTAGGATGTGTGCTAGGGTCGTACGACCCTAGTATGCAAAAAAAAAAATCCTTAGAATGCAACGACGTCTGAATCAAACATGCATTAAATGGATCTAGGGGTTCTTGGTCGCTGCCGTGAGGTCCATTTGAGCAAAAAATGCTCCAAAATACCAGTGACCGCCTCAGGATCCGTGTCAAGGCCAATTGCAAAAACTTTTCTCCATAGATTCCAACTTTGTCCAAATTGAACAAACTTTATATGGATCTAAGGGTTCTTGGACTCTTTGAATGCAACTGCGAGGTCGATTTGAGCCCAAGATGACCAAAAAGAAAGGTCCCCCTGATCCAATAGAAAACCCTCTAAAACTGTAGATCTGATAAACAAGGTCGAATCTCTTAGGAAGAGGATAGGGGAAAATAGATTTGAAGCTCTAATATCATATTGGAGTTGATGAGTAAACAACCCAAAACTCCCAAGAACACTTGCACACAAACACCTGTCAGAGAGAGAGAGAGAGAGAGATAAGCAAGAATCTAGAGAGGCCTGAATGCATGGATCCATGAAAGATGAGACATTTTTGATGTGCAAAAACAAAAGTTGTAATTCAATAAAATGAATATTTCTCAATAAGATTACAAGAGAGATCAATCCTTATAAAAGGAGATCAAAACCCTAAAAGGGTGAACAAACCTAGGTTGCATGATAATAATTAATAAAGCAATCAATTATTATATGCCTAAAGTTTAGCTTAAGTAGAAAGAGATAATAAGTGACTTAGTAATTAAATAAATATGATTTAATTAATAAGTAAACTTTTTATTACTCTAACAGATTCACCCCCCCTCTCCATAATCCAACACCAAGGAGAGGAAGAAGCTACCAAATAATGAAACAAGCGATGAAATTATGTTTCCCACAAGTTCTAGTAGTTTATTTATATTTAATTTATTGAAATTGTTACAAATTACGATAGAATTTTGTGCACATCTATGGTTAATTTATCTATGTTGCTTCTTGTTTGTGCAGGTTCAATTATTGTGCAAGGAACACATTTGAAGAAAATAAAAATAGTTAAACATGGGATTCATTTTATTTATTATAAACCTACCAACAAGGTTTATCAGTATAGCCACCTTATAATTTCCACTACCCTATCTCTTCATCTAGTCACAAGACGTAGCATTCCTAAGTGGAGACTTGATACTAATGATCATGAGAGAATATTATGTGTTATCCATCAGTGAGGTGAACCACTTGATGTGGCATAGAAACAATGTATATATGTATGTTTACAACTTGTGTGAATTTTCGTTGAACAATATGACATAGAGATAAATTTGTCTTAAGTAAACTATTGCAATTTGAACAATATTAATACTTATTTTGAAATTTGAATGTACATTGCACGTCTTAAGGGGATGATTAAATACGTATCTCAATTTGAATGCATGCATGATATTGCAATGCTTTTTTTGTATAGTTGATTAATTAGGACACATCTTAAGGGGATGATTTAATACTTATCTCAATTTGTATATATGTGTGATATTAATACCTATCTCAATTTGAATATATTGCACATCTTAAGGGGATGATTAAATACTTATTTCATTGTATGCATGATATTGTAATGCTTTGTTTGTATAGTCGATTAATTAGAACACATCTTAAGGGGATGATTTAATACTTATCTCAATTTGAATGTATGTGTGATTTTAATACTTATTTCAATTTGAATGTATTGCATGTCTTAAGGGGATGATTTAATACTTTTCTCAATTAAAATGTATGTCTTAAGGGGATGGTTTATTACTTATCTCAATGAATGTGTACATGCGTGATATTGAAATACTTTGTTTTTATAGTTGATTAATTAGGACACATCTTAAGGGGACCTAGATGAAATAAATACAATCAAATACATATAACTTCTACATCATCAAATGTATATTATAAATGTCAAACATATAACTTACATCATCAAATGTATATAAATTACATGATGTCAAACATATATAAATTAGATCATCAAACATAGATCAAGTATATCATGTCAAACATCA
Source organism: Chamaecyparis obtusa (assembly GCA_027943335.1). Classification (NCBI taxonomy): domain Eukaryota; kingdom Viridiplantae; phylum Streptophyta; class Pinopsida; order Cupressales; family Cupressaceae; genus Chamaecyparis; species Chamaecyparis obtusa. Next base: position 782,784 of record BSBK01005261.1, on the reverse strand, counting down.
ATCATAGATCAAGTATAGTTCTTCGATCATCAAACATATAACATGTCAATAATCAAACATAGATCAAAAGTATACAAATCAAATAATATCGAATGCAACATCATCAAATGTAAACATATTTTTTTATTCTACATCATCAAATGTATATTATAAATTAAATGTCAAACATATAAATTCAAACATATAACTTAGATCATCAAATGTATATAAATTACATGATGTCAAACATATATAAATTAGATTATCAAACATAGATCAAGTATAGCATGTCAAACATCAATCATAGATCAAGTATAGTTCTTAGATCTTCAAACATATAACATGTCAATTGAATCAAGCATAGATCAAAAGTATATAGATCAAATAATATCAAACGTAACATGTCAATTGGACCTAGACTCTAGAGATGAAATATAACATAAAATAAATAATGTGTATAGATCAAAAACATATAAAGTGTCTCTAGAACTAAGATGAAAGTGTCTATGTACTAGATCTAGATGGATTGACAACCTAGGATTCATCACGATGATTCCTAGTAAGCGGTCCCCAGAGTGACTATCATGTTGTGAAGGATGTGTCGAGCCCTGTACAGAGAAACTGATATAAATTACATGTATCTAAACAATAAATGTATAAAGTGATATAAATTATAAATCTACACATCAATAAATTTAAAACTCACATGTCCACTACTCATGTCATCATCAAGTGAGTCCCGACGATATACACAATCATATCTCAATGAAGGAGTAAAAAGAGGCATATCCCCCTAAAAAAAATCATATATATAATACACATGATATCATATTAATCGAATTAAAGAAAAGAAGTAAATTTGCATGCTATGAAAGTTTGAAAATTTAGTTTGTAACATAAAAAATAAGATTTACCTGTGTAGATGGTGGCACATGATAGTACTCAGACTCCCTAGCCTTGATCATGTCAACCAAGGCATCAATATTTTATTGGGCCTCATCCAGTCTCAACTCTATATTTGCAACATGACTAGTCAACACACATCCCACTAATGATGAATGCAACAGACTGACCAAATGAGATGCCATGGAAGTTGAATCATCACATGTCAGCAAATCCATGTAAACTGTAGTCACCATGCTAAAGTCAACATCCTCAAGGCCAACATCAGAGGACTGGTGCATTGCACTCATTGAAGGGTCTGTACGTTGTGCCTCTCCCTCTGTAGCAATAGAGTGGTTGGTAGGTGGATCCTCATGGGCATTGCCACTATGGCCATCGTCTAGGTGATGAGAAGGATGTGGATGAGCATATCTGATAGTACCCACATGAGATCTAACATATGATATGGAGATATCATGGCCATCTACTATAAATGTGTATGCATCTAGAAGATCCTCAACCAAACTATTCAATGTAACTCGCGCCATTTCTCATGTGAGTCCCTATAGTCTTGCAAGTGAAGGGATGCCTGCTACACTATAGATTTCATATGAGGTCCTATTAGAGGATGCTCCAACTAAGGATCTAGAGTGTCATTGAGACATCAAATACTACCTAACCTGATCACTAGATATGGATCTAGTAGCTGCTACAATATCCCCAACTCCATCAATCACTCCTTGAAGTTGGGTTCTATGCACATCATCTATTACGAGACCCAAAGAAGGAGCTATAACAGGCTCCCTTTGACCAACAATGGCCCTATGTGCTATTAATGAATGATTAGGTCAATGATAAGAATCTCTATCAGCCAGTCTACCATGCCCCTATCCTAGATGTGGTGGAAAATCAGTGTAATTCACGACCCTCCCTAAATGAACCTCAGCAAAAAGCTGTTATGCAAAATATACTGGAATCTGGTCATTATTTGGATAATGACCATGGGCAGCAAGAAATCATGGGTATATCAATGAATTCATAGCTGGATCCTGACACCTAGTAACCTAATAACACTTCACGTACTTCTGATCAACATAAAATGGGAAAGCTTCCCATTTTAGGGTCTCTTTGGACACTAAGCCCTGTACCTTAGAAAGAGAAATGCCTGAACAAACCTCTCGTCTCTTCCACTCAAGTATGGCCTCTATAGTATCTATTGAATAGGAAGTGGCACTCTCAATATCATCCCTAATTCTAATGAGGCAATCAAGTATCGACTGACAAGAATTATTATACATACTAGAGCTAGTAGTCTTCTTTATAAAGTCTCCCAATCTTCCAATTTCATGGTTAGTTCGAGAAAATAGTTCCTGAGGTGGAATCGATGCATCTTCCATGATGTCTAACTTATAGATATATGTGTACCTAACATTTTTTATTTACTATCAAATGAACACACATGTGTGTGTACATAGCATATATATATGTGTGTTTGTGTCACATATATATAACATCATCTACATACATATTTTGGCATGAAAGATGATATACATATATTTCAATGAAAGATGATCTATATATACACATGTATATATATACACACATAAAATTATATATACATAAAAATAAATCATAAAATCATATATATATATACACACATCTATATGTGTGTGTATACATGTATGTATATACACATATACATGTATATACACATATATAAATGTACATGTGTGTGTGTGTGTATATATATATATATATGTGTGTGTGTGTGTGTGTGTGTGTGTGTGTCTATGTATATGTATATACATGTACATATGTGTACATATACACACAGATATATGTATGTGTATATATGTGTGTGTATACATATACAAATATACATGTATATATACACATAAATAAATGTATATGTACACACACACATATATACATGTATATGTTGGAAAGTTGGCTATATTGGTGTATATGACTTGGGTTATAGTGTTGTCATTATGGAAACAAAGTCATATAGTAGATTGGAGTCAGCGCACTTCATGAGAAGATCAGAAACTGGTTAAGTGTTGAAGAATGGACAGTATACAGAGTACCCGAATCTCAGAGCATCAGTGCATGTGCGTATGACTGAGTTATGGTATGTGCCCTATAAGATAAGTTAGTTAGATTATATTCATGCTTAGTCTATGAGCGGATGATCAGATATGCAAGTATGAGAAATTTACAGACAGTCGAAGTTACACAGCCAGTGTGTGCCAGAGAAGAACAAAGTAAGCAGCTGACTGTTGGCATTTTGATTTGTGGTTATATTATTATGATGTAAAGGCCATGTGCCTATTGTAATTAGGTTGCCGACATGTAATTATGTTTTTTTGTAAACACGCTTGAGCCAATTCAATTGGAAGCATTGTATGTAATCAGTTAAAGGGCCGACCTAGTTATTTGTTTTGTATGCGCATATAAATATGAGATGCACCCATTGTAATTAGTGTGAGAGTCATTATAGAGTTGAGATAAGAAGAGAAAAAGTGTGGGAAGAGTTGATAAGATGTATTAGAGCTTTGCAAGAGGTCAAATCATTAGCGCATAAAAGGAACTGATCAAACAAGCAGTGTCACAGTAACAGTTCATCCAACAAATATAGTGTGTATCTGAGATCAGAAGGTTGCAGCCTTCACTACTTGAGCAGTGAGCTCTAGGATAGTGCATCCACACACCTAACATGGTTTATTGTAAAAGACTCCTAACAAGGTCTGACCCTTGACAAGGTCTACTATACTCAATAAAGCAACTCCTAATAGGGTTAAGGATATTCTAACAAGGATCATAAAACACTAGTACAAAATATTAGTGGGTGTCAATTCCCACCGGGGTTTTTACCTATTTGGGTTTCCCCGTAACCATATTGGTGTTATGTGTTGATTTCATGTTTCATGTTTATGTGGATGTTTATTTTAGTAATTAAGTATTTAAGTTCAGCTTGAGATTAAGTAAAAAGATAAAATACAGTGAACATTGATTCACCCCCCCCCCCCCCCCCCCCCGTCTCAGTGTTCCCATTCCTAACAATTGGTATCAGAGCTCTAGTCCTCAGCAAAGAAGTTTAACCACTTGAGGAGATCACAGACAAAGTAGAAATGAAACATCTAAAAAGAAATCTTGAAGCTACTCTTGAAGACCTGGATTGATCTGAAAAAGAAATTGAAGAACTTAAAGAAAATGTTAGTGATGCTCAAGTAGTCATCAAAAGGCTAAGAAAAGATTTGAAAGAATGCTCTACCAGTGATTTAGGGATTATGATCAAAAAGATCAGTGAAGAAAATTCATCTCTAAAAAAATAGATTGAAGAATTAGATGATAAGCTGACCAATAATCTGGAAGTCTATGATGAATAGATCAAAGAGAACCTTCAACTGAATGAAGAATTAAGGAAAGAAAACATGGAAATCTTGGAGCTAAGGAACAACAAAGAAAGCTTGGAATCTAAATTGAAAGATGCAAAGAATCACATTGATAAGTTGCACACCAATTTTGATTTGATAGAATCTCAATTGTATGCAAGAAGAGTTAAAGGAGATACTAGTTGCATTGCATACAATGAAGCACAAAATCATATTGACAACATGCGAGCAAGAATGAAAGCACCAGAAGACACCTTAGATGTTAAGTTGATTGGAAGTCAGACTAAAGATCATCTTGAACCATCCAAGAATGAGCGCAAGCCAGTAGATCAAAGTTGTTATGCATGTAATAAACATGGACATATAGCAAGGAACTATACAAAGGTAAGACCTTTCAATGGTTACTATTATTCATGCAATAAATTTGGTCATAGAGCTATGAACTGTAAGACAAGTCAGAAGAACAAGATTCAACATAACAAGAGAAATCAGAATTAGCCAAATGTAAGAAGTTCTAAGAATGTTACATGTCAGATATGTAACTATAATGGTCACTCAGCTAGACAATGTAAAATGGTGACCCATGTCAATACGCCGAGGAATATAAGGCCTTCAATCATTTTTCACTCTTGTAACAAGGCTAGACACATCTCAAAGTTTTGTAGATCAAGGACGCAAGGTCAGGAAATCCCTAAAAATCCTGAAGAACCAGTATTGGATCCTGAAGGAGAAGTCAAGTTTGTGAAAGCTTCAAAGGATTCAAGCTTGATTTGGTCAGAAGAAAAGAAGGATAAGGTTGATGAGAATGTATTGGATGCATCCATAGTGGATGCACCCTCTACATTTGGATGAATGGCCCTTAGGGTCATAGGGGGAGCTAATTCAGCTCTAAACCCATGCATGGTTGGTATACTCACTTTTAGAGTATGCACCTTTGGACTAGTTGATTATTTACAGAATGAAAGTTACAAATTTTCAAGTGACAACCTACTTTACACGACAAGCATTAATGGTAGATTTTATACTTTAAAGTACATAGAAGTTTGTAAATCTCTCATTGCATTCAAATTCAGAGTGATTGGAGAGAAGAAGAGTCCTAGAATTTGATTGTGAAGGATTGCAGTTTGATTCATCAAGTGACTTGCTATGCATTTGATCGGTTGCAAAAACCCTAGTTCATCACGTCGATTCAGAATATCTTGGAAACCATTAGGAAAGTGATTTACAAGTAAGTGATGGCTACTCCTATTGTATTTGATGTTGCAAAAAATAAGAGATATGTATTTAAGAGGCACCCATTGAAATCCACATAGGATGACCTAGAAGGGGCATTCTCCCGCATGCCTATGGGTGTTATGCATGTTGAAGACATTAGGGCATACATATACTGTAAGAAAGAGCTAGTAGGATTGGAAAAATTAGGGTGCACATGGAAACAATGATGAAACTAGATAAAACCTTCATGGAAGAGTATGCATAGTGGAATAATCACCCTATAGTGGAGTATACTATGACATATGAGTTCTAAAAATTAGAATGGATCAAGATTCTACTGAGCAGGATTCATGATGACCTATTTTGGATAGGTGAAGTGCCGGTCAAAATTACTAGTGACCTAATTCATGAGATGACAAGCCTCTCAAAGATAGGCATCATTCTTCTAGTGGGAAAGGATGTAAGGAAAGTGGTTGAGCAAACATGCAAGTTAAGAAGTGATAGGCACAGAATGACTATAGAGCCTATTAAGAAAGATGATATCAAATTGATGTCCATGATACTAGGATACAGGTTCCAGCACACCAGCAGGGTGAACAGTGTGTCTGCAGCCACAATTCTTGTAGCTATAAGACTTGTGAAAGAGAATGGAGAGTTCAATTTGTGTGAGATCCTTCGTGCACAACTAATAGATAACATTAAGGCCATCAAGCATGACAAGACCAAGATATTCAGATTTGGGTCTTTGATCATATATATGTAATTCCATATTGTTGGAAAAGTGCCTGATTTGTATCTAGATAAATCTATCCCCATAATGACACAGATATCTCTCAAGGCATGTACTGAGAGTACATTGAAGGACTACATGACACTGGAGTTAAAGACATTTAGAGTCAATATGTAGATAAGATACAGAATTCCAAATAAGATAGTTGAAAAATACAAGGATACCATTTGTTTCATGGTTGAGATAGACACAACATGCATGGAGGCAGTTGAACCAAGGACAAAGTGGATCCATCCACTTGGATATGAGGTTGATGGAAAAGTCCTAGAAGCATATGCACAAGTATTGATTTTAGCCCCTAAAGACCCTAATGAGCCAAGATGGGGAACCTATGAAGAGAAAACAAGAGAAGTTGATGCAATCTTGAACAGTGTAGAAACAAAAAGGAAGGTTGCCAAGGTTACTTCAGAAATCTTGAGAATTCATGGTGTATCACAAGAAGACTTAGACCAAGCAAGGGAAGAGAAGATTGCTTTGGAAATTGAAAGTGCGACAACAAAAAAGATAGAATCAGAGGATCCTAAGCTAAAGAAGGTGAAAATTGAGAAATCTGATGTTCAGAAGGGTAAAACTGATGTTACTCCTATGCCCAAGGAAACCATTGACTTTACTTCTCCTCCTGAGTATAAGGCAATGCCTAAGAGGAAGAAAGATAATAGCACTGGTCATCCATCCTCGCGAGTAACAAGAAATAAGAAAAACACTCAAGCACCTCCCGAAGTAAGTTTCAAACCTAGTCTCAGTGTGCTAAGTACAAGGATTGTTGATGAAGGCAAAATTGATCAAGTAGGAAAGTTCTATGAGAAATACAGTGAGATTGAAAAATCAGAGATACATGGAATGATTTTCAAACATATGTTAAATTTTAAGAAGACAGTCTTAGAACTGAAGACTATGATTCCTAATAATGTGTGGAACATCTTAGAATTCCAAAAGAGATAGGCCATTGAAGAGGATCTAAGGATAAAAGAAAAGATTCTAGGTGAAACCCTTCCAGTATGTTCTGTAGAGGAGAAATCTTTGTTACTAGATCTAGTAAAGCCACATCTCAGAACCAAGTCAAGGACCCTACAGATAATGGACAAGAACTATCAATTGGTTGCTAAGGAAACATAGAAGGCATTTGAAAAGGTCTTCATGAATAGGCACATGTATCCAGCTACTACGCCCAAAGCTCAAGTACCCACTATGGTTGCAAAAGATTTAGAGACTACTAATGTACCTATGAAAGGTCTCTAGGACTCAATGCCTACAGTTGAAACAATATCAGAGGAAGATAAGTCAGCACCCATATCAGAGACATTCAAAGATGACTCAATTTTTATTGATAATGTAAAAGTCACTTTGGTGGCCACAGAAATGGATTTTGATAAGTTTGAAGAATCCTTTGTAATCAATCAAGAGGCTGAGAACTTATGTAGTAACACTCCTCCTAATCAACAAGAAATATTGATTGAGGACATAACAGATATAGAAAAAGAAGAAGAAAAGATGGAAGAAAAGAAATAAGAAGAAAAAGAAAAAGAAGCTGAAAAACAAAAGGGAGAAGAAGAGGTAAAAGGAAGTGATAAAAAAGATGAACCATCAGTTGAAATGATTAAGGTAAAACAAGAAGTGATGGATAGCACTCCTATCACTCCCTCAGCAGCATTGTTGTCAAGTTTGACACCTGAAACAACCAGTTTGGATTCATGGGGAGAAGAAGACCTGATCAAGTTCAACGTCTTAGCTATGGAGAAAGCCAAAGAGAAATAGGTAATGAGGAACCCATTGTTTGTTGAATCAGTCAACTTATTGAATAGTCTACTACCTTTGGACAAGAAAGTGTTTAAGGTGAATTCAATTGATGATGTTAGCAATATCCTCATAGCCTTCAAGACTAGTTTTGCTAGCTTGGAAGAATCTGCATCTCAAGTTGCAAAAGAGAAATACATGAAGAAAAGGCTAAGTGAATTGATCAGCAACTTCTCATTTGACCTCAGTTCACTTAAAGTTGGACAAGCAACTTTCAAGGAATTTGCAGCAAAAGGCAGAAAAATTACTGCTTACTATATGGATCAAGACAAGCTCATTGATGATCATCTCAAAAAGATACAAGAAGCAGCAACAATGATAGAAAGTGTAAAGAAATCAATAGAAGACCCCTCCACTGATGTAAACATGTGCATCTATGTATATCAAGGGCAGATTGATAAGATTGAGAAGGAAGAAAAGGAGATGTCCAAAATAAGAGCAAGGCAAACACAGCTAAGGAATGCTCTTGCGCCCTCATTAGATATACTAAATCAGAATATCAAGGAGATCGATGCCACCATGGTGACATATTGTAATACCCCCAAAATGGGCTATAGGTTCATTAACCTCCTACATCTTCAAATCAAACGAAATCGACATCAAAGTCCTAACCTAAGGTACATCTACACATTATCGAATCCTAATTGATTTTATCCTAAATTCTGCATCGGGGAATATTCCTAGCAATATTCCTATTTATCAAAATTATCTTGATTTAATAATTATTTGGTGATAAATCTTATTTATCCTAAAGTTTGATTAATTGAATATTTTGAATATTTAATTAATTAGATTTAATTCTGCCACTTAATTATTTAATTATATTTATTCTTAAATTGTATTATTTAATTTTGACAATAAATTGAAATATCCTATGACTAACTGATTAAATTATTATTTAATTAATTAATGTCAATTGTCAAATTTAATAATATAGTTTTTGAATAAAAGTTTGATTTAATAATTGATTAACCCATAAATCAATTGTTTTAATTCAAAAATCAGTTAAGTTGAGAATAAATCACTTTATTTTTAAATTAATTTATAATTAAATCATGCACAATCAGAAAAGCAGGCAACTAGAAATTAACAATCAATTTTAAAATTAAAACTTAACATCTGGTGATGAGTTGAAATCTGATGTAAACTCTATTTTAAGTTAAACACTGCTTTTGCATGATTTTTGTGAGCTAATTATCTCTGATTTCCTGATAACTCAAAAATCAACCTGAGTTTATCAAGAGTGATTTATGGCTTTTCTCATGCATCCTCAAGCCCTGTATTTCTATAAAATCAAGGCTCAACTCTTCATAATTATCAACACTTGAATTTGCACAATTACTCTGGTGAATTGGCGATTGAAAGATTAAGCACTTGCGATAGACGATTTGTGAGATCTTTCATAGTTGATCATAGTTTACATAGTTTTCATATCATATCATTCATTTTCATTCATATCATTCTTAGATTAAATCCACATTCAATTCCATTCATCTAGCTTAGATTCATATAGTTTCTCATATTATTGCACAAAAAATACAAAAATATAGATTAATCTAGATTCATATAGTCTTTCATTCTTTTGCATTCAAATCCTTCATTTAGGTGTTGCATTGTCACTAATCTCAATTTCAATCTGAGAACATCATACTCACACCTACTAGAAGGCAGTAAATCACCTGGTTAGCATAGTTTCATTTACTTCAAAGATTTTGATTTTTGCTAACCTCTAATGTTTTACTGAAGTGTTGTGTCCGCAGCTAGGTACAAAATTCACACACACATTTATGGTGCCCACCATGGGGCCCTGAAACGGGTTTCCATTTGACTTCTATCAATTTCTTGTCATTTTCTGATTAAAACTATGATCTTTTATTTTTTGTCCGTACATTTTTCATACAACTTTTGTTAGAAAGTCATACAAGGAAGACACCACTGTCATACGATAGTTGATTCTATCAAGGCTTGTATCAGAAGCTATATAATATCATTTGGGAGCTTGATTGTCGTATGAGAAGACACCCACTATTGTACGAGTTTGATGATTGTCGTGTGGGAGGTAACCCACTATTTTATGAGTTTTGACACCAGATTTCAATTGTCGTTTCAAATTTCCAAGCAATTTTCTAGATTTGATTGTCAGATTTGGACTAATAGCTAACCCTAACAATTGAGATCTTCTATTTTGACTGATATTTGCTGAGTTTTGATTGGAAAAAGTGTAACTAAATTCCTAAAATAGGTAAAATCTACTAAGCGTGTTGTGAGGAATTTAGGTATTCTACTACAATATGATAACATTTCGATTTGGATTAAAACAAACTCTCACGTGTCAAGCTTGTGTGACTTTTTATTGTTTTCATATCATAGACTTCATTTTGGGCTATAAAAATGAACATAGATTCGCTTTCTACATATTTGTTATGCATAGTAAATAGGCCCTATGAACACTATTTGTGGATGATCTCGAGAGATTGGGCTTCTTTCACTTGTTCACGCATGTGAAGCTCTTCTTGATGAAGGATCCCCTTGTAGGTAGGGAGGATAATGAGATTGTATTGCGTTCTACTAGATTTTTGAGTCTTCCACTTTTGATCGATACATCTTCTCTCTGGAGAGGTTGATAGATCATAAGCAGTTGATATCATAGATCTTTGTGAGATAATTTTAGTCTTAGCGTGTCGGATTAATCTGTCTGCTTTGTTTTGGTGAAGTGAAAAGGCTAGGGGATTATGCTCTACTTCCTTTTTGGATAGTACCAAAAACCCAAATCCTTGAATCTGATCTAGTCCCCTTGTGGTATCTTTTGTGAGTCACCTTTAGAGAGGTTTAACCGTAGTGGACATTCCCTTAATTGGGTCTACCACGTGGATGGAACCTCAAGCGATAATATCCATTTTCACTATGGTAGCAACAGCAGCTATATAAATGTCCTTATGGAGGAAATCTTCACAGGTGTGGTCTCTTGTTGGGCTGTCAGATCTCCCTAGCAGATCCTGATTGATTAAATTCTCAAACTTTGTCAAAACCCCAATGCGCCTAGATTGGAGTTCTCCCTCTTGAGATCACAAAATTTGTAGAGTCAAACCATTACTACAAACCCTAGTGAGGCCAAATTTTTCATTTTCTAGGAATATGTGCATTATTGAAAAACTTTTTGGAACATACACAAATAGCACTCCTAGGGACTATCATATTAAGTCACTATTGCTTGTTCATGCACAAGGTTTCTTTTGCCCTTGTTCATTTTTTTCAGACGATCGCCTACTTCCCTTGCATGCTATTTTTCATGCTTGATATCTACTCAGTTATTTGAGATGGACTATTACATAGATCTTCAAAATTGGACATAAAACTTTGCCAACAATCTGAAACTAAAAGCCTAAAAATTGCAAATTTGAAGCAAAATTCCTCTCTAGAGTCAAAAGTCATCCCACAACCTTAGATTGTCATACGAGTCTTGAGAAAAAGTCATTTCAGAACCCCTTTATTGTCGTATCAGAGCCAGTACTGAGTCATACGAGTGTTGTCACCAGAAATTAAAAAAACATTATCCCTGGCAACAATTGTCGTATGAGTTTTGTCAATTGTCATTTGAGAGCATACCTAGTGTCATACGAGCCAACAGAAACTCATTTGAGAATTTTCAAAAAGTTGTCAGAGACTTGTCATATTTGTCAGAAATCTAGTTTTTACAACCTATTTCAGATTCTGTCAAAACATTCACTGTGTTAGGAACATAGCAGAAACTAGAACGAATTTGATCATTTACCTAAAGTGGTCTCTTGAGTCTAATTTGACCTTCTGATTTATCGATTTGAGTCTTTTTCCTCTTGTGTCAAAACCTTGTCAAAATTATCTTCAAAATTTAGTCTTCTTACAAAATGACTAAGTGTTGTGAGCTCGTGCCCACCATCTATTGGACGTCTACCCATACTACTATGGCATAGTATCCTTTATTTACGTCTGATCTAATCTTCAATAAATTCAATCTTAACAAGGTTGCATCATTCGATCTTCTTGAATCAAGTCATTCTTCAGTTATCTTCATCTTGCTCTTTTGCTTCACCCAAGGTTAATGGTGGAAACTAGAGCTTCATCACACAAGAAATATGGAGAAGCATCTCATACCTTACCTCTATCTACTCACGTGGGTCCAACCCTCGAGAAACTCTACAATTCAGGTATTTATGAAGATGATGGTTTTGGAAATTTTCAATTGAAAACTAGTTACATACCCCCTCCATCAACTCATAGAGGTAACCAACAATCTCTGCATCAATCTATCCCAGGGAGTCCTAAAAATCCTAACATGTCTCATGGAGGGACACATCATGGGTCTCAAGGACATCACTCTCAACATGGTATGGATCAAGAACCCACACCTTTTGAAATTGCTCGATATCAAAATGATGATGATTTCAAGAAAATGATGAGGCATTTCTTGAAAGAAGATAGAGAGGCATACTTTCTAGAGTTAGCTCATCAAGGAGCTAAACTTCCTCCAAAATTTAATGTTGAGGATATCATTACGCATGAGAAAGAAACTCCAATCATCGCTATGATGAAATAGATGCATGCCATGCAAGTCAAACTTAACAAGCTTGAAAAGGAAAAGGAACCTAAGGAGTTCTCCATGGAAGCTTTATGCCCTTTTCCATTTGAGAAAGACTTGTACATGCCACCATTCCCTAAAAGAGTGGAGATGCCTAAATATGATAAGTATGATGGAAACTCTGATCCTCAAGATCATGTCAGAGAATTATGTACTCAATCTATGGAGTTCATGCATGAACCAACCTACTTAATACATCTTTTCCCTCGATCTTTGGGAGGGTCAGCTATTCATTGGTTCTCTAAAATGCCCCCAACTATCAAAAATTTTGAGGAGTTAATCAAACTATTCTATCAACAATACTCCTACAACATCCAACATCCAATCACTATGATCGATATTTGCAATCTGAAACAATATTCAGGAGAACCATTCTTGACTTTTCTCAAAAGATGGAGGAAAAAGTTTTCTCTATATGCTAGACCCATTCTAGAAACTGAGAAGCTAGAAATCTTCATCAAAAATCTTGTTCCAGAACTTAACTACCATTTGCAAATGCAAAATCATACATCCTTTGATAAAATGGTAGAAAATGCTATTAAAATTGAGTGCTTTTCTAGAGGTTTCACTTTCATCTACATTACTACTGATCTAATCAGCAACTGAAGCACTATTCACTAAATAATTTTGCTTGAAAGCAACTATCCACCATTGGATAAGACCCTATGTTCATCTTTTGGGAATAGGGATGGTGAGTGGCAAGGGAAGCATTTCAGGGACAGCAACACAAGGGCCATTTTTGGGGGATGATGGGGCAATGGTGATATATATATATATATATATATATATATATATATATATATATATATATATATATATATATATATATATATATATATATATATATATATATATATATAGACACACACGTGTGTGTGTGATGGTTTCAAAATATATTGTAGAGAAAGAGAAAGACGTCAATAACTGATAACAACAATGTCAATATGTAACTAAATCATGACAGCAACAGTATAACAGTGTCATAAACTTAAATAAAGTAGTCTAACAGCAGTCTCAAAAATCAAAATACCATGGGCTATCAATATCCAAAAGTCTCAAACATCAAAATACAACAATCTATGAGACCAAGCCCCATTTGGGCTATCAATATCCAAAGACTCGGAGCCATTTGTTTCACTATCACTTTGTCTGAATTGGATCATCCAATGGTAGTCCGTAGCCCAACTAATTCTATTTTTAGCTCCTCCTCATCAATCTGACTAACATCTTCAAGATCAACATCCTAATGCACTGTTGGAGTCTGTCAACACTCAATAGTCTATCAGTCCCACAGTCTCAAGGTACTATGAACTGCAACTAGTTTTTCAGCTTGTTTTGAGGTAAGCCTTCTTAATGGAGTGGATAAAGCCATAGGTGGACCAATTCTTCTTTGCAGCAAAGGAACTACTAATTTGTGAGAGCAAACGAATGACATGATGTTTCAACTCCAATGCGTTCTTCCTATGAAATATCCACCATCCAATGGGTTTTTTGGTGCAATAGTGGCCCTATCCATCCTAGCCTCTAGTTTTCTAAATGTAGGACCCTGAAGATCAGAAAATGAAAGCAACTACTCTCGATGAATGGTTGCCTCCTCAATGCTATAAATTTTATGAAGGGCTTCCATAAGCCACTGCTCTCGAAGAATGATTGCCTCCTCGATGCTATACATTTAAAGAGCTTCCATGAGCCCCTACATCACCTCATCATCCTCAAAAGGAAGCGTTAGGCCAAGTCTAGGTGCATTACACTTCAGAGTTCAGATTATGAGCATAGGCAGCCATATGAAGAGGGTGTTCATTGTGTTCTTCTCTTTGTGACAATAAGCCTAATATGCTCCTCATAGAATTGCAATTCAAGATCCTTGTTATGAATTGTTTGCTTCATTTGATCAAGCATGCCATCAAAAGTCTCATAGATCTCTCCAAGGCTAGGAGAGTTTGTATCTACATACTTGATTACCCCTACAACAGGTGATATGATAGAACTAGAAGCAAATATAGGTGATATGACAAAAGAAAATAAACTTGCAGGCAACATTTAAAACTTGTTAAATCAAAAATCATGACATTAACATTATTAATAAAGAAATTTTCAAAATAGAAAGTTTAAAATAAAATGCAAAACAAAGTACAAACTCAAACAGTTTTTCTTACCTGAAATTGGACCACCAAGTGTCATCAAGCACTCTTTCTCTCACCACCTTCCCTTCTATCTTCGATTGAGCCCACTTTTTCTAGTCTCCACAAACAACCATGGATTATAAAGCATCCTACACCTCCAACATCCTCTCCAAGAAAATAAAATAGCTAGAATATCTAGATTCAACTAGTTAGAGGAGTTCTTTTTTTGAATAAAATCGGAATAGTGCAT
The DNA here is from genome assembly GCA_027943335.1 of Chamaecyparis obtusa. Taxonomy (NCBI): domain Eukaryota; kingdom Viridiplantae; phylum Streptophyta; class Pinopsida; order Cupressales; family Cupressaceae; genus Chamaecyparis; species Chamaecyparis obtusa. Next base: position 767,741 of record BSBK01005261.1, on the reverse strand, counting down.
GTGATGGTTGCATACAAACATTTGTATGCAAAAAGGAGACATATCACTTCAAAAGGACAAGTATGAATTTGGATCTAGTTCTAAACAAAAAGGAAAGAACTGGAACAAGAATAAAGGCATCATCACAAATGACATTGTTGATAATATCTGTGCCCCATCTAAGGCACCTGCTTTCAATCTCACTGTTGGCACCCAAGCCATTAAAGCTTTCGAAGCTAAAACATCAGAGTCTAACAAGAAGCCATCTACATACAAATCTTGGGCTACAGATCCTAACCGTAAATTCACTCCTCTTGGAGAGTCCTTGGAATCTACCATGAAAACTCTATTGGCTAACAACATCATTTACTTGCTTGAGATCTGTGTTGGACTACAACTGATTTGGAATATGTTTGAAGGATCTATGATTGCAAGATCACTAAGAAGTTTCTAATTAGATATGTACTATGATTAAATCATTATTATGTTGTCATTGATGTCAACTAGTTTGACAACACTTATCTTGTAAGTTACTACACCGAAACATCTAAAGAAAAATGGAAAAGAGATGAAGAATAGAGAAATCTACATGAGGAAAGATGTACATGATAGATGAGGATAAGGAACACATTGAGTAACTTGTTGATGAGTCTCTGACTTAATGATATTGACTTCATTATGTTGCATTCATCTATAATGAAGTATAGAGATGAAAGATACAAAGCAGTGTTGTCGGTAAATGAAGCATTTCTAGTATACACCGACAGAGTGTAGTGTATACCGACTATAGTATTAACCGAGTGGTGTTCACCGACACATTCTTTGTTAACCGAGTAGAATAGAATGAATTAAATGATTAGTTTAGTTGATAAGATTGATGAGCTGGCAAGAGTATAACATCAAGGTAACAGATAATGTTTGTTACACAGATCAACGACTGACAAAATTCAAAGAAGATCTAACGAAGCAGATTGAAATGTGTTATTGACACAAGTACTGAGAAAGTTTAAGCGGCAAAATCTATGAATGTGATTAAGCGGCAAAATCTGATGGTGGAGAAGAAAATGATTTACTCGTCTATATAAGAGAACAAAATTTCCTTATGAAAGTGCCAGAAGAAGAAGAAGTTGCAGGATTATCACGTGAATAAGGTTTTCATGCATTTTGATCATATTGGTTAGTAAGAACCAAGCTGTAGAGAAATTACCGAGCTATAGAGAGCAGTTACCAATGGATAGTAAGTTGATACAGTATTGAATCTAAAGTGAATTATTGATCAGAAGGATTTGTATGGACTAAATATTGATCTGTAATATACAATTGAAGTTGTATTAAGGCAGGTCATTCTACTATTACATATTTAACCATTGTATACAGTCAAAATCTCTTAACTGAGTGGACTCTAAAAGTCTTATGATGTATCATTCATAGAATGAACATTGTTATCTTGTCAACCCCATAGTGAATGCTAGTTGGACGATAACTTCTAGTCTAAAATCCTCTAACAAGGTCACACCTGACAGTGTGTCTGTAAGCTTTAATAGGGTTGGGTCTTAACCGACCTCACTTCAGAAGAGTGAAATTTTTTTTGGGTTGTCGGTCCCAGGTGGTTTTTCCCTTTATAGGGTTTCCACATTAAATCTCTTGTGTTATGTGTTGATTGTGATATTTGTTTGTTATCATACTTTGCATATTACATGTTAGATTTGATCGGTAAACAATTATAAGTATTAGACTGGTAATCAGTAAAAGCACAGACAGTAAGAGTTATTATTGTTTACAGATGAGTAGAAATTGAAGAAATTATTTTGAATTATACATTTTGTTTTGGGACAGTGGATAACTGATTCACCCCCCTCTCAGTTATTCTAACAATTGGTATCAGAGCTGCGTTGCTTGGAACAGAGTTTTAAGGACTTAAGCATAAAGGTCTCAAGATGTATAAGAGGGAAGTACCGAAACTAAATAAAGAGAACTTCGCAGTATGGCAAAGCAAAATGAAGCTACACATATCTGGAATTGGGAACTCAACACTAGATCTGATGCAAAATGGCTACATACAACCACCCACTAGTCCCCTAACTGTTGATCAACTGAAGGATAAGCATGAACATAATGTTACTATGATGGAACTTGTTGCTGCCTATACCGATGCTGAATTTGAAGATATCAAGACATGCACAACTGCCAAAGGAATGTGGGATAAATTAGCACAAATCTACAGTGGAGATCTGAATGTCAAAAGAGCCCGAGCTGAAAGTCTAAGAGGCAGATTTGATGAAATGAGAATGAAAGAAGGTGAGAATATTGTCCAATATTCAAATAGATTCAAATAAGTGGTACATGCTATTAGAGCATTTGATGGAGTGATTGATGATGAAACAGTAATAAGCAAGATTCTCAGAACTTTGCTACCAGTTTATGCAATCAGGATTTCTGCAATTCATGAAACAAGAGAGCTACATCCAACCTCACTCTTGACACTCTGATTGGTAAACTTAAAGCCTTTGAATTAAACAATTTTGATAACAGTGTTGTTCCTTCTGTTGAATCCACTTTCATGTCTTCTCTAAAGATTGAAAAGTCTACTAGGAATAGTAAGAATTGTGATAGTGATGACAATACCAATGATGAACTTGATGAGCTTGAAGCACTTATGGCTTGAAGATTGCCCAAAGGAAAAGGAAGGTATAGAGGTGAGCTACCTTTAGCATGCTTCAATTGTAAAGAAGTCGGTCACATTGTTGCTAGATGTCCACAGAAGAAAGATGATGATAGATCCAAAGACTGATCTAAAGGAAGCTATGGGAGAAGAGTCAACAGAGGTTACTGATACAACAATAGAGATAAATGAGATGAAAAAGGCAAAAAAGTATGTTACATAGCTGAAGATATTGAAACTGAATTTGATTCTGATGATGATATAGAAGTTGTATTTGTTGCTATGAAAGATGACTCAGAAGAGGAAGAGAAACATGAAGAGACAACACTAATCTCTAAAGTAAGAAGAAATGATACATGGATCATAGACAGTGGTTGCACACATCATATGACTGGTGATGTAGAGAAGTTTGATCATCTTGTTGAATATAATGGAGGATTTGTGAGAATGGGAAATGATGCATCTTGTATGGTAAGAGGTAAAGGCCCACTGATGATCAATGATAGATTACAATGTGAAAATGCATATTGGGTAGATGGACTAGACTATAATCTGATAAGTGTGGCTCAGTTGAACAATTCAGGCCACCGACTGGCTTTTGAGAGCAAAAAGGTGAAGATTTATGATGATGGAGGAAGACTTGTTGGAACTGGTACATAATCTAGAGGTAATCTATTCTATCTTGATATAGATCATTCTTCTTGTTTGTTAATAAAGGATGAAGATTCTTGGTTGTGGCACTGAAGGTTATGCCATGTGAACTTTGACAACATGATCAAGATTAGTAGAAAGAAAAGAGTTAGAGGATTGCCTAACTTGACAAAACCTGATCATGCCATGTGCCATGAATGTCAGAAAGGTAAGATGACTAAATCTAGTTTTAAAAGAAAAGACTATTCAACAAAGAAGATACTTGAGTTGGTTCATACCGACTTGTGTGGTCCTATGAGAACTCAGAGTTGTTCCGGTGATAGATATTTTATTCTTTTTGTTGATGATTATACTAGACTGATGACTGTTATGTTTTTGAAAGAGAAATCTGAAGCTTTCAAAATGTTTAAGTGGTATAAAGCTAAGGTAGAAAAGGAAACCGGTAAGGAAATAAAGTGCTTAAGATCTGATAGAGGAGGTGAATTTATCTCTGATGAATTTACTAAATTTTTCAATGAGCATGGAATCAAGAGGCAGGTATCTGCACCGACAACACCTCAGCAAAATGGCATTGCTGAAAGAAGGAATAGGTCTATAATTGACTGTACTAGAATATTGATGATACAAAAGAATGTTGCTCAGACATATTGGAGGGAAGCTATCAGCACAAAAGTATATGTTCTTAACTAAGTACAACTGAAGGACTCCAACCGAACACCTTATGAACTATGGTTTGGACACAAACCTACTGTAAGTTATTTTAGAATTTTTGGAAGTAAATGCTTTATCTTGAAAGATGAGAGAAATGGAAAATTTGATTCTAAAGGAGATGAAGGAATATTTCTTGGATATTCCACTACAAGTAAAGCATACAAATGTTTGAATAAGGCTACAAATAAGATTGTTGAAAGTACTAATGTTTGTGTTGATGAGTTTGATGACAAGTACATAGAGGAAAGTACAAAGGAACCAGAAGACTATGGTAGATTCACTTACTTTGAACATCCAAAGTATCTACCGACACCACAAGCTGTAACAACCGGTCAGCAGGGAAACAATGTAGTACAATAGGCACCTCAAACCGATGAACTTGAAGAAGCTACAGAGAAAAGAAATGACCCTGAGTAGGATGAACAAGAAAGGAGAAATCAATTTTTGGCTAGTTTTGTCAGGAGACATCATCTTGAAACACAAATCATTGGAGACAGACACGTTGGAATGCAAACTAGAAGCAAAACAAGACAAGGTACATGTCTAATTTGTGAGTTTGAACCTAAAACTGTGAAAGTTGCATTAGAGAATGAAGAATGGGTTAATGCAATGAAGGAGGAAATAGAACAAATAGAAAAGAACAAAACCTAGTCCTTAGTACCCTGACCAAAAGATAAGAATGTTATCGGTACTAAGTGGATATACAGGAATAAATTGAATGAAAATGGTGAAGTCACAAGAAATAAAGCTAGATTAGTATGCAAGGGATATGCACAGGAAGAAGGCATTCACTATGGTGAGACATTTTCACCTGTTGCTAGATTAGAAGGAGTTAGAATGCTACTTGCATATGCTGCACATAAGAAATTCAAAATCTATCAAATGGATGTGAAGTCAACATTTTTGAATGGAATACTTGAAGAAGAAGTCTACATTGAACAACCTAAAGGATTTGTTGATCTCGACAATAAAGATATGGTATGTAGATTACATAAAGATTTATATGGACTAAAGCAAGCACCGAGAGCATGGTATTAAAGACTGCATACTTACTTGTTAAGTATTGGATTTGTTAGAACAAGTGAAAACAACAATCTGTATGTGAAAGGTGATACCGATGATACTATTATCATTGCTGAAATTTTTGTTGATGATATTATCTTTGGTGGCCCAGATCTTGTCTGCAAGGCATTTGCTAATGAAATGCAAAAGGAATTTGAAATGTCTATGTTCGGAGAGATTAAGTTCTTTCTTGGACTACAAGTGATTCTGCAGAGTGATGGCATATTCATCACACAATCTAAATACATTAAGGAAGTATTGAAGACATTTGGCATGGAAGATGCTAAACCTGTAGGAACACCGATGGCTACTAGATGCAAATTGACAAAGGAGGATGAAACTATTGAGGTAAATCAGACACTTTACCGATCTATGATTGGTAAGTTAATGTACATAGTTCATAGTAGGCCAGATATAGCACATGCTGTGGGAATTATTGCAAGATTTTTTGCTAACCCTAGAGAATCACACATGATAGCTACAAAAAGGATCTTAAGATACTTGAAGAAAATAGAAAATTATGGATTATGGTATTCTAAGGAAGGGAAGTTTGAACTGAAAGTTTACACTGATGCTGATTGGGCTGGAAATGTGGATGATAGAAAAAGCACCATCAGAGGAGCATTTTTCTTTGGTGAAAGACTTGTAACCTGGACAAGTAAAAAGCAGGCTTGTATTTCTCAGTCTACCACTGAAGTAGAGTATGTTGCCACTGCTACTAACTGTTCAAACATTGCATATATCAAACAAGTGTTGGAAGGAATGAATGAGGTAATCACTGACCCAGTGATTATATATTGTGACAACACTAGTGCTATTAATATTTCAAAGAATCATGTGATGCACTCTAAGACAAAGCATATATCTATTAAGTATCATTACTTAAGAGAACAAGTGCAAGAGAAGCAAGTTAAGTTAGAATTTGTTACATCTAAAGAACAACTTGCAGATATTTTTACAAAGCCCCTACCGAAGGACACATTTGAATACTTGAGGAATAGACTTGGGGTTTGTCCCCTATCTATTGGTCACTAAGGTGATCTAGATGTTGCATCAGCCAACTTTTATCAGAAGATCATTCACGTTGATGCAGCATAGTTTACACTTTGAATCTTGTTCAAGGTTGTGATTAATTTTGAGAACTTGAACCGATGAGATATCAATATACAGAGATACAAAGGGAGTACTAAACACCACAGAGAGTTACTTGGCTACTACAGAGCTGATTGTTTATTTGTTTCTTTGGCATTGCTGTCAAAGGGAGAAATAAACCATATGAAATGAAAAGGGGGGAGATAAACAAAATATGAAAAGGAACAAGCACCGACGACAACTATCTAAGGGAGAGACAATCTGAATGAGACAGAGTATTGAAGACCAGTTACAAAGAACAGAAGCAGGAATAGGAGAACTGAAAGATCACAACTACAGAAAGGTAAAGCTATATTATTTAAAGCTGGATCAGTAACATAATGGTTAAACATATTAAGTCTATTCGACTTACAACATTTTTTCAGAAAGTTGTAGAATGTATGTTTGGTATGTGTATGGTACATTTCATATTACTTGAGTTGCCATCAATGCCAAAGGGAGAGATTGTTGGACTACAACTGATTTGGAATTTGATTGAAGGATCTATGATTGCAGGATCACTGAGAAGTTTCTGATTAGATATGTAATATGATTAAATCGGTATTATGTTGTCATTGATGTCAACTAGTTTGACAGCACTTATCTTGTAAGTTACTACACTGAGACATCTCAAGAAAAATGGAAAAGAGATGAAGAACAAATAAATCTACATGAGGAAAGATGTACATGATAGATGAGGATAAGGAACACATTGAGTAACTTGTTGATGAGTCTATGACTTAATGATATTGACTTCATTATGTTGCATTCATCTATAATGAAGTATAGAGCTAAAAGACAAAAATCAGTGTTGTCGGTAAATGAAGCATTTCTAGTATACACCGACAAAGTGTAGTGTATACCAACCGCAGTATTAACCGAGCTGTGTTCACCGACACATTCTTTGTTAACCGAGTAGAATAGAATGAATTAAATGATTAGTTTAGCTGATAAGATTGATGAGCTAGCAAGAGTATAACATCGAGGTAACAGATAATGTTTGTTACACAGATCAACGGTTGACAAAATTCAAAGAAGATCTAACGAAGTAGATTGAAACATGTTATTGACACAAGTACCAAGAAAGTTTAAGCCACAAAATCTATGAATGTGATTAAGCGGCAAAATCTGATGGTGGAGAAGAAAATGATTTACTCGTCTATATAAGAGAACAAAATTTCTTTATGAAAGTGCCGGAAGAAGAAGAAGTTGTAGGATTATCGCGTGAATAAGGTTTTCATGCATTCTGATCATACTGGTTAGTAAGAACCCAGCTGCAAAGCAATTACCAAGCTACAGAGAGCAATTACCGACAGACAGTAAGTTGATATAGTATTGAATCTGAAGTGAATTATTGATCAGAAGGATTTGTATGGACTAAATATTGATCTGTAATCTGCAATTGAAGTTGTATTAAGGTAGGTCATTCTACTGTTACATATTTAACCATTGTATACAGTCTAAATCTCTTAACCGAGTGGACTCTGAAAGTCTTATGATGTATCATTCATAGAATGAACATTGTTATCTTGTCAACCCCATAGTGAATGCTGGTTGGATGATAACTTCTAGTATAAAATCCTCTAACAAGGTCACACCTGACAGTGTGTTTGTAACCTTTAACAGGGTTGGGTCTTAACTGACCTCACTTCAAAAGAGTGAACATTTTCTTGGGTTGTCGGTCCCAGGTGGTTTTTCCCTTTACAGGGTCTCCACGTTAAATCTCTTGTGTTATGTGTTGATTGTGATATTTGTTTGTTATCATACTTTGCATATTACATGTTAGATTTGATCGATAAACAGTTATAAGTATTAGACTGGTAATCGATAAAAGCACAGACAGTAAGAGTTATTATTGTTTACCGATGAGCAGAAATTGAAGAAATTGTTTTGAACTATACATTTTGTTTTGGGACACTGGATAACTGATTCACCCCCCTCTCAGTTATTCTAACAATCTGACCATTTGATCCTGAACCTAAACCAAAATGGTGGAAAGAGACCAATTTCTGTGACTTCCATCATAATAAGGGTCATAAAACCAATAACTGCGTATGTTTGAAACACCTCATACAAGACAAAATTGATAATGGAGAAATCACAATTGATAATCATAAAAGCAATAATGATCATACAGCATTCACGGAGCCATTTTCGAAACATGGTAAAAAAGATTCTTCTTCTCAGCCTTATATGGGTGCTAAAGTCAATTATGTCTACTCTAGAAATAATGTTGTCACCAATATGGTTGAACCATGCCTATCTAAAAGTTGCAATGTAATAACAATTGTAAGAAGAGATAGGGAAAATCAATCAGCTAATGTAGTTACTCGATCACAAGCTCAGGCACATCTGCAAGGACAAATCCCAGATTCATCCAATGTCCCTAAGATACCTTTCAATCTTTCATCCACTTCTAAACAGAAGGATGCCTCTAAATCATCAAATCCTAAAGACACGAGGCCTACATCATAAAGTATTTTCGAACAACTCCAGCATACAAATGCAAATATCTCCATGTTTGAGTTGCTTCGGATATCTCCCGCTCATAGAGCCATTCTAGAAAAAGCTCTGCTCGGATCCAATGTTCTTGACAACCTTGATTTAGATAGATTCCATACTATGGTTGGTCATCTGACATCTCCACAATATATCTCCTTTTCAGAGGAAGATGATAATTCCTTGAGTCATCCGCATAACCAGCCCTTGCATATTGAAGTCTTGATCCAAAACCATCATGTCAAATGCGTGTTGATAGATGGAGGCGCTGGTCTCAACATTTGTTCTTACAACTTGATCACACAATTGGGATTCTCTGAAGCTACCATTTATCCTAAGAAGAAGATAACTATCAAAGCATATGATGAGCAAGCAAGATCTTCCAAGGGAACTATTGTCTTACCTATCAGAACATGACCTATTATTAGAGACACCATATGTCAAGTTCTTGATCTACCTTTGGCTTACAACATCCTTCTATGGAGACCCTAGATACATGAAATGAAAGCTATTCCTTCCACATACCATCAATGTGTGAAATTTCATTATGAAGGAGTAGAGGTGATGATTCTAGCAGACCTATACACAAATTGCAATGCATTGAAAGAAAGTGTTGATAAACTTGTTCCTAATAACAGAGAATCTTCTAAGAAAATAGATGTTGCCTCTACATCTAAGATAGAAGAGATTGCTAAAGAAGTCAAAATCAAAGACAATGGTATGGGAGAATACACAATGGAACCTGTTTTATCTCTTACATCTCTCCCTTTGTCCCCTAAATCTTACGGACAACCTTTGGACAAAGTGAAACCCATAGCTAAAGAGTCCGAGGTCATATTCAATGGAAGCTTTGTCACATAACAAGTATCTAAACAAGAGTTTGAGGAAGAAGAAGTCATGCTTGCATGGTTATACAAGGATGAGCCTCAATCCCAATCAGTCTAGAAATGTGACTCCACTTCAAGTACAATTCCTCAGAAGTCATATGGACCAGGGGATAAATTGATCACAAAAATGGGATACACTAGAAAAGGACCTTTAGGACTACAAGGTAAGGGTCTTCTATCACCTCTTGACCACCATGGTCAAACAAAAAAAGATACAACAGGTCTAGGATATAAGAATAAGCCTTTCTATCTTAGCAAGAACTCCACACATGTATTATAATAGATTGAGCCATCCACAACAAATCAACTAAAGGAAGAAAGAATTGAACAATCTGACAGTGATGATTCAGACACCACCGATGAGCTCATTCCTTATGAACATTTGCCTAAATAATTAAAGACCTCCTTGAAGTCGAAGATGATCTAGTAAAAATAATCAATGCAATAGAAATACAAGAACCTACTATAGAACAAGAGACAGTTGCACCACAAGAACCAACTGATCTCGAAGGTAATCAAATAGACAAAGAAGAAGGTGGTAGTTATTTTGAAACAGATTCCCATGAGTATGAATTCAAATCAAAATTTGAGGGTAACCCTTATTGGGATATTCATCTTGACTTTACACACATTCTCAAATTTCCTAGAGGCATATACAAGGAATCAAATGACTATGAATGGGGAGTCATTCCTAAAGAAGATGAACTTATCATAGAGAAACATATTGATGTTATTCACCAATATGCACCTAAACCCAATGTAAGTCAAGAGAAAAATAATGAACTTATCGAGTCTGATCCACCTATGGTTGAACTGGACTCCCACAATGACATTGAGCTTACTCATGAATTGAACGTTTTGAGTTGTAATATCACAATCAAACTTGAGAGTTGGGTTAGGACCAATGATGATAGATCCATATCCATAAACACTATTTCCAAATCTTTCACCGCTTTGACTATCCAATATCCTGAACTTCTTGACCAAACTTCCATGAATTCGAGCCAAGGTATTTATACCTTTTCGAATGACTATGCCCTTGCTTGCTACCTCAATGAAATTGAGCCTATGACGACTTCCATCAGTGAACTGAGCATTAGCATGATGGAGTCAGACATCAAGTATCTTAGTCTAAAGAATACGAATAAAAATAAAAAGAAAAGGAGTTCTGAGGGTGAAAACCACTTTGTGGTAGTCTCAGAACCTACAAAAGTAAAAATAAAAGATGTATCCGAAGGTGAAAACCTCTCTGAGGTGCCTAAGGATGAGATATTTGATGTCCTTCTAAGTCATTCATAGGATAGATCTCCAGTTCTAATTGATCCCACTCAATCCATCAACTTGGGAACAACAAAAGAACCACAGTTGATCCATGTAGCACAATCCTTATTAGAAGAAGAAAAACAAAAATTTACCACTTTCTTAATAGAAAAGAAGATCAACTTTGCATGGAAATATTTAGATATGCCAGGGTTGGATCCTGATCTTATAATGCACCATTTATCTATAGCTCTAGGGGTCAAACCTGTTAAACAGAAATTAAGAAAGATGCATCCACATGTTGCACACTTGGTAAAAGCTAAATTAGAGAAGCTCCTAAAAGCTAGATTCATCCCTGTGATTGACTATGCTGAATGGATCTCTACTATTGTACCTATTTCTAAACCAGATAAATCAATAAGAGTGTGCACAGATTTCAGAGATGTAAACAAAGGATACCCTAAGGATGATTTTCCGTTACCTAACATTGATATGATAGTGGACATGACTGCGGGATTTGAGGTATATTCTTTGATGGATGGTTTTTATGGATACAACCAAATAAAAATTGCTCCAGAAGATCAAGAAAAAACTACTTTCACATGAGCATGGGGTACCTTCTGTTGGAATGTCATGCCATTTGGGCTTAAGAATGCTAGTGCTACATATCAAAGAGCTATGACATCTATCTTTCATGACATGATGCATCAAACTATGGAGGATTATGTTGATGATACTTTAGCAAAATCTATGATAAGATCTGAACATCTAAATGACTTAAACAAAATACTAGATAGAATGGAGAAGTTTATTCTCAGACTGAACCCTAAGAAGTGTGCTTTTGGTGTCACTTCTGGAAAGCTCTTTGGCTACATAGTTTCAAAGAAAGGAATTGAAGTGGATCTAGATAAAGTTAAAGCCATCATGGAGATGAAACCTCCCAAGAATATCAGTCAAATGAGAACATTAAAAGGGAGAGTACAATCTATTAGACGCTTCATATCTCAGCTAGCAGACATATCACAACCTTTCACAAAGACATTACATAAAGGTGTGACCTTTGCATGGAATGAGGAATGTGAAAAGAACTTTAATCATATCAAGAAATATCTATCAAATCCTCCTATTTTGATGCCTCCTATACAAGGGAAGCCATTGATCTTATATGTTTCCACCAGAGATACATCACTAGGGGCATTACTAGCACCACAGATACATCATTAGAACATTGGTAGCATATGAGAAGAACTATTCAATGATTAAGAAAGCTTATCTAGCTATGATATTTGCATCACAGAAACTGAGACACTACATGTTAGCTCATACCATGCATTTGGTAGCTAAAATTGATCCACTAAAGTACCTACTAAGCAAAGCTGCCCTCACAAGTAGACTAGCTAAATGGGTAATGTTATTAAGTGAATTTGACATTGAATATGTTGAAATAAAAGATATCAAGGGCCAAGTAATTGTAGATCAACTAGATGATGCACCTTTGTTTGATGATACACCAATGCAAATGGAATTCCTAGATTCCTCTATCATGAATCTTTCTTCTAGAGCATGGAAGTTATTCTTTGACAGCTCCTATACACAGAATGGATCTAGAGTAGGCATATTGTTCATCACTCCTCAAGGATACTCAATCCCTAAAGCATTTAGAATCAAGTTTTCTTGCACAAACAATACTGCTAAATATGAAGCCCTTCTTAATGGCATGAAGATAGCAATTGAGTGGAGAGTAACAAAACTACACATTCATGGAGACTCGCAACTTGTAATACACCAAGTCAATGATGTGTACCAAATGAAAGATGGAAAGTTGATCCCATATAAGAGAATGGTAGATGATTTAAAGAAATATTTCATATCTATAACATTTGAGAAAATACCTAGAACAAAGAACAAAGTTGTTGATGTTATGGCAATGCTCTCTACTTTATTACAGCAGCCTGAACATGAGCTACGCTACGAGTTCCTGGTGGAAGCACTATCTTATCCTGCATATGATTCCCCTAAAACCCACATGATCTATACTATTGTCGGTCATGATTCATCTTGATACAAAAACCTTTTCTCCTATCTCCAAGATCAAATCATTCTCGATACCTTCAACTGCCATGAGAAATGATACCTTATCTGAAATACATCCCGATATGTCATCATTGGTCACAATCTGTACAAATGAGGTCTAGATGGTACACTCCTTAGATGTTTAGAATGGAAAGAGTCTCAATGTGCATTAGAGGAATTCCATGAAGGTATATGTGGCTCACATTCGAATGGTTTAACACTCAAAAACTTATTAGGGCTGGGTACTATTGGCCTGAAATGGAAAAAGAGGCAATCAAGTTTGCTAAGAACTGTCAAAAGTGCCAAGTACATGGTAACTTAATTCATGTATCAGGGAAAGATCTAATTCCCTTTACTATACAATGGCCTTTTCACCAATGGGCCTTTGATCTTGTAGGAGCCATACATCCTCATTTTTCTAATGGACATACCCATATAATCATAGCTACAAATTATTTCACAAAATGGGTAGAAGCAGTTCCTTTAACTCAAGCGACTGGCAAACAAATTTCAATGTTCATCTTGAACTACATCATATGTCATTATGGTATTCCACATTCTATAGTCACAGATAATGGTGGACAATTCAAGAATAGAGACTTAGATGATCTATGTGCCAAATTCAAGATTACACAACATTGGTCATCAATCTACTATCCTCAAGGGAATGGACAAGCAGAGGCATCAAACAAGAATCTATTGAAAATCTTGCACCGAATAGTTTATAAAATAGGAAGAGACTGGCATCTCATGATCAATCTAGCTCTTTGGGCCTATAGAACAAGTATTAGAACACCCACTCGGGCTACACCATTCACTTTAGTTTATGGGTCTGAAGCGGTACTACCTATTGAGGTTGAAATCCCATCACTACGAATCAGAATGCATGGTCTAGTAACTAATGATGACTATAGAGTGTCTAGGTTGCAAGAACTTGAACTACTAGATGAGCATAGACAAGCAGTGCATGATCATCTTAGAGTATATCAGAAGAGAATGTCTAGAGGTTACAACAAGAAAGTCAGACACAAAAAATTTCAGATTGGCGATCTAGTCTTGAGAGAGAATCCCAAAAATCAATCACATAGAGAGCACAAGGGGAAGTTTGAACCCAACTAGTTAGGTCACTTTGTAATCACTACTACTTTTGGCTCTGGATTCTATCAACTCTCAATGACTAAAGGAGAATAGCTCCAAGAACCAATCAACATTCTACATCTGAAGAAATTCTATGCCTAAGGCATTCAGTATTCAAAAATGTCCTGAAAAAAATTATAAAAATTGGAAAGAGTCCTGAAAAAATGAACATCTTGGTGAAAACCTAGCAATAGGTGCCTTGATGATTCACAAAAAAAATTAAAAAATGAAAAATACAAAAAAATGAGAAAAAGAAAAAGTGCCTTGGTGAAAACCTGGAAACAAGTGCCTTGGTAGCAAAAATAGAATCTCTGCCAAGATGGTGAAAACCCGACAAACGGGTGCCACTTGTTTCAAAATGCTCCATCTATCAGCGCAACCTTAGTCTTTCCCAATTTTCAGTCTTGCTTTAGTTTGTACATATCTCCTGGTTTGTTTCTACATTCCTATTTTCAATAAGTCGGTCTGTACACCAATCTATAAAAGCGTCTATATCCTATCAATGTTCAAACTTGGGGGCAATCAATGTCATAGCCTATGGCCTCTAGTGCATCTTAGATGAGTCATATCTAGTCAGAGTCCTTTGAAGCTACATCTGAGTCAGTCAGTCAATCTCCTCTCTAGAAAGGATTTTGCATCTCCAACAATGCAATCAAACACAAATTGAAAACAATCTATTCTTTTTACATGATTTTATCTCCTTGTATGCTTATTGATTCACATTGAGAATTTTGCATATTGTGTCCCTTCAAGCTCTTTGATGATGTCTTGTACAGGATTTAGAGAGTGATGACTGGGGGCATAATCTTTTCCTTATTTTCTACTTGTATGTGAAAATCTAACAACTTTGGAAATTCTGGATTGAAATGGTGTCCATTTGCAAGAGCCTCTATCTTAAATTGAATGGCCATGCGTACCTCGACCATTGATACCCATAAAATTCAAGGAAGTTTGATCCCACTATTGTCTTTTTGAGAAAGTTCTTACTCCTATTGTGAAATGAGATCTTACCTAAGGATGTGAATGACAAAGGGTCACTATGGGTAATTCACATTGGATTTAGAATGATCCCTTGACTACTTGATGTGTTTGTTCCACAAGGCGTATTCTGGTCATCATGATGTCTATGTTTTGATGCTTATAAAAATTGCTATATCAAAATGGACATGATATTCAGGTCATCCTGGCATTTGTGCCTTGGTGCTTATATTTAATCTGACATTTTGAAAACAAAATCAATATTCATATGTCCATGGTTATCTAGCCAGTGGGCATTGTATTGATTCCTGCGCATACAAATCAATATTCATATGTCTATAGTTTCATAACTAGTGGGCATTGCATTTATTTATATGGTTACCTAAAAAGTTCAATGATGACAACAAATCAACACATGATCAGTGGCTAGGTCCTAGGTCTTAGGTTTGCATTTCATTCTACATGTCATTTTTCACTTTGCATGATTGCATGATCTCAGAAATTGCTTGAACACTTAAACAATCCTTCAAAACTAAACTTAAACTTGACATGAAGAGCTAAATCTCACATGAAGGTTTCTTCATGGAACCGCAAGTAGTCACCATCGAGGGTTAGACATCCTTTTTGACATAAGACTGAGTACTTGTCTTCATCAATCCCTGTAAAACATATCATGTGTATCGCTGCATTTTCATATCATAATCATTCCATCTATTACATTTACATTGCATTCATGTGCATAATTAGATTCATACATACATTTTTCCATAATCAATTACATTCGCATAACATCCATACATGTGAAAGAAATCATTGCATTGCATAAATCCATACATACATTCTACACTACTCATAGCATTTACATCACATGATATCATCATCAATCAAAACATGACAAGTACAAATGAAGTCATAACCAAAATCTCAATCTCATATATATCATATAACTCGAACTAGTCAAGGGTGCACTACTGGCATAGTGTAAAAAAGAATGAGCTCATGTGAGCTATCAGAAGTCAGTACAGTATACATGAAGAAAAGAGAAAAAATATTGACATATCTAGATAGATCATCTGTCTACATGATCCTTTGCATCTGGTGGAGGTGGTGGTGGTGCATCAGGCACTGCTTCAGCTCTGGGTGCCCTGGCTCCCTCTAAAGCTATCATATACTGAGAGTATGTGGGTACTCTCTAAGTAGAAAGTACAACCACATAGTACATAAAAACATAATAAGCAACTCTTGAGGTCTGATGTGTCACCTCTATCTGTAATCACATGTTCTCCTCTCAGATCTCAAATCTCTATCTATCAGCCTCAGTGAATCGCTCCTCCCACTGAGCACTCTGTACCTTCATGTCCTTGACCTATAATCTCTACCATCTAATAATCTCTTGTGGAGTCTGTGGTATACTAGGATCTACATCTGCCATAGGCATATCAGTATCTATTGCTGGCTACTCAGTGGTCTCTGCTCTCTGCGCCTTATGATGTCTAACCTCAACACCAAGATCAAAATTGGTATCACCCTGTAAAGGATCTGAACCAGCACCCACATCCTACTCTACACCCAGTACCTCATTTGTTGTGCCCAAACTACCTAAAGTACCACTCTCTCCTCTAGTCGATCTCCTATGTAAAACTGCAGGTCTGCCTGCTGAAGAACTAGAGGGACGAGGTGGTATCATCTATCCAGATGGTCTCTATAGAGGTGTCAATATTGCTCTTGGCCTTGGAGGTGTAGGCTATCACATCTTTACCTATGTACATCTCTATCCTCGACCAATTGGATCCTGTGCACCTGTGACATCCATGGCCTCCTCCATCAAAGGTATCAACTTTGTCAGATCTAAAAATCTATGTATAGGATGCTCTGCAAGCCAACCTATGAAACCATCTATCACACCAGCATCTGGAACATCTTCTCTATAATCCCAGTCCCTGCCAATGATACCACTGTACTCTTGTGTACAGAGAGCATATGATAACTAAGGGCCCCATCCTAATCCAAGCTCTCTTAGAATCTGTGCATAAGTAGCATGCTCCTCTGGCGCATCCTGAATGATGCCATACTACCTCCATACTCTAGTGATCAGGAAGCACTCAATAACAATAGTAGATCACCCAATCAGTACACGGCTCTGACAAAAATAACTAAACTGCTCCCTCACAGTGAGCCAGGCCTCTATCAGCAAGTACGGTCTCAATACTACAAAAGTCATATCATCAAGACATCACCTCCAGTACTCTATATGACCCATGTGAACCTGAGTAACATATCCAGAGTATACATAAATAACCGGCTCCTATGGCTGGCATTGTGTCTGACACACTGGTCTACATACTAGGATGTGCTCCCAGGCCCATATCTGAAGTACCAATGCACCGAAAGAAAATGACTTGCTCTCCTGATACATGATCTCATGCATCTCAGAGAACATATGTGCAAGCATGCACTGACCCCAAGCTAACTCAGAAGGAGTGGCCATCAATCATGCCACCATCAGGGCCCAACCCATCAATAGACCATTCTGCTAATGGTCAAACATGATGATACCTCCTATCATGTCTGCTATGATACACTCTAATCTATGGGTCTGCCCATAGCACTGCACTAATGTCTCCCAAGAAATAGAGCCAGTGAGCTGTGTGTCATCTCTGAACAATCTACAGAAAGAATGAAGACCAGAGTTCCCAAAACTCACATAATTCGGACGTTGACCATGGAATGATATATGTAATATCCTATATACATCCTCAAGTGTTTTAGTAATCTATCTAGTGGTTAGATGGAAAGTCTGAGTCTCTGAATGAAATCTCTCTATCAATGCAGTCAATAGTCCATGGTTAACCCTAATCTTGGGCAACTGAATCAGATACTCGAACCCACAGGAAGCAAGATGTACCCTCATAGGGTCTGGAAGAGACACACATAATCTCTGTGTCGCGGGATGTGAGATGCACATATGAACATCAGGGTATACAACCTACACAGTACAAAAATAGGGAATCCTATCAGTAATTTGTTGAAAAATAGTCTGACAGTATAGAAATTCAGAAGTTCACTATCTCAGAAGGTACATTAAAAGCTCACTAATTAGCCTAGGAAATCAGAAAATCAAGAAAATTGACCTAAAAAGGTATTTTTGGCTCGTTGTTTCCCATACGAAAATTCAGATTGGCATCAAAACTCATACAAGTTTTCATAGGGTATCATACGATAAACAATGAGTATATGATTTTCTAAGTCTTCCCGTACAACAGAGGAGGGACCTGATGAAATGTCGTACGACTTTTGGGTCCCTCTCATACGAGTTTCAGGGGGTTCTCAAATGAAAAAAGAAAGGAAATTGGAAATTTGTACGAGTCACGAAGGATAGTCATATAATTTTTCATGCATGCGAGAATTCAAAATCTAAAATGTACAAAAAATGACCTAAAAATGCTACAAACATGCAAAAATGGAATTTACAAAGAGGCATAGAGGTCCACTTACCAGATGTCCATACTGTGGAGGCCGCTAATGTCTCCGACTGCGCTCAAATTGGTGGGAAGAGATAGGTACCTTCATCTTGGCCATTTTCTCGCTCAGAGGGCTCCACAAGGTTCCAAAAGTCAAATGTGAATAATGAATTGAAAATGACCCTTTTGGCCCTTATATAGCTTTTGACCTAATTTTCAAAAGTACTCCGTTTTCCACAAAAATTGCACCCTTGGCTAATTTCGACGTTCTAAAACCATTTTCAAGGTCAAAATCTAAATCTAAGATCGTTTACTTTGTCAAAATTTCCTTTTAAAATTTTCAGACCTAGGACGGTCGATTGCTTGCATAATCAAACTTCAATCATCATAGAATTCCAGTATTCAACTTAACTGATTATCTTACATCAAACTATCAAAATTTCAACTTGGTCAACCATGGTCAACTCATGGTCACACCTAGTCAAACTTGGTCTCTAGGACCTCTAAACAATGTAGAACGTGTTCTCGAACGTGTATAACCACTTCTCAAATCAATTAACATGCTTCTAAACCATTCAACGCTAACTTTTCTTGTCAGATTTCAATTTTAATCCCGAAGGGGGCATGGTATTACACATCATTCAAATCTGTAAATCAAATTTCTTTTCTCAGTGATCAAGACAACAACCACATCTAGTTATTGATTCATCAAAAGTCCTAGTCGCTTGGGGCAAATCTATTATCTCTTGGGGCATATCAGATTCATCGAGATCCATATCAATCTAGTATCCTAAATCTATCTTGTAAACTGTATCAACTTTTTGTAACCAATGGTTCATTAGCGTCATTTCCTTGGTTCTTTGTAACTGATGGGTTCAGGATGTGATACCAATATGATTCTCTTGGCACAATCAAGTTTGGAATTGGTCACTCACTTCTTCGCAATCATAAGGTTCAGAATCAGACATTTTGGCACTTTTTCATAATCACCGATTCATTGTTGCTATAGTTAACATCATCTTTGGTCAATTAGGACCTAAATCTTGCATCTTCAAATCTGTCAATTAGTTTCTATCTTGGAATCGGTTAATCTTTCAAATCAGTTTCATACATCTTTATCATACACAGATTATTCTTTGAACCACTACGCTTCACACAGTGATTCAAAGAGGGGAAAAATGTAATACCCCAAAAATGGGCTATAGGTTCATTAACTTCCTACATCTTCAAATCGAATGAAATCGACATCAAAGTCCTAACCTAAGGCACATCTGCACATTATCGAATCCTAATTGATTTTATCCTAAATTCTGCATCGGAGAATATTCCTAGCAATATTGCTATTTATCATAATTATCTTGATTTAATAATTATTTGGTGATAAATCTTATTTATCCTAAAGTTTGATTAAATGAATATTCTGAATATTTAATTAATTAGATTTAATTCTACCACTTAATTATTTAATTAAAATTTAATTCTATTTATTCTTAAATTGTATTATTAAATTTTGACAATAAAATCTAAAATCTCATTACTAATTGATTAAATTCTTAGTTAATTAATTAAAGTCAATTGTCAAATTTAATAATATAGTTTTTGAATAAAAGTTTGATTTAATAATTGATTAACCCATAAATCAATTGTTTTAATTCAAAAATCAGTTAAGTTGAGAATAAATCACTTTATTTTTAAATTAATTTATAATTAAATCATGCACAATCAGAAAAGCAGGCAACTAGAAATTAAC